>CM034147.1:176826595-177289794 GCA_019776745.2 Taxus chinensis
TCTTCCATATCAAACCATATGAGTAGAGGAAATAATAAAATATACCACCATGGCTTGTCCATCAAGCCATGTGGTGTAATACTGTAAATCCCCCCTCTTCCCCTACAGTTACAAAATTCACCACAACCATATGATCGATTGAGAAAAAGAATGAAACAAGAATCAAAAAATTCACCCACAACAAAAAATGCAACAAAATCAATTTAAATAACTGTTATTTCTTTCCCACATTCTACTATAGACAAAAAAGCAAGAAGTATGAAGCCTACCTCAAATTAACAATCCAACTTCAAGCAAAACAAGCTTCCCTAAGCTCCAAGCTCCAATATTTCTCCAACTCTCATAGAAGAAAATGACAACACAAAGTCCATACCCCTCTCCATGAGGAGGTATGAAAAGAAGAACCAAAAAAAAATAATTAAAAATGAGAGGGTGACATGTGTCACCCATCTCACTCCAACATAAGATTCAAAAATCCCAATTAAATATAATACAAAAGAAGTTTAGGAAGTAGTCTCCCAAATTTCCAAAAAGTTCAATAAGCCAAACACACTTTAACTTTTAAGAAATCATAGAATCCAACCATACTTACAAAATTGTGAAATTAGAGGGGTCATATGGGAGGGAAAATCCCATTTGACCTTGAAAAGAGACCCCCCTACCCATAGGTAGGGTACAAGAGGCTCATTTCCATGTAAGCGAGACCCCCAAAGTTAAAATAGGCCCTTAAAAATGCAACATTTTTGCCAAGTTGAATATTGGATAAAGTGACTCAAGGGTAGAGGTGGTGGGGCCCACCAATATGATAATTAGGTGAAAAATGTAGGGACCATAAGGTCCCTAAACATTCTATTGAAAATTATTAAACAAAATATAATTAACATAACTACAATTAGGTATCATCAAATGTGTCCAATCACAAATATCCAACATACACACAATGTTACACAAAAACATGCATGACTAAAGGACTCGGTCGAGTTAAATTCTTGTGCAACTCTAAAACCTGCATTCTCCTTTGTGCCACTAAATTTTCACACTCAAATAAAACATTAAACATACATGCTTGATAAATAATAAATAAGAGAAATAATCCAATATAACGACAACCAAACCAATCATGGATAATCATTCTAAATAAATAACAATCAATAATTATTTCACTTATGGTTAACAATCCAAATTAAGAAAGCAACCAACATCCAAACGAGATAGCTATCCCAAAAATAAAATATGTTTTTGTCATAGATCAAAGGAATTTATGTTCTATACTTTTGGAGGATTAGACACAATCTTAGCTATCTTGGTACAAGTGAATAGAGAAGGTTTAGAATAGACCATAGCATTCTTCGGTGAAAGCCTGGAATATTACGAAGTAAAGTATTAATTTATTTAAAATCACATTCATGTTGTCATTAGTAGTTTGAAGAAATTCAGACACTTGGTCTCAAACAACAAGATTCAACTACCAGTTTCTCATGCTAGTGTCAAAATTTTTATCCTAAACAAGGATTTGAATGAGAAAAGAGAAGGTTGGATCACTCAGGTAATGTAATATGAAATTGAAATCAAAGTGACCAAGCTGGTTTGTGGCAAAGGTTTGTGTGAGCAGCTTGCTTCTGAACTGCATGATGTGTCAAAAAGTGAAGAATAGGTTGTCCTCTTACTATAGAATGATCAATAACAGTCAGCTAACAATGCACCCACTCCATGTTGGACTCAAGACATGGTGCATTATCTCCAAACATGTTTGTGCCCTCCATAATAGAAACAAGCTAAGAGAATATATTTTAGATTAAAATCCATTCTGTATGTGCTCATTGATGGCATCCTATTAAAGAAATATGTGAACGTGGTGTTACTCAGATGTGTCCCAAAAAATAAGATCTAGAAGGTAATGCATGAGTTCCATGATGGAGAAGAGGCAAACCACTTTGCTCCATAAGTGACAGCCCTCAAAATCATGAAAGATGGTTACTATTGGCCCATAATGTTTTTTTATTGCTACGCATGGATCAAGAAATGTAAAAGGTATGCGTTCTTCACAGGAAAATAAAGGTTAACAGCCCTTCCTCTTCGTATCATTTCAGTGGATCAACCATTCAGGTAATGGGGAATGGACTTCATTGGAGCTATCAACTAAAATTCAAGTCAGGGCCACATGTGGATACTCATGGCAACTGACTATTTCACCAAATGGACTAAAGCAGTGGCACTCAAGGATGCAAATAAATCCAACATCCTAGATTTCTATGAGGGAATAGTCACCAAGTTTGGTGTCCTTGCCACCATGCTATCAAAAAATGCATTGGCATTTCTCTATAAAAAAATCACCGGATGGGCTGCTAAAAATGGTATTTAACTTAGCACTTCTTCTAATGATTACCCTTATGGTAATGGCCAAGTAAAGTCTACAAACAAGAACCTACTATGAATCATAAGAGTAAATTTTGATGAAAACTAGAGGATGTAGCATACGAAGCTCCATTCAACTATATGGGCATATAGAATTACACCCAAGAGGTCAACAAGCAGCTCTCCATACAAGCTTGTATACGGAAAGGAAGTAGTACTGCCTATATCACTCTAGTTAACAACATTGGAATTCGTGAAATAGTTGGAACTAGATGAGTTTTAGCCCGTGGATATCATATAAGAAAAGATGATGGAATTGTAAGACACAAGAAAACATGCTATGCAGACCATGGAAAAGGATCAAACATTGATCAAGAGGATCTTTGATAAGAAAGCTAAAGCTAGGACATTTTGGGCAGGAGACTTGGTACTAAAATTGGATGTTGGTCATGCAAAGCCAAGCTAGCATTCCAAGTTTGATGCCATATGGAGTGGTCCATACAAGATCACTGGATATAAAAATAGCAATGCCTTCCACCTTTCCAAGTTAGACAGTGAAGAACTGCAGATTTGAATAAATAGAATCTATCTCAAAGATTGCAACTAAAAGGAGAAGGTTTCACTCGTGTACATATTAGCCTAGGATTTTAAATTCCTCCATGTGATCATGCACATTGTTGTTTTTGTTAGAATATGTTTCATTTCCCTAAGTGCTAGTGCATATGTTCTATTTCTTCTAGTGTATGGTGTGTATATAGATCATCACACTTCCGGAAGAGAATTTGTAGTCATAAGAGATTAATCAACAAGGTATCAATATTGAGGCAGGTTCAAGTGTTGTCATTACACTCCAACAAATCAGATTTATAGAGAGTCAAGTGAGGGAAAACTTCAAAATTAAGAAATTTTCTGCTCTCACAAAAAAATTATAGGTTCTCTTATAGAAGATGAGAGTCAAGCAACAGAAGGTAGTTCTAGGTCAAAAGGAAGTGCTTTAATGACTCGTGGATGCTGGTCCTCAATTTTAGATCATATTTAAGGTTACCAGGTAGACTTTGTGCCCAATGGATACTTCAAGGTCACTAATCA
This sequence comes from Taxus chinensis, assembly GCA_019776745.2. Classification (NCBI taxonomy): domain Eukaryota; kingdom Viridiplantae; phylum Streptophyta; class Pinopsida; order Cupressales; family Taxaceae; genus Taxus; species Taxus chinensis. The sequence continues at coordinate 176,830,040 of CM034147.1, forward strand.
CTTCATCTAGTAGGAAGATAATCTCGATAAGTCACCAAATTGTTATCCAAAATTCACCCCCCAAGTTAATTTTGATAACTTGCACAATTTCTTTAGTCCATAGAACAAAGTCCGCAGAAAGTTTTGTTATCCAAAATTCACCCCTCAAGGTAATTTTGATAACATGCATCAAATTCTTTAGTCCCAAGTAAATAAATTGATTTAAGGCCCGAAATGGTGTTTTTGGGGCCCCCTCGGTTTCCTTCTAACTCTCCCATCCAAGAAGAAAACCCAACGAGTTAGAAAAGGTGAAAAAATTTCAAAGCTTAGGGCTGAAAAAATGAAGAAAATCAGCTAAGTCCTAGTCCAGGCGATCTGCGGGACAGTTGGGACGTCGGGACGCATGGGACGCGAAAAGCTAAAATGGCCGAAAGTGGAAAAAATCATCAAAGTTTTGTCCCAGGCTGTCCGGGACAGTTGGACCAAAAGTACGCGCGGGACCCGGATCGGCTGGTTTGGCGCAAGTCTGTCCATTTCGGGCGGTTCAGAGATATTTGTCCCAAGTAGTCCGGGACAGTTGTGACAAAAGTACGCAGAGGACACGAACCGGCAGATTCAGCTGAAATAGGAGACTTTCATCCGAGATAGTTTGGGACATCCGGGCCAAAAGTACGCGTGGGACGTGAAAAGCCGAAAGAGCCGAGAGCGAATGGAATCTTACCACGTGTCTTCACCGCAAACAGGAACAAGGAGGCTTGAATTGGCCGAAACAGGATATTTTCATTTGGGATATCTGGGCCCAAGGTACGTGTGGGACGTGAGGGACGTGAAAAGCTGAAAAGGCCGACAACAAAGAAGAAAAGTCAGCGTTTGACCCGTGAAACTTCAAACGGCCATAACTTTTGACTTCGAGCTCCGATTTTCATAAAATTGGAATTTCTAGAACGAGCATGATGTCCTCTATGCCACAAAAACTATTTTTAATGAGGGTAGATATATTTAATTAAGAGAAAAATATTCAGCTCTAGTCAGTTAATGCTCATTCCCGTCAAATGACAGAAAACGCCTGCTAGACCCAAAATAGCTGCCCGCACTCATAAGGCCATAACTTTTGCATTTCTCAATGAAATCACACAAAATTGGTACCGTTGGAATTGTGGCTCTGAGCCCAATGCACAAAAAACAATAAATTTTAGATTTGATGAGAGATTAATCGATATTTTTAAAAAAACGTGGCCGGGTTCATAATAATGTTTCGTTTGGTGGTAGGGAGTGCAATTAAGAGGCATGGTCATCATTATTTCTCTGTTGCAGCACCTGGGACAGTATGGGGAGCCTTTTTCAAGTAATATATAATAATTTTAATCAATTTAATGCCTCTTACAGGTGGTTGAAGGACAAATTTAGGGATTTCCATTTTCCCTTCTCTTTCCCTTCTCATTTTTCTATAAATTGGAGTGTTGGGCTCATTGTATGCAGAGGGGAGTTTTCAGAGAACAAAGCTCTGTCAAAATTGCTTTGTGAAGCCAATGTGCTACAGGCCCTTGTAGTGGACTCCTTGCATGGTGATCCAGGCCCTTATCTTTTAATAGATTGAACTGTGCATATCATGAAGCAATAAAATATCAGTTTGTGGATGTATCTTCCCCTGTTGTGTTTTCTTGCATTCTTCTTACCCCTTTAATCTTTCTACAAGAATATTTTGTCTATTATTATGTTCTTGCAGGGATCCATTATCATTGTGTATGCTTGGAATATTGTTGTGAATGCATTTTGCTAGATTATGGAGAACTGTCATCACCTCTTCTAGTGTGTACTTTGCTTTTGTATTTCATGCATTTGGAGACTACTCTCACACCCTCCTTTTCTATTGTATCACTGCTTTAGTGTAGGCTTTCATTTTATGCATTCTCTCTCCCTTGTCCCTTGGAAATTTAGATTAGAATAGTTAGTTTCCCCTGCATTAGAGTAGATTATGGTAGGTAGTTTAGGAGCAAGAACCAACTTTCTCTGGAGGTCTATCTGAAGTAGCAAGTCCCACAACTTGGAGATAGTACCCATGTTATCCAATCACACCGTGAGTTCAAGTATATGCAGTTGTATAAACACAGGGGTGCTGTGATTCGGTGATAACAAGTTCCACAAAAAAGGATGTAGAAAAAATTCCATAGAAAGTGCCATTGAAAAAGCCGTAGAATAAAGTCCATGGTGTTAGTGCTCAAAATTGTCTTGCCCCATTTGTGCCTATGAAAACTTACTTATTTATAGCCTCTATCATTTTCTCCTTCCCCATATTGTGCCTAGTTAATCTTTGTGGCCATTTTTAATTTTTTCCTAGACTGTAAATCACTTAAGGGTCTATATTTTGGGTGCACCATTCTCTATTCATCTGAAAACTTTGGTTCCCCCATGTTGTCTATTCTCAATGGTCAGGATTTTTCTCCCTTATCATTTCTACCCTAAATACTTGAAGAAGAATGGATTGATTCATCCCTGAAGAGTGTATTTGAGCCCTGTAACATTTCTCAACCTTTTTTTGTTGAAGAAAATTTCATTTCCAGGATCAGAAGGTCATTTTTTCTGTATTTTACGGCTTGACGAGTGTTTCTCCTTGTTAAATTTACATCCTTGCATCTAAAGGGGACATGGCACCTTTTGGTTGGATTTGGCTCAGCTGGGTACTTAGAAATATTTCATGGAAAGCCTTAACTCAAAATTCATTCACATGGAGACACAGCGCTCATTTGAAGATCTACTTTTTGGTTTGGCATTGGAGTAGTAACGGGAGGACACATGGAGGCTTCCGCTACTTGGCCTAGACTTAGACAAAATTTTATCTAGTTGGAGCAGTTTGGCGTAGTAGGACACGTGGCGAGCTCTCGCTCATTCAGGGTCTCTACTTTGGGCACCATATTGAAGTGATTGCCTTGCATTTTACATAGACTTTTCAATGACCGAAAGGAGATTACCTCATAGCATGACACATGGTGCCTTCCACTAAGATTCAAGCATTCAGACAGACTTTTCTAGAATAGGACACATGGTGAGCCCACACTCATTCAAGGTATCAAAATTTTTTGACCACCTTAAGGTGCGCCATGGTGACATGTGGTAGTTTGAAAGGTCAAAAAGTTGGGGAAGCGGTCCATCAGAGGCAGCTTGGACTTTTTGCCCCTTAAGGATTTAAATTTTGAAATGGCCTACAAGTCCAATGAAGGAAAAGGTCAATTTTTTTCCTTGGTTAATGGCAGAGGTACAGGCTCTCAGGGGAAATTTGGAAAAATTTCCGTTTGGAGAAAAGGGTCAAAAGTAAATAGGGAATTGTGGGTCTACTTGAATCTCATTTGGTTCCCAAGGGTGGAGTTGTGGGGAAAATTACGAAAATTTTAAATGGCAGAATTTGAGCGTGGTTATGCTCGAATCATATTTGGGCACATGTTAGGCTCATTTCCCAAGGGCAGAGGTGCAGGGAAAAATGAATTTTTTTCCATATTTTCAAAAAGTTGTAAAATTCAAAGGAGGTCCCCGAGTCTTTTCTAAAGTTTGAATTTTCCACGTGGATGGCTCAAGTTCAATGTAAATATCAATAGCTTCTCTGAGCCTAAATCTGATTCTCCCCCCATTTCTCTGAAACATGTCCAAGAGAGTGAGTCTCCACGATTTCTTGGTCTTTTCTACATGCCAAGTAGAGAAGGAAGTTAATGTTGATAAATGAAGTTTAGTGGGAAGATTTGGAGGATGTCTTTTGCCATGAAAATGGTCTGACTTTTGTGCCCGATCAGATTTTATGTTTTTCTTCTGCCGAGCACACAACAGGACAAATTTGATACATTAGGGGTGGAAGCGGTTGGAAAATTGAAGAAATAGTGATCTACCAGAAGAAGGAGTTGAATGCGAGAGGTATTCGATGAAATATGCCCCCTCGAGTCCATGGAGACTTCTGGCAAATTTGATTATGAGAATCACGAAAGAATCATGGTGAACGTTGGTGCATTAAACGTATTTGTCTTTTAGGAGGAAGAGGCTCTATTGTAAATGCTATAAATGGGAAAAAAATTTCATGCAAAAGGGTTGGGAGGTTTAAAGTTAGATGTTAGAGTGCTAGAGGTCAAAGAAAAACCCCAAGAGGAAAATTTGACTAAGCCTGTCAATTGAGAGTTCATTTGAGAAGCTAGGTTATCTCTTTTTGTATTAAGTTTTATTGTGTCAAAGTGGTTGCAAGTGTACAACCATTGATGAGCTCTGAGTTTTTTCTATGAAACTTTCCCTCACTAATAGACTTAATCAAATTTGAGTTTTTCTTTGTTTTCATAAGAAAAATCTGTTTGTTTTATTTCTAGATGTATGCAAGTATTTTTTCTTGTTTCTGTTGACAAAGATTGTTTGTAAGCCTTTGGGTGTACCTTAGGCATGATTTGACTCAAATATTGATTCTTTGTTTGGTTTTCTAACTCGATCCTTCCTAATAGAATCTCAGTGATTGTGTGAAAGAGTGCTAATTTGGGCCTCCATTGAAGCACATATTCTAGTTAAAGAAACAATTTGGCTATTATGTGGTATTTTGTTGGTTTGAATTTCCATTTTGTAAGGTTCCTCAAGGATCTAGTGAATCTAGTTTCACCCTTCTCCACCTCCCACAAAAAATTCATTTAACAACAACCAATCCTACTTGTACTACCCCTGTTTATCATGTGTGTACGTAAATACATAATCTTTGTTACCAAAACATGCAGATGCAATCAGGGTCTCAAATGTCTTTAGTAACCTTTTCCTCATTGTGAAAGTATCTCCAAGATATAGAAGTGACAACTCATGAGATTCAGATCTGGTGTGTTCATCATATTTTCCAAAAGGTCTTCTTTATAAAATTCATGCAAGAGAAAGGTACTTGTGTCTTCTTTCATATAATAGAGGTTACAAAATAAATTCTCTTACCTTGGTTGAAAGGCACAACCTAAGATAGTTAGGATCAAATCACATCCTTTTTAATGTGTTACCCACTCCCTTCAGATCTTGAGTGCCAACAAGTGAGATAGATTGCTTCCTAAGCTACAAAACAACATACATTATTCTCTATTTGCCTCTGAGTGTCTTGTCTAGTCCATGATGTTGCTCGGTCTTTGAAGGAGGTTAAATTTGGGTACCAACATAACTGGCTCCATTTCTCGGGACAATGTGATTGCATTTATTTTTAAAACCATAGTAAAACACTCCTTGTATGCTCTAAGTGCTATGTGTAGTTACTCTCGTTTTCACATCTAGTGCACTAGCCTTTATCTGATAAATCTTGGTAAAGAATGGTAAGAATATTTCCATGTCCAGTTTCTTGCATTACAGAAATTTGACATATCATATTTAGTGCATTAACATAACTAAGGTGGAAATCCTTAGTGGTGACTCCCTATTGATCTAATTTGTAATGAGTACCAATGTCTTTAAACTATGTGAAAATCAGATTTATTGTTAATATTTGCAAAGCTGGAAGGAAGAAGATATTTCCTTTCTTGGGATACTGTTAGGACATTGTTTCCAGAGCAAGGAAAACCAAAATTAGAAGGAAGAAAATCGTAGAGAGCTATTGGAGGTCAGTAGAAAACGAGAGGAATCTCCATTGACGAAAGTGAACGGCTTATCATTAAAGACTGCCATTTAAGTGACTCTGAATCAGGTAGCCTCTTTGTGAAATTGAATTCTCCAAATGGAGAGGGGACTTCATTTTATTTTGAAAGGTCTGCTTCATAATTTACACCTGTATTTTCTGAGGTTGATAGGGATTTCCAAGAAACAAGTTTTTTGGGGGTTATCCATTTTGAAAATTATACTCCTATGTTCTAAGAACCCTCTACACCCCATCATTTTGTCACCCCTATAGGATCACCTTCTCAAAAAATATGGCTCAACCTAGGCCTCCATTTATTGTAAACACCTTTGGACCTATAAATTTTATGGGGATGGCTATATATCCAAATGTAGTACCTCAAGATATAAGGAACAGAATGCCAAAGTTCCAAAGAAATAATGCTATTATTGGTGATCAACATCTAAATCTTTTTATCAATATGATGGAAGACTTTGAGATTGAACATGAAGATGTGTACATAAACTTGTTTATCCCTCCCTTGGAAGAGGATGCTAGAGAATGGTATAAAGCATTGCCAAATAACTCTATTGATTCTTGGAATCAAATGATTAATGCATTCAGATTGCAGTATGGTGATAGGACTGACCCTAGGTTTTTTTTTACAGAATTTGAAAACATAAAAAAGAATCCTAATGAGTAAGTACATGATTTCAACACAACATTTAATAAGACCTTGAGGAGATTACCTATCAAGATAAGACCTTGTGATGAGTCATGCTTGAACAAATATACTGATGTATTTGATAAAAAGGCTGAATATTATTTAAGAGATAAAACCCCCACAAATTTGAGGTAGGCCTTCACAATGGCTTTACAAATAGAGAACAACATCAAGGCAATTAGAAAGCCTCCAAAAAGGGAAGGTGTAAAGCTGGTTAACCCAAAAAAACCCCAAACAAGCAAGGCTTCTTATTTGGAAGAGGTTGTGAAAAATTTGACGGGGGCTGTCAAATAAATTTCCTACAAGATAGCCCAGGCTGAGAAGGGAATTGGGTAGAGCTCACATGTTCAGCACAAGCAGAAAGGCTAAGAAATATTTAAAAATCATTAGATATCTAATGATAGAGGCAAGGGACCTATTGGATCTTGAAATAGACAGTCCCAAGCTAGGGATAATAGAATGGTACATGATCCTTTGGCTACCAGAGTTGTTGTGGTGGAGGAAACATATGTCATTGATTGATGTGACAAATGTTTCATGCCTCATGCTCCTTGTGAAGAAGATCAGTAAGAAAAAGAAGAACCTGATGAAAATGATGATGATGTCTGCATGATGAGTTTCTCCACAAGCTTACAACAAGGGGAAAACTCAACTGAGGTGATAAGTGCTAGAACTGTTGCCACCTTTTAGGACTGCATTCATAGGGTACCTATTCTTCCTCTCTCTCATACTATATAAGTAGATAATCTACAAGATTTTGAGTTTCCTAATAATGACTTTGAATATTTAAGGGCTTTAATGATCAAAAAGTATGATGGAGGAATCCCACCTAGGGAAGATAGGTAATTACTGATGAATGTTGTGGTTTCTCAAGAGAAAGAATATAACACAAGAAGTAAGGATTTCTAAGGGGTAGGGCCTCAAGCCAAACCTAAAGCTCCCTTACTTTCAAACTTTCCTAAGGAGGCTCCCAGGAAAGAGGCATCTACAAAAATCCTTGCATTTCTAGAGAAAAATCATACCCCTCCTCATGCCCAAGTTGTCAAAAATCCTACACCATCTAATGAGTGTGTTAGATTTCCTTCCAATATTGCCTTTCCAAAGAATGTCCCATATGAAATTTCCCAAGTTTTAAGTCAAATCAAAGTCTCTGTTCAAATTTTTGAGCTGTTTAGGATTTCTGAGCACAGAAAGAGAGCATTTGAATACTTGGGGTTGATAGAAGAGAAGACTACCCTAGGTAAAAACATAAACATTGTAGAGACCCCACCAATAATTGATGAACCAAAAGCACCACCAAGATCAGAAGAGGTAGATGAACCACTTGAGGTCTATTTGGGAACATCATTGGTGGACTCTTAGATGAATGTGGATCCATTCTTCACCACTTTGATAATTAAGGATAGACTACTACACAACTATATGATTGACTTAGAGGCATCATGCAATGTCATGCCTTTGGAAGTCATGAATGAGCTAAACATTAAAGTGAAAACAACATATGTGAAGTGCACTTCCATGGACTCTAGAGAAGTTCCAGTGGTGGGATGTGTGAAGGGTTGTGTGGTACAACTTGTAGCTTACCCAGGAAAAAACTTAAAACTTGATGTTGTCATTGTTGACTACCCAACCAAGTGGGGCATGCTATCTTTAATAAAATGGGCTGCAAGTGTTGGTGGGAGTGTCCAAATGGATATGCCGTATGCTACCATCGTAATTGAGTGCATCCTTGTCAGGTTGTATGGGGTAAAGAAAATTTTGCATCTTATTGAGGATCCCAACAATGCATCATATGAGGTATTATACACAAGTGTTGATACATATAACTTTGTGGGATTTGCTGATGGGAAAGAGCACAAGATTGAAGAATTCAAGTGTCTTGAGAAGGTAGGGTCTCCTTGGACTCTATTATTCGATGGAGCTTGCTCCAAAGTTGGGAACAATGTTGGTATTGTTCTACTTTCTTTGGGACAGGAAAAAATTGCTTTTTCTTTCAAACTAAACTTTGAATGCACCAACAACATTGCTGACTATGAGGCACTATTGTTGGGATTAAGAATTTATTGGAAATATGGTGTCAAGGACATCATTGTCAAGGGAGACTCAAAATTAATTTTGAAATAACTCAGAAAACTGTATGCCACAAAAAACCAGCGAATGAAGCAATACAAGCATGCGGTTTGGGACTTCATTGAGATGTTTGACTCCTTCAACATTTTGTACCATGATAGAAAGTTCAATGAATTGGCTGAAAAACTTTCAGTGATGGGGTATCGGTTTGACAATTGTACAATTTCCCCATATTGTGAATATGAGGTTGAGGTATTGACAAGACCTTTTATCCTTGACAACAATAAACATTGGCATGTTTTTGATGATGATGCTCAGATAAGAATATGTTTGTAGAACAAAGGAGAATTTTCTGATCAAAGTATTGATTAGGAGACAATGATATGTATAACAGAAGGAAAAGAAACCTTTTTTTGGCAAGGGTATCATCCAGCTGAAAACTAATACCATTCATAGAGGTCTAGTCGCTCTTGAGTCCAATTTTGATAATGTTAATCACATTATTAATAGATCCATGGCATCCTTAAGGGATATTGAGGAGCATGATCTTGGCATAGAGGAGAAGCCAAGAAAATTTTTGGTTAGGCAGTAATCTTAGCAAGGAGGACAAGTAGTCATACATCCAGTTGTTAATAAAATACCAAGATTATATGGCTTGGACCTATTTTGAACTAAATCCCCTTTGTGTCTAATGCAAAGCCATTTAGACAAAAAAAAGGCCCATCAATCCACTCTTATCCCTCAAAATGCAAGAGGAACTGAAGAAGCTAAGAGATGGAGGGATTATCCAGCCCACAAGGTATTTGTCTTGGGTTGCAAACCTAGTGCCAGTGAGAAAGAAAAATGGTGACATCAGGCTATGTGTGGATTTCAGGAATCTAAATACAGTATCAAGGATAATTATCCTTTGCCAAATATGGAGAGCATTCTATGGTTAGTGATTGGTTTTGAGTTTCTTTCCACCTTGGATGGTTTTTCTGGTTATAACCAGTTGTGGTGAAGGAATCAGAAAGGATCAAGACATCCTTCACTACTCCTTGGGGGACCTATGTTTATGTCAGGATGCTCTTTGGTTTGATGAATGTTGGAGCTACATTTCAAATACCAATGTTTGCTGCTTTTTCTAGTTACATCAATGAGTTTATTGCAGTCTATCAAGATGATGAAATTGTATTTTCTAGAAAGATAAGTGACCACTTGTTGCACTTAAAGATGATGTTAATAATATGTAGAGAATATGGCATCTCACTCAATCCAAATAAATGCCATTTTGGAGTGTAGAAGGAAAAGTCGCTTGGTCACATTATTTCACAAGAGGGAGTGATGATTGCTTTGGAAAGAGTAGAGGCCATCAGCAAGGTCCCAATCCCAAGAACCAAGAAAGGAATTGAATCCTTTTTTGGGAAAATAAACTTCATTAGAAGATTCATATCAAACTTTGCTGAGATGACCATTCCAATCACTTCCATGATGAAGAAAGACCATTTCATCAAATGGGAGGGCGTTATCATCCAAGCTTTCAATGGGATTAAAGAGGCACTCAATCATGCACCTGTACTGGAAGCTCCAGATTATAAGAATCCTTTTCAAATGTTATCTTTTGCTTCAGAGGACATTATTGCTTCTGTCCTACTACAGAAGGATGATGAAGGGGCTAAGAGGCCAATTGCCTTCTTCAGTAAGGCCTTGCAGGGGTCTGAGCTAAAGCACACTATCATGGAAAAGAAGGAATTTTCCTTAGTGAAAGTGACAAAGGTTTTTAGACCTTACATTTGAAGTTATATAGTGGTTGCTTATGTTCCCCACACCATGGTGAAGGACATCTTATCAAAGATGGAAATATCAAGCAAAAGATATAGGTGGGTGAACAAATTGCAATAATATGATATGGACATCCAAACCATGACCTTGGGGAGAGGTTTGGGCCCAGGTAAGCTTATGGATGAGAGAAAATTACAAACTATTGAGGTAAATGAGGTGGTAGAAGAAAGGGCAGGTGTATTTTAAACATTAATGAATTTTGAGTGGTATAAAGATGTAATATTTTATCTCAAACATCTGAGCTACCTTCAGCACCTAAGTAAGAACTAGAAGAGATCCCTTAAGTTGGATTCCCAAAAATATGTCATCACTAATTATGGGTTAGCTTGGAAGAACCCAGAGGGAGTCCTCTTAAGGTGCATTACTGAAGATGAAGCCCCTAAGATAATTGTTGATCTCCATGGAGAATTTTGTGGGGGGCACTTTGTTGTAAGAGTCACAACACACAAGATCCTTGGGGCTTGTTATTGGTGGACAACTCTTTTCAAGGATGTAACCATGTTGGTTAGAAGATGTGAGAGTTGCCAGCATTTCTCTAGAAGTTTGAAAGCTTCAGAATCCCTTCCTTTGCAACCTCTATCAATTGAAGCTCCATTTAAGAAATGGGGAATGGATTTCATTGGTGAAATTTCAGACCCTTCAAGTGCTTGCCACAAGTGGATTCTTATAGAAACTGATTATTTTACTAAATGGGTGAAGGTAATCCCCACCAAGAAGGCAACACACCAAGTTGTCATGGATTTTGTGATAAAAGCATCATCTGCAGGTTTGGGTTACTGGTCGAGATTATAGCTGACAATGCCATGATATTCAGAGATAAACCTTTGGTGGCAATGTGCAAAGAGTATGGGATCAACTTGACATATGCTTCCAATTGTAATCCCCAAGGAAATGGACAAGCTAAGTCTAGTAATAAATTTTTTTTGAAGATCATCAGAAGAACATTAGAGTAGAATAAGAGAAAGTGGGGTGAATAGTTGAATTCTGTTATTTAGGCAGATAGGATCACTGTCAAGAGGGTCACTAGAAAGAGTCCATTTGATTTGGTATATGGGACTCAGGCCCTACTACTTCTTCAAATGCAATTGTCTTCATATAAATTTATGTAACAACTAGAAGATCAAGAGGTAGGTCCTTATGATGCTCTCATTAACCAAAGTATTGAGTTTGATGAAGAAAGGAGGGCATCCCACCAAAGGCATGTAAATTTAAGAGATAAACTGAAGAATTTGTTTGATAAGAAGGTCACTCCCAGAGCTTTCAATGTTGGAGATATTATGCTACTATGGGATAGTAGACATGAGGATAAGGGAAAGGATGGCAAGTTTGACTCATTATGGATGGGCCCTTACTTTATTGACATCATAATTAGGGAGCATACCTTCTTCCTCAAGGACTTAGATGGTGAACTACTCAATTTTCCTATCAATGGCAGGCATTTGAAACATTTCTTTGATTGATTCCCCTGAATCAGGGAATAAATTTTGTGTAGAGTGTATAGTTTGTCATTTGTTTCTTGTCCTTTTGTGTTTTTGCTCGTTTTGGTCCTCGGTGACCTATTTCTGCTGGTCTCTCTATTTGTTTTTAAACATGGCTCTATTTCTCCACTCTGCAAGATGACTCCGTTGCCCAATGGATATTTTGGTACTTGGTCTACTTTTGTTCTTGTGGCACTCACAGGGACTGCCCATCCCCGCGTTGGAGTCTATGTTGGTGCTGAAAATTGTCTCACCCTATTTTTGCCTATGAAAACTTATTTATTTATGGCCTCTGTCATTTTATCCTTCCTTGTATTATGCCTAGTTAATCTTTGTGGCCATTTTAAATTTATTCCTAGATTGTAAATCACTTAAGGGTCTGTATTTTGGGTCCCCCATTCTCTGTTCATCTAAAAGCTCTGGTTTCCTCATTTTGTCTATTCTCCACAGTTGGGATTTTTCTCCCTTATCATTTCTGCCTTTAATAATTGAAGAAGAATGGATTGATGCATCCCTCAAGAACGTATTTGAGCCCTATAACATTTCTAAACTTTCTGTCCTAGAAGAAAATTTCATTCCCAAGCTCAAATTTTTTTTTTTTTGTATTTTACATTTTGATGGGCATTTCTCGAAGTCAAATTTACATCCTTTAATCTACAGGGGACTTGGTACCTTTTAGCTAGACGTGGATCAGCTGGGTAGTTAGAAAAATTTCATGGAAAGCCTTAACTCCGAATTCATCCAAGTGGAGGAACGACGCTCATTTATTGATCTAATTTTTGGTTCGGTCTTAGAGTAGCGCTGGGAGGACACGTGGAGGCTTCCACTACTTGGCCCATAATTAGATAAATTTTTATGCACTTAGAGCAGTTTCGTAGAGTAGGACATGTGGCGAGCCCTTGCTTATTCAGGGTCTCCGCTTTGTGCACCATCTTGAAGTTGCACCGTGAAGAAACATGGAGGCTTCCGCTTGCCTTGCATTTTACTTACAATTTTCAACAACCAAAAGGAGATTTCCTCAGAGCATGACACGTGACACCTTCTGTTGAGCTTCAAGCACTCAAATAGACCTTGCTAGAATAGGATACGTGGTGAGCCCGCGCTTGTTCAAGGTATCAAAATTTTGGGACAGCCTCAAGGTGCGACATGGTGACACGTGGTAGTTTGAAAGGTCAAAAAGGTGGAGAGATGGGCCATCAGAGGAAACTTGGATTTTTCTCCCCTTAAGGATTTAAGTTTAAAAATGGCCCACAATCTTGATGAAGGAAAATTTCAATCTTTTTCCCTAGTCAATGGAAGAGGTGCGGGCTCTTGGGGGAAATTTGGAAAAATTTCCTTTTAGAGAAAAGGGTCAAAAGTAAAAAGGGAACCATGGATCAACTCAAATCACATTTGTACACATGTCAAGCTTAGTTTCCGAGGGTGGAGCCATGGGGAAAATTTGGAAAATTTTCCCTTTTCCAAAAAGAGAGTAAAATGGTAGAATTTGAGCGCGGTTCCACTCCAATCATATTTGGGCATGTGTCAGGCTCGTTTCTTGAGGATGGAGGTGCGGGGTGAAATGGAATTTTTTTCCATTTTTTCAAAAGTTTGAAAAGTAAACGGAGGCCCCTGGGTCTATTCTAAAGTTTGAATCTGCCACGTGGATGACCCAAAAAGTAAATATCAACGACTGATGTGGGCATAAATATGATTTTCCCCTAATTTCTCAGAAAAACATCTAGGAGTGTGAGTCTCCATGATTTCTTGGTCTTTTCTACACGCCAAGAAGAGAAGGAAGTTAATGTTGATATCTAAAGATTGGTGGTAAGATCTGGAGGACGTCTTTTTCCATTAAAATAGTCTGACTTTTGTGCCCAATCAGATTTTCCATTTTTATTCTCCCGAGCACAGAAGGGGCAAAATTTGATAGATTAGTGGTGAAACTGGTTGGAAAATTAAAGAAATAGTGATCTAACAGAGGAAGGAGTTGAATGCAGGAGGTATTCAATGAAATCTTCCCCCTCAAGCACCTGGAGACTTCTTGTAGATTTGGTTCTAAGAATCACGAAATAATCATGGCAAACATTGGTGCATATATTTTTTTTGTATTTTAGGAGGAAGAGGCTCTATTTTAAATGCTATAAGTGGCACCAATGTTTCATAGAAAAGAGTTAGGAGGTTGAAATTTGGAGGTCATAGTTGTAGAGGTCGAAGAAAATCCCCAAGAGGAAAATTTGACTAAGCATGTCTTTTGAGAGTCCATTTGAAAAGCTAGGTTATCTCTTTTTGTATTAAGTTTTATTGTGTCAAGGTGGTTGCAAGTGTATAGCCATTAATGAGCTCTAAGATTGTTCTGTGAAACATTCCCATGCTAATAGACTTAATCAAAGTCAAGTTTTTTTTTGTTGTCTTCAACAAAATGTGTTTTTCTAAATTTCTGTATGTATGCAAGTAGTTTTTCTTGTTTCTGTTGCAGTCTTGTATTAAAATACGATTCAATCACACAAGCCTCAATCCTTGTGACAGTTTAATGGAATTTGTAATTCCATTTCTCAGAAGAGCTTTCATTTTGGATTGGAATAAACGATTTAAAATTACTTTTCTCTCATTTGTTGACATAAATTGTTTATAAGCCTTTGGGTGTACCTTAGGCGTGATTTGACTCAAATCTTGATTCTTTATTGGGTTTTCTAACTCGATCCTTCGTGATAGAATCTATGAGATTGTGTGAAAGAGTGCTAATCTAGGCCTCCATTGAAGCACATATTCTAGTTGAAGAAACAATATGGCTATTTTGTGGCATTCTATTGGTTTGACTTTCCATTTTGTAAGGTTCCTCAACGATCTAGTGAATGCAGTTTCACCCTACCCCACCTCCCACAAAAACTTCATTTAACAACCAATCCTACTTGTACTCCCTCTATTTGTCATGTGTGTGTACAAATACATAATCTCTGTTACCAAAACATGTAGATGCAATCAGGGTCTCAAATGTCTTTAGTAACCTTTTCCTTATTGTGAAATTATCTCCATGATCTAGAAGTGATAACTCATGAGAGTCAAATCTGGTGTGTTGATCATATTTTCCACAAGGTATTCTCTATAAAATTCATCCAAGAGAAAGGTACCTGTGTCTCCTTTCATATAATAGTGGTTACAAAATAGGTTCCCTTACCTTGGTTGAAAAGCACAACCTAAAATAGTTATAATCAAATCACATCATTTTTAATGTTCTTTCCACTCCCTTCAGAGCCTAGGTGCCAACAATTTAGATAGATTTCTTCCTCGGCTACAAAATGACATACATGATTGTCTATCTACCTCTGAGTGCCCTGTCTAATCCATGATGCTTCTCGGTATTTGAAGGAGGTTAAATTTTTGTACCAAAATGTGGAAAGTGGCTTCGAAAATTCCACAGAACAAAGGAAAACGAAAGCTTTTTCGCATAAATTTTCAAATAGGCACAACATTTGATCTAGTGCTTTTAAATTTAACAAACTTTAAATCGTTGGAAAGGTTGTTGGATTAATTATTTTGAATAAGGGTAGGTGGTTGAAAAAAAAATTAAAATTTCCAGCTCCAAAAAATAAAATTACTAGTCCCGTAAAAGGCAAGAAATCTCTGGCAAACCCAAAATAGCTACTCACACTCAGAATACCATAACTTTCGTAATTCTCAGCGAACTTTCACAAAATTTGTCTCGTTTGAATCATGATTTTCAACCTGATGCACAATAGTAAATAAATTTAGAAATAGATAAAGAATCAATGATTAGTTTAATTTAAAGGTGTTAGGTTTTGAACAATGATCCGATTAGTGGTTTGACATCCATTAAATGAGCACGAGAAATCATTCTTTCACTATTGCAAGTTATGGGATTACATGGGAAGAATTTTTCAAGAAACATACTATCATTTTACTCTGTTTATGACATCTTTCAAATGATGGGATTTTCAATTCTCATTCCCTCTCTCTCTCTCTTCAAAAACTCTATAAATAAGAATGTTGGGCTCATTCTCTAGAGATAGTTTTTTTGAATACAAAAACTCTATCAATCTCATTTTTTGAAGCCAATGTGTTGCAAATCCTCATAGTGGACTCCTTGCAAAGTGATCTTGGCCCTTCTTTTTTTATAGACTGAACTGTGCATATCATGTTTTTTTACATTCTTCTTGCCCCATTGAACATCATTGCAATAT
The DNA here is from genome assembly GCA_019776745.2 of Taxus chinensis. NCBI lineage: Eukaryota > Viridiplantae > Streptophyta > Pinopsida > Cupressales > Taxaceae > Taxus > Taxus chinensis. Next base: position 176,845,871 of record CM034147.1, read on the forward strand.
ATATTCTATCTATTTTATGCTCTTAAAGGGTTTCATTATCATTGTGTGTGTATGAATTATTTTTGAGGATGCAGTTGTTAGATTGTGTAGAGCTGTTATCATGATCTCTAGTATGTACTTTTTTTCAATCTTTCAAACACTGGGAAGCTATTCACATCCCCTTTTCTAGTGTATAACCTCTTTAGTGTAGGATTTGTTTTAATTCACTCTCTCTCCCAGGTCCCTTGGAAACTTAGATTAGGATAAGATATTTTTTGCTGCATTAGACTAGATTGTTGTAGGTAGTTTATGAGCAAGAACAAACTTTATCTAGAGGTCTATCTCATGTAGCAAGTCCCACAACTTGGAAATAACACCCATGTTACCCACTCACACCGTAAGCTCAAGCACACACACTTGTGTAAACTGGAGGGTACTTTGATTTGGTGATAACAACACCACTAAGAGAAATAGATTATACGGGTGTCATTTAAGGAAATCAAATATGGTAAAGTGGGTAAGGGGATGTTGTTACTTTAAAACTTAATTTTTAGACAATTAATTCTATTAAATTCCACTTGCTAGGAAGATTTGAACTTGATCTTGCTGACCTTGTGAATGAGTAGAAAGTCGTTTATAAGAGAAAATGATCTTATAAAAATACCACTACTCCTCTTCAAATACAAATCAGGTCTTCTTTATCTTGATTGAATTCTTTTGGTCTTCCTGTTGCGCGTAATTTGTTTTTATCTTATTTCTTTAGTTCTTATAAATTAAAGAATATGGGTTTTCTGACCTCATTTTCTTGGGTAGATACCAAGTCAAGCAATTCCCTTTTACCATTATCTATAAAAATTAAGATGCATTCACTACCTCAATATAAGTTGTTCCCCTTAAAAAAAAAAATTGATCATACATTTTTTCACATGAATAAACAAGTTAGAGTGAGGTTTTCGAAAGAATACATCATATAAGAGGGAAAGACCAGAAAAAGCACTTACAAATGTGTAATGTAAATGTATGAAGTTAGGTTCTACTCATCATCATATATACCATTTGTTATGCCTAGTTCACTCAAAAAATATTATTGGAAAGAAGCAATGAAATTCTATTTTATTATTTGTTGTAAGGTTTTTATAAGCAAAAACTAGCAACACCATTAATTATAATGTTTCTTCTTTATAAAATCTCATTAAGACCCCATCCACCTTCACTGGTAGTTATTTCCCAAGCATACCCATGAGCAAATAAAGAAGAAGGGAGCATAATGGCTGGATTAATGTATAAGGGTGGGCATGAAAGTAAATAAGGATAGAGAACTAAAGATGAATAAGAAAGTGAGTAAAATCATTAGGAGACACCAAGTAGGAGTAAAATTAATATTTACCTGGGTTGGGATATTAATTACTCTAAATTCATAAAAATTCTTAGTAAGATGGGTCATTAAAACTTATAAGATTTAAACATAAGAAAAATTGGTTGGCTTCAAAACATGTTAAACTTCTAAAAATTTATATAATTATGAAAACAAGATTAATTAATCCACAAATATAATATTCTCCCAAGTGTTGAGCATTAAATCTAACATTAAATACATAGTTTCATCATGCTATGAAATACATGACCAATACGATTTTGAATACTTGCCTTTCTCCAAGAATGGCTCCAAAGAGGTTTAAATTCTAGATCAGAAGTTAATTAGACAATTCCACGGGGCAAGGAATAAATTTCTTTTCATCTATGAAAGCTATATTCATCCTCATGAATGTTGCAACAATTCAGCATAAGTAATATGTGTAAATTTTATAATAATAAGGGATACTACACTAAAATACACACACTAAAGAAGACCAACGCTTTTAAATTTTTAGCAATTCAACTATATAGGAAACTCTCAATGGATAACTCTGTATCAAAATTATCCATATAGATATCTTACATGGGTATGCTACGCTTTGTTCTCTTCTTCAGCCAGGAATTTCTTAGGACTAGGTACCAAAATATTTTGTATCTTCACTGAATCAAATGGTCATCATCTTCCATCCATCTAGAGTTAATTAAAAATTCTCCTTATATTTAAACAAACATGGTTTCCTTTCAATACTTTTAAGCGTATCATTCTAATAAGATATTAAAAAAATATAACATATACATGTGTCTGTTCATATTGTTCATTCACAGTTATGCTTATGACAAACAACATAAGTAGTGTCAAAATTCCCAACAAAGGGATTGTCCTCATTCTAAAGCCCTTAGGTTCCATCGCTTTTGGATCCTCCTACATTTAGGAATAACATGTGTTTCTATTTAAATTAATCATTTTCTCTTTGAAACAAATTAATCATTTCCCCTCAGGAAAAATAGAAACATACTCCTAGAAAATAAAGTATAATTTTGCGCAAGGAAAAACAAAAAGTAGTTTGTTTTATTACATGCTTTTAATTTTTAGGTACTTCATTTTCAGATTCCTACTTTTAGGAAAAGATAATAAAGAAAATAAATAAAAATATTTGTATTGCATAAAAGCATGTGATTTTTAGCTCTACTTTTATGAGTCGAGTGTTTTATTGTTAGATGAACCCATTTATTTATTAGAAGCAATTGTAAGTGTTTTGGCATATCAAACACATTCAGATAGATTGTATTGAACCAAAGCTCTAGAACTAGAAGAAGATATATATGCACATAAGTGCTGATCTTAGTTTGCAATAATATGTTTTAAATTTTTAATTCTTTATTTTATTTCTGTTAGTTGTCATTTTATGTGTCTAATTTCCACAAATTTATATCAGAGCATGGATATTTTCAGCAGTTTTCTAATCAACAATAGGTTATAGCTTCTATATCCGTTCTACAGACAAAAAAATTTTACAAGAAAGAATTACGAGTATTGGTTATTAACCATGAAGGTATTATTTAGATCCAAATATTTGTTAGAAATTGTAGAGAATGGATACACAGAGCCCACAAATGCAACACCATATGACGCACTCTCACAAGAAGAGAAAGAAAATTTGAAGGAATTAAGAAAGAAAGACAGAAAGATATTTTCTTTATTCATCAAGTCATGCATGAAATAATCTTACCCAATGTGGCAGTAGCTAGCAAAGCACAAATCGCATGGGAAACTGTCCAAGTTGCGTATCAAGGTAAAGAGAAAGTAAAAACTACCAAGCTATAGTTACGCCGTAGATATTTTGAAAATATCTCAATGAAAGATTTAGATTCCATAGAATCATTCTTTACTTTTATAGTTGGAACTTAGTTAATAAAATCAAATCTCATTGCGAAAGTATTGGGGAAATAAGGATTATTGAAAAATTTCTTAGAAGTTTGCCTACAAAATTTTATCCTTTTGTAGTTGCTATTGATGAAAGTAAGGATCTAAGTCAGTTTTCAATTGATGAGTTTCATGCATCACTAGTAAATCATGAATAGAGGTTGAATAGATCACATTCCATTATAGATAATTCTTTTTCATCACAAGTATTAGGAAATCATGGAAGAGGAAGAGGAATAATTTCATCTACAGGACACAACAGTGGTCCATCAAACTCAAATAGAAGAGGACGTAGTCAAGACAAAAATCATAATCATTTTTTAGGTCAGAGATAGGATAAGTTGCATGTGAAGTGTCACTATTACAAGGGATATTTGCACTATGCTTTGGAATGTAAGAAAAAGTAGTACGATTAGAACAAGTAGAATGAAAACGAAGTAAGAATCTCTAATCCAAGATCCATGTTTATTACATGCACAAATATTTCGAAAGCATCACCTATTGAGTGTAATCTATCCCAAGATATTCCTAGTGATGTGTGGTATTTGGATCCTGGTTAACATAATCCCATGTCAGGTAATTTAAATTTATTTTCTAATTTGGATGAGTCATTAAAGACAAAAGCTACCCTTAGGAATAATAATACAGTGACTATAAAAGGCAAAGGAATAATCAACATTCTAACTAAAAAGGGTGAGCATAAGATTTTGCAGGAAGTTTATTATGTCATAGGTTTGAAGCCTAATCTTATGAGCATTATTCAATTAGTATAAAAGGAATACAAATTTTACGTCGAAGACAATGAATGTGTGATCATGAATAAAGCTCTGAGTACCCAAGTGATTGCGAAAGTTAAGATGAAAAGAAAAAAAATGTTTCCTTTTTAGATTATACCAGCCACATACGGAGCTCTTACTACAAATTAGTCTGGAGATAAGGAGGTTGAATTGGATTTTAATTTAGTTGAAAAAGATGAATCGTGGCTATGACATCTTGGGTTTGGTCATTTAAAATCTGGTGGTTTGAATTTATTACACAAAAAAATATGGTGAAAGGTTTTGCTTTGATTCAAAAACCAGATAGAGTTTTTGAAGGTTGTATTTTGGGGAAGCAACATAGATATTCCTTTCTAGTTTGAGAAACAAGAAGAACAACTGCACCACTTGAAATTGTTTACTCAGATTTATGTGGACCAATGCAAACAAATTTAATGTTTTTCATATTTTATGACATTCATTGATGACTATAAAAGGAATACATTGGTGTAATTTTTGAGACAAAAATCACATGGTTTTGATATAATTCAGTAGTTCAAGGCTTTAGTTGAAAAGAAAAGTGGGTACTACATCAAAGTTCAAAAATAGAGGAGGTGAGTATGTTTCCAATGTTTTTTTAAATTTTTGAAAATATCATGGTATACACAAGAAGTTTACTACCAGGTATACAACACAACAGAATGGTGTTGCAGAGAGAAAGGAGAGAACCATCATGGAGATGGAGAGAATTATGATGAAGGAAAACAATATTTCAAATGAGTATTGAGTAGAAGTAGTAGCAACTGTTGTCGACATCATAAATATGTGTCCAATGAATTTTTTTGGAAATATTATGTCATTAAAATAACTCTCCTAGCTATTTGGATTACTTTTATTTTCATTCTAGATCTAATGCTTCATAATTCATGTTGTGTGCACCCATAGGCTTTCTCATTTGAAACTTTTCATAGGCTGTAGTAATCTAGCACACTCCTCGTGTCATGCAATTATTCCATGCGACGCTCTATAGATGCCTTCAAAATTGGCTAAGTTCTGGGTCTTCCTGTCATACGCCCTCTTTTATTTCTGCCTTCATATGCCCTTCTTCAGTTGGATATTCATTCCCTACTTCCATACTCTTGTTTCAAACTCTTCTTTCCTTCCATTTTCCCCTTTCATGCTTCCCTCTTGGGTGTAGATCCCATGTCTTCTCGTCATGCCCTCTTTGCACACCCTTCTGCAGACATGCCTAAAAATCACTTATCCCTTCTCTAACTCTTGCATACCCACATACAACCTATTGTGTCATGTTCCCTCCTCGCATACGCCTTCCCTTTGTTTTCCTTCTACGCCTCAGGCCTGAATCTTGAACTTCAAAATCGAGGGTTCAAAATCAAGCCTAGAGCAAGTTGACTCAAAGTAAAGCAACAAAACCATAGAATGTGCCATGTGTCAGCTCAGTGTACCTTCAAAATTTACCACGTGTCATCTCAGCACACCTTTAAAAGGTGCAACAAAAGTTGAGACCCCGAATGACCATAGGCCCTCCACATGGTCAGAACCTAAGAAAGAGAGAACCAACCATTTAAAATTATAAGCATGGAAAGAGCCAGTGGAAGCCTCCACATGCCTCATCACTACAATTTCAAAGGTGAAATCCAAAGTTAGGTCCCCGGACGATCACAAGATGTCCACGTAGTCATAGCCCGAGAAATGTAGAACCAACTGTTGAAAAGTATAAACATAGGAAGAGTCAGCAGAAGCCTCCATGTGCCTCATCAGCGCAACTTCAAAAGGTAAAATAAAAAAGAAGGTCCCCAAATGTGTGTTGGCTCTCCACGTGTCTAGGGTCCAAAATTATTGCTCCTAAATACAAGGGACTTAGCCAAAACACAAAGATATCAGAACAGGCTTGCAGACGATGCCAAGTGTCAGCACGTCACATTACCAAGACCCTAAAAGGTAGCAAAATCTTAAGAATGTAAGAGGCTTCCACGTAGATCTTGCACGAATAGACTCAAAATTCAAATCAGTTGGAAAATATTGGTGCAAGGTCAATTCAATGAAAGATGAATCATGAATTTCACAAAGAATTTTAAATGCTTAGATCTTTTAAAATATTGTGAGAGCCCACATGGAATGTTCGACCCTGAATTTCAAATGGTTATAACTTCTGACTGGAAGCTTGGATTTGACTAAGAGAGGACTTTTGTGAAATCTCTTGACATCTGGAAATATCTTGAAATCTCTTGATATCTTCAAATTAGTGGGACTAAGTTCTTAAAATGAAAAAATAAACTCATCCACCACCATAATGGGCTATTAGGCTTCTCACCTACCACCATAATGGGGTATGGGCTTCCTTTCTTTCTCAACAAGGAACAATAATGGAGGCATGGGTTTTGTAGTAGAACCCATCATTGTTGCAGAAGAATTTTGGGGTGGTTGAACAAGAATTCATATTTCTTCTATCTCCTTCTCTAATTCTTTCTATATATTATAAGGAGGGGATTTTTTATAAAAGCGGGTAATTTTTCTCTCCTGCCCCCTCCCTCTTTCTTCTCTAGGGTTGAATGTGGAGTTTAAGCCTCCTCTCTTCACTTTGTAATGGAATTTTATTGCCTCTATCCCACTAATGATGTACTATGTGAACTCATGGAGCAATAATATTTGTTTCATGATGCATTTTGTCCATCCTTTTCTTATTTTATTGTCTCTTCTTTCCTCTCACCATTGCAGAGTATACTATGCATATTTTTTATGTCTATTTCAGGTTTTGAGAGTCGTGTTTAATGGATTTGAATTGGTGCTCTGTGTAAACTTTATCTTTGGCATGTGATGCATATTTTCCAATAATTTCCATTGCACACCTCTATCCATTTTAGGCAGTTGGATTTGTGATCAGCAACATCATTTTATGGTGTACCACTGCTTTAGTATAGGCTCTATTTTCATGCATTTCTCTCTCTTGCTAATCCTTTGGAAGGTTAGATTAGGGTTAGATAGTTGGCCTGCATTAGAGTAGCTTTTGGTAGGTAGTTTAGGAAGAAAAATTTGGATTTCTCCGAAGGACCATCTCAAGCACGCAAGTCCCACAACTTGAGAGATGGTCCAATGTTATACGGATTACACCCGATGCCCCATTTAAAATTAGGCCATTCTAGGGGTGTTGTGATTATGCATCAACATATGGTTCCTCAACAAGCCGTGACTAAGAGGAAACAAAATGTTTCTCATCTTATATTTTTTGGTTACGTGGCATATGGACATGTGCCTAATGAGCTCTAGAAGAAGTTAGACAACAAAGGATAAAAATGCATATTTGTTAGATATTCAGAGAATACAAAAGCTTACAATTTATTCAATCCAATTACCAGAAAGGTAATAATAAGTAGATATGTCAGGTTTGTTGAAAATGAGGCATGGGATGGAAGTATTGAGAAACCAATTAGTGTAGCAACAACTATTCCTCATGATGATATGGTAGATGAAAGCATACAACAACAAGATATTGTATCTTATTCGAATCTTGGACATGTGCTACAATTTGTAGCACAAGCTACACCTCCATATACATCTGGGAGATCTTCAAGATTTTAGTCATCTTCAACCATCCAGCAGACATGAAAAAGAACACCAGAAGCTACTCCTTTTATACAAAACAGTCCATCAGTAGATATCCCTTTCTAGTGGAAAACAAGGAGTATTAGTGAGATTTATAATGTTGATACAACTGATGCTTTTTTAGTTTTTGCATTGTTTTCTTAAGCTGCGGATCCAATATACTTTGAAGAGGCTATAAACAATGAAGTTTGGGTTCAAGGAATGGATGATGAGACAGACAGCATAGAGTAGAATCAAACATGGGAAATTGTATATATTCAAGAAAGAAAGGACATGATAGGAGTGAAGTGGGTCTATAATACCAAATATACTGTTGATGGTAAAGTACATAATCATAAAGCAAGGTTAGTTGTCAGATTTTTTCACAACAATATGGGGTAGATTACAATGAGACGTTTGCACCTGTAGCATGTCAGACACGATAAGAATGATTTTAGCAATTACAACTCAAAACAAATGGCATATTTATTAGATGGATGTAAAATCAACATTCTTGAATGGTTTTCTTGAAGAAAAAGTTTATGTGAATCAGCCAGAAGGTTATGATATTGAAATTCATGAAGGAATGGTATACAGGTTGAAAAAGGAACTCTATGGTCTCAAATAAGGACCTATAGCTTGGTATATTAGGATTGATTCTTATTTGATATAGAATGGTTTCAATAGGAGTAGTAGTAAGCCTACCTTATACATCAAGATCAATGAGAAAATTAAAATTTTGATTGTTTGTTTATATGTAGATGATTTAATCATCATTGGAAATATATCTACAGATTCATTCAAATTCGCTATGAAGAAAGAATTTAAGATAACAGATCTAGGCCTCATGCACTATTTTTTAGGCATAGAAGTTCAACAATCAGAAGCTATATTTTTTTATGTCACAAGAAAGGTATGCTAATGATATTTTGAAAAGATTTAACATGTAAAATTACAAGCCAATGCCTATACCTATTACAGTGGGTTTGAACTTTACCAAAGATGACAACCGATCATTTGTAGATCCAACATTGTTCAAAAGACTAGTTAGAAGTCTCATGTATTTGATGGCCACAAGGTTGGATATTATGTATGGCATGAGTCTCATCTAAGGGTTCATTGAATCTCAAAAATATTCACATTGACAAGCTAGAAAATGGATTTTTAGGTACGTATGTGGAACTAAGAATCATGTAATTTTCTATTCAACATTAGATGATTTCAAACTCATAGGTTAAATAGACAGTGACAATGTCATAATTATTAATGATAGAAATAGAACATCCAACTATGCTTTTCACTTTGGAACATTTGGAGTTTGATGGGCATCAAAGAACAACCCATAATCACACTATCTTCAGCAGAAGCATAATATGTATCAGAAACATAGTCACACTATCTTCAACAGAAACGAAGTATGTAGCAGCAACATAGTCAACGTAGTCACACTATCTTTAGCAGAAGTAGAGAATGTAGTAGCAACAAGAGCAACATGTCAAGATGTTTGGATGAGAAAAGTGTTGAAAGATTAGAGGCAGAATCAAGAGGATGCTACAAATATTTTCATGACCACAATTCAACACTAGCATTGTCCAAAAATCATGTTTTTGACAAGAGAAGCAAGCACATAGACACGAGGTATCACTTCATCGGGGATTTGGTTAACAATAAGGAAAATTTTCTTGAATTTTACAGATCTGAAGATCAATTTGCTAATATCTTTACAAATATTTGGGAAATGAAGTTTTTTAGTATTTGAGAATTTGTTTGAGAGTTTTTGATCAGGAATATGTCAGATTTAGAAATGCATACTCAGCTCCAGAAAGATAAAATTTTGAAGGTCAAAATTAAGGGGGACTATTAGAAACAAAATTTTAATTTTTTCCTAAGAAAAGCAAAAAGAAATTTCTTTTTTTACATGCTTTTAATTTCTAGGTAGTTAGATTTTAGATTCCTACATTTAGGAAAAGCTAATAAAGCAAATAAATCAAAAACTTTGTATTGCACAAAAACATGTGCTTTTTGGCTCTATTTTTATGAGTTGAGTGTTTTATTGTTAGATGAAGCCATCTATTTATTAGAGGAAAGTGTAACTGTTTTGGAAAATAAAACACATGCAGAGATATTGTATTGAACCTAAAAGCTTGAACATGAATAATAAATATATGCATGTAAGTGTTGATCTGAGTTTGCAATAATATGTTTTATTCGTAATTCTTCATTTTATTTTTTCTAGTTGTTATTTTGTGTTCCTAATTTCTGCAAAGTTATTCTTACATTTTTCTTCTTATATCAACATGGAAAAGGATATAAACAATGAGCTTACACATCCCTAAAAGATATGGCAATAATGATACTTAAAGTGCCAGGATTTGAAGATCTTCATAGATTGTCCCCTTTATTAATTTTTCATCAATTCTAAACACATGCCTCTTGAAGTAGTTGATAACACCTACTACCTCCTGCCTTGATGGTGGGATTCTTTACATTTCAACCAGGGTTTCCATTAATGTGAATTTTGTCCATCTGCAGTGAGATTTTAGACATTGTTTCTATTAATAGGGAAAGTGGTGTCTCTATTTCATCTAGTTCATCGTGACTGGTATAAACCTTTCTAAAAATAGATGATGCACTTGTTCCAAGGTGGATATGTTTTGTATCTCCAATATTCTATCTAATCGATGATGCTGGAGGTGGAGAGTATTTAATGGAAGGAGTAAAAAATGGAGCACTGAAAGTTGAATCTTCCTCACTCGACAGCCGTAGATCTAAAGGTATCTCCAACATAAGAATTTTCATCTGAGGTATTGATATTAATAATGGCAACACTCGATTATGGTTTAATTATACGCAACGCAATACTACGCTAGGATGAAAATTATAAGTATCAGATGCACCCATAATTGGAGTGTCACATTTTTTCAATCCTCTAATAAAATCATAATCTAGTTTATATACACCTATCACAAGTAGAGGCATGCAAAGAAGGATTCAAAGAATCACTAGATGCCCTTGTCACAAAATAAAAACTAGTGTTAACTTTCACTTCTTTCAACCACATAGATCCTTATCCTCAATGAAGTTAGCATGGCTGATAGAAAAATGAGAAATAAATAATAGATTAACAAAACCCCTTGACTTAAAGAATAGAAGGCCCAGTAATCCTTTTAACCAGAACAATGTGACTATTAGTGTCAAAAAAATATATGAGAAAATAAATCTATAACTTGCAGTCAGATACAACATCCCTGAATGAAGCTTCAACCATGTTTTTTGTTTTAGTCTTTATGGTTTAGTTTCTTTTTTTAAGATTCAAAGCCATACTTTTGATTAAAAAAAACAAACCATCCATAGCAATTTAGGTTGATAGAAAAATCTTATCCAAACAAGAATAGGTGTAGATAACGCCAACCATGGTAACTATGATAGCCACTTCATATTGTTTTGGAATATCTCTGGAAAATTAAAGAGTTGGACATGATGGTAAACTCAGGATAGTGAGTCGTCAAGAATAGAGAAAAATGTTTGTCTGTCTAGCCATGAAAATTTTGTCTTAGCCATTACCTACATATTTATTTTTCTACTTGATTTACCCAACTAATTCAAGAACTAACTAGTAGACTCTATATGTCAGCAATAGCAATACTACTTTCATTTAATATCTCTAAACACAAATTCTCATTTGCATAGTTTTACCTCATTAATGTATATATTCTTGATATTTTTGTGTGTTTCTCATCCAAACAATACATGCATATAGATTTCCTACACTCCAATAAATGTATGATTTTTCTAGATGGTTAAAAGATTCTATAATGTTCATTGATTCTATATTATTGAAAATTCCTTTCCTAATATCTCAAATTTCTATGCAAATTATGTGCTCCAAGAAATGTATAATTCACAAAAAAAAAATTGATAGTTCACAAGAAATTTAGTTCAATTTGGAATACATGTGTGCTCACATATACTTTGAGATGAGTGTCATGCATGAATTCAAAAATCTTATTAACAACCATTTTCACAAACTTCTAGTGGGCTCTTAAAAACCTCAGGTATTATCCCACTACATACCTGTTATATTGACCAAATTATCAGATCCACTCAAAAAATTCATATATATGATGCAAATTACATAATAAAATGTCACTTACATGATGTTACTTGCAATTATAGCTTTATTATCTTTTCCCTTGGTGATTTCACATAGGTTGATTAAATCTCCAATTACTGTCATCAAGAACAGATTTTCCTGTCAACACCCAAATATGTGAAATCAGTAGAATGATAAATTTTGACCTTTGAATACTAATTCAAATAATTGTAGCCAGTTACAAGAAGATTAGAAACCTTTTCTAGTAGTTCTCTTATTAATGGGTAAAAACTCTAGTTTTTTCAAACTTGCGAAAAAATTATGAAAAATGAATCGGTTAGTTTTTTCCAACTTGCAAAGAAATTATGAAAATTAATCAAGTTTACATGATGTTGGAAAGACAAATAATTTTACTATAAGTATATTTTTCACAGCAACTACATTGTGATGTAAGTATCCCATTTTCTTCTGAACACTTTTAACAATGAAATGAAATTAAAATCTGAAACCTCAGTTGAACATCCTATAATATTTACTAGTATGCATCTTAACTATCTTTATCTGAAAAATGAAGTAATTTGTAAATCTCGATGTGCCTATCTTCAAATTTTTAAATAATTTCATCCATTGAAGAGTTCCGCATTGATTAACAACCCCATCACCATCTCGACACATTTCCCAGAGACTGGGACAATTTTTTATCAATTATAAGAAAAAATTAAAATTGCTCTATGAAAGTTATATGGACTTTCAATATATGATTGTCCAGTTTTATTGACATCTTACACCATTTCACTTCACCACCACCATTGACATGTGTAGGGAGAACTTTTCAGTTATATGCATATTAAAATGTGACTCCATTAACTAAGTGTAGGGAGAAGTTGTCTAGACAATGAATATTATAATATAAAATGGAAGAAATCCATATATATCAAAACAAGTCAGGTAATCCGTAACACCTACAAACCCATAAATGGTAATCCAATCCCAATATAAAAATATTCTATCATTATACGGCTTACAATAATATAATTGGTCTTCCATCATAAAAACTGAGATAGATCCAATCACCCTGCATCATGTGTTCAAGTTGTTTCATGTCTAGTCATCCCCATTGAGTTTTCTATTGAGCTTTTTCAGCATCTGCAGCCAATCCAAATAAGAATGAAGTTACAAATAACATTTAGGAAAAAAAATCAAAACATGAAATATGATTTTTTATTAGAAAGTATAATTTTAATCAACTTGATAGTTGTGATATCATCATCACACACACCTGCATTAGAACACGCTTTTACACATTACAAGATAAAACAAAACTGGAATTCATTTAATGAATTGCTAACATGGCCATGGCTAGGCTATTTCCTAAGGGAAAAAATATTATGTGGAAACATTTTCTTGTCCCTTTTTTCAATCTTAAATCTTAGTATATCATTTAAAACTACAATTTCTCCCTCTTTGTCTTGTGTTATACATAAATGAAACCTCAATAGGACATTGCAAATCATATTTTAGAATGCGTGATCTACCAAAAGGTTGTTACATTCCAGAGATCATATTTTACTCACAAATCTTTTACTTTTGTATTTGTAGTGTGCTTGTCTATAATTGTAAATAGAAAAAGGTCAATCAATTTTGAGTATCCATTTATTCAATGACGTCATTATATACTAGAGAGAATATTATTTTTTTGGATAGGGTAAAAAAAATTTGGTTTTAGGGGGACAAAAAAAACCCTATTACAAAGGGAGAGAAGATATAGCAAGGAAGCTCAAATGAGGATGCCTCTACCAATGGCTGAAAACACAAAGAGAAGAGAAAATAGGTTTTCAAGGGAAGCCTAGAAAGATAAAACACATACAACCAAAGAAAAATCCACGAGGGTGCCACAAAGTACATTAAGAACCAATATGACTTTGAAGCAATCACTCTGAACGCCCAATAATAGACTTCTTCGATAGGACCTTGGTCCACTTGTCCCTGACAGTTGGGCCTGACCTAATGTCCACCAAAATCCTTGCTTCTTTGTGCAATGTTATAAAATGTTTAGGGGTCGAAATAAAAATAAAACCACCATTGAATCTACCGACAAATTCCTCTGTCCCACTTTTCATACAACTATACGCCATGACATAGCATCATTGTCACTTGATTCAAATTCACCCTTATTTTGGGGGCCTACATTTGACAGTTCACCTAACCTGTTGTCATTTCCCCTTTGAATAATCTCCACATTGTTTCTTGAGACATGATCATAGTCGACCCCATGGGAATTTTTTTTTTTAATTTAAAATGGGTGACCATTCTACCATGATTGCACATCCTGATAACACATCCACGTCTTATGTCATTTAGGTCTACAAATCCTCCTCCATGTCAACTCCCACCCTCTCCATGAAAGAATCTAGATCGAGCCAGGTGAGTGACAAGGGTTGTGGCACTTCCAGTGAACATGGATCCACATCATCATAAACCTTATCCTTTGTTTCTAGTTTAGTCAACAAAATACATTCGTGCAGGCTAGAATTACTAGCATAGATATCCTGCCCAAGAAGAGAAATTGAAATCTTGGTAGCCCCATCTTCCCCTAATAATACATTCTCCTTAGATGCCCCCACCTCTAGCACAACACCCTCAAAATAGTAAATAGGGCACCCTAACATGGTTTGAGAGGACAAACCTTTATAGCAGTAAAATAATGAATCATACGCTATATGTCTGCATTTCTCACAGATGACCCGAGATTGTTCTATAATTATTTCCTTCTCAAATATGTATTTTGATGTGTTTAGGAAGATTCTGCAAGTAGAGCTCCAACAAGAACATTAATACATAAGCTAGAGAACACCAAGCATGAATCTAGAGGAAAATAGATCTTACTACGATCATACTTCAATCAATCTCATATGACATGGTAGCAAAGAAAATTAGACTGAAACCCAGACACATAAAATTTTAGGATCAACTATCCATGGGCTTCCTTATAGTTGGTGTTTCATTCTGCAAATGTAAAACATGATTGTGGATGATAGTAAAGAAGGATGCATCAAGAAGAACACCAAGACAATATTTTACATTAATATTTAAACGAATCTAATCATTGAATATGTATTTCCAATTTTTTTATCACATAAAAACAATAGTAAGAAGAGTTTGATCAAGCAATAACCAATAAATTTATTTGATGACATACAATTGCACCTTTTGTTTTGTGTCTTCATGATCAAGGTGTGATAACTAAATCAGTGTCTCTCTCATTATCTCCATAAGAAATTGAAAGATCTTTCAATTTCTCTCATTGGGAAAAATAATCCTTAACAAAACCCGAAACAAAAACAACCCAAGAAAATCCATCCTGACAGATTCACTAAAGTTTGAATATGTAATTTCTCATTAAATCTAGATTCAAACAAATAACAACTATAGACAATATCCAGTTCCTTGGGGTTATTCATTAAATCATACCTTGTATTACACAAGAACATCATTATATTTCATGGTCTCTCTAACTATGTTTCCATTCTCATCTTCCACAATCAGGACTTCTACAGGTTTAGCCATATGAAAAATTATGATAATCCTCAACTTGGACAGAGATTGAGATTATAGTTGTCTGCATTGTATAAGATGAGAATCAAGCCCATCAACCATGCGATAAAGTAATGGAATCTGCATAAGCATGCAACCACTAAAAAATTAATTATTCCACTGGCCATTCATTCTTTTGGGAAAGAATTTAGAACATAAAACTATATATGCAAATACAAAAGTAGAGTAACACTTTGTTTTTACAATATAAATAATTGGATTACAATACATATTGATGATTAGATCAAAATAGATTGCAATGTATTGTCTATTTAAGTAACAACTTCAAAGTTACATAACAAGGTTAAAGAACTGGAAATGAACCTATAAAAGGAAAAACAAAGAACATCATGAAAAAATTAAAGATTGACATACTTGAAGTCCCATAGCATTAACAGTAGCAATAGGACTGTTAGAGGCATGATGTGACCCAAAAAATTTTGAAACTATAGTATTCAAATCATCCAAAAAAACCTATAATAAATGGAGAATATGCTAGATAAAAAAAGGTATTGTTTCTATGACATACTAAAAGTAGAAAAAAACAATAAAAAAACCTATAACTCCCACTAAAACAACCAACTTAAGACCCAAGAAATAACCTAGGGTTAGTTAGGAAAAATTATGGAATAATTTTTTTTTGTTTAAAAGAGTCTATAACTGGGTTACAAGACAACAGTTGTCACTAACAGGTTCTGAAAAAATTATAATCTACTAGAATATAATTTTATTTTATTAATAATTATTTGAGGTCATAAGGTCAAAAATTTAGGGTTATAAGTTTAAAATAGGTTCAGAGGGTAATTCGTCACCATACCCACTCCTTAACAAACTTAAAGTTTCAAATTTATTTTTCTCACCCTTAGCGCATTCAAAATTTTCCTAAATTACTTCCATTGGATAGGAAATTTCCTCACATTTCCATTGATATAAATAAGCCCTCCTAACTCCTCATATTTTTCAAGTATGGGCCGACGGGCCTTGGGATGAAACATTTCCCGAAGGGCGGGCCTGTGGACCCATGGGAGAAAATTTTCCGAAAGGGCGGGTTAGTACGCCGTGGGGAGACTTTTGGAAAAATTCCCGCATGGGGGAAAAAAACCACATTTTCTCCCGCACTCCCATGGGTCTGTCAGTCCACAAGGGACACATGGCGCTTCACAAGTCAGCGCGGGGAGAACGGAGTGACAGGAGACATTTTGTGAATTCTCCTACATGGGGTGAAAGTCATCTTTGCGCCCGCACTTCAGCAAGTCCGCAAGGGAAACGTGGAATTGCTTAAACCAATGCAAGGAAGACAGGGTGGTGGGGAGAAAACTGGCTTAATGCCCCGAAGGGATAAGAGGGTAGTAAATGACCTGCACCTCTGCCGGCACCTCACGATGCCATGTGGCAGCCCCTAATTGGTTGCAGGCTAGTGGAATGGCAGGGAAAGCTTGGGAAATTTTCACAAAATTTTCTTAAATGAAAAATAAATAATGGGACCCACTCCTTCTCCAATGCCTTGTGATGCCATGTGGCATCATCTGATTGGCTACGAGCCAGCGGGGAAAAGTTGGAAAATTTTCCAAAAAAAATCCGGAAGCACCAAGTTAAAAAAGGGATCCGCCCCTCCACTGACACCTCATGGTGCCACGTGGAAGCCTTTGATTTTTTGTGGGCCACTGGGGTGGTAAGGGAAATTTTGAAAATTTTCCCAAAATTTTTCCTGAGTGCTTAAGGGAAAAATTTGGGCAGCAAGCCCACCAAGGAAATTTTACCAAAATTTTAACGCCAAGTGAAGAAAACTTCATAAGGCCATAAATTTTGATAGAGAGCTCAGTTTGGGGAAAATGGGGACTTTTTGGAAATATCTCGACGCCCTCTTTTCATAAAGATCAATAAGTTTTGTATTTTGACAAATTTTAAGGGGTAAATTTTAAGAAAATGGCTTGCTAGGATTTTACAGTATGAACTGGTAATTTTTAACTTGTGAGATTTGTCCAATTTGATATTCTTACTCTCTCAACATGTCAAATATACATGAAGAATCATTCTTAGGTGGATTTAAGAAAGGATTCAAGATTCAATTTGTCTAATTGATTTACAGTTTGAGCATTTCCGTTTCTTGATAGAAAAATGAATGGAAAATGGTTTGAGCCTGATTTTGCTAAGTTTTGAGATATTTCCTTAAGTGTTTTTGTCTATTTGAACTCGTTTAGGGCCTACTACTTCAATTCAATCATTTAATTTGTTATTTTATAGTTGTAGGTTTAAACTGTGCATTTTTGATTGAGATAATTGCAAGTTTGAAATTACAAATATAACAAGGATCAAATTTTAATGGGTCTATTTGCCACTTTCTTCTTCCAAGTATTTACGATACGATTCTAATTCCATGTTAACATATTTGGTTTATTCAAACAAACCATTTAAGACCAAAATACAATAGTGAATTCAAATTTTTCACATTTCAAAGAGACAAAATATTGTATTTTTCTCACATGCATTTCTTCCTTTCAAACATAGATATAAATACATTGATGTGATCAGATTCAAGTACAACAATGGAATTTGAGAAAATCATTACATTCATTTATTGATTCCAAATGACAACTTACAAATTCCTTCTTTCATTTCTTCCAAAATAATTTATTGTCATACATGGGCAGACAATGCATTTTATTTTCACGTGTTCCACTTTACCACTTTTCAAGATAGAGATTTCATAGAGTATGCTAAACACATATTTCCAATGGAATAACATCATATGGATAAGACAAAACCATTTTCATTAATTCAAATGAACTCTTACAACTTCCTTTCAATTTTATTACAAAATACAATATACCAAACACATATCATTCTTTCACATTATTTCTAAACAGAATACAAAGTATAACTCTTTTACATTTCAAATTTCACTTTCAAATATATACAACATATTTCCATTACAAACATTTACAAGATAATCGACTTCAAGTGGGAAAGGTTACAATGAGATTTCATCTCACAAGGGACTGTCAAACTATCTTTTCACAAGCTTCAGAACAACAACATGCATTCTTCTAGATTCATCCAATTTGATCACAATAGGAGAAGGGGAAAGGAAACACTCTCCACCCAAAAAAGACATCCAATGAAGTTTAGAATCCATCCTTCTTCATTTTCCCCCAAGCCCCAACCACAAAGCAATAGAAGATGTGATCCAACTCATGGCAACAACAGGCTTCCACAAAACATACACACAACATTTTCACAAAGAAACACAGTCCCAACCAAAATTTAGTTTACAACTACATTAAAACATGAAAAACAATACAAAGGCTTCATCAAGCAAGCCAAAGGAGCAAGAAGCTATGGGGGATACTACTTACGCCTGCTAATGGGAAAAATGAGTTTCACCACTTGAGTACAACCCACCAAAAATATATGTATATATGAATATCATTTCAAACCCTGTCATGCACTTATGCCTCCCCCAAGTACCCCTTATTCCTCACATTTTCTTATATCTCCCCAACCTCTTATGGCACCCCATAACTAGTAAAGAAATGCAAGCTATTTCTTTGTAAGGTGGAACCCAAATTCCCAACTCCCTTCACCCTTATACCTCTCTAAAACTAGTTGTGCCTCCCACAAAATAGCCCCATATGTCTTCTCCTACACCATTCCTAGGCCATCTACCCAACATCGCACAATATATACCAAAAAATTCACACAATAACATTTACATAATTAAAAGAAGAGCATTTCAAGAGCCAAGCTCTTACCTCTCCATGATGGAGTTGTTCCTAGTTCAAAACAGCAAGCTCCTTCTAATGCAAGCAATCCAAAAATCAACCCAATACAAGCATGCAACAATCTTCTAAAAACTTCTCCAAGTAAGAGCTCCCAAAACAGCAAGAAAATTCACCCAAAATGAAGTCTCCCAAAAGTGAAGCAACCCAGAAACAAGGACAAGAAATTAAAATTTTATAAAAGAGGGAAGAGAAGAGGATGAGGTGGATCCATGTAAGATGCCACATCACACATCCTCAACCCCAACCCAAAAAGTCAACTTCATTCTCCAATGCAAAATAAATAGGTGGGTGAATAATAGGACAAATTACTTACACACTCAATTCCAACCCACACCCCAATTGACTGAAATTAAAACATTTAAGAAAAGTGTAATTAAAACCTACAATTTTGTCTTCCCAAAATGCATTAAAAAAGTCTAATTTTAACTCTTCAACCATAGGTATGGTTGGTAAGTAAATTTAAGAGGTATGGGACAAGTTTAACTTTGTCCCACAAGCCTCAAAAATTAGCCTCCAAGGACAAATTCGAATTTCCAAGAAGGTGGAGTGTTTCACACTCAAAAGTTAACATACATATCACATACACATCACTCACATATTACTTACACATTACTTACACATTCTTACAACACTTTAAAACATGGCCAACAACTCTATTAAATACATTCTTATGACATCTTTTAATTAATTAACTAAACAATATGATCACTCACAATATTTACACACCATTTAATAATTAATGAAAGGGTAAAAACATCACAACAATAAACACATGTAAACATAACAAAGGGACCAAAATAAAATAAAAACATAAAATACCTTGGTCACATTTAAAGGTGATCCCCCCCATGGGAATCCCTAGCACTAACAAACACACACACAAACAAAAATAGTTTCCATGGTGACCTTGTTGAATTCAACTAGAATTCCAATGTGGTTGGTCTCTAATCCCCCAATGTTTTTTGTGATATTTTTAACTCTGCAGAACCCAAGTACCTCCTTCGGCCTAATGGTCATATCAGAACATGTTCAAACTAATATAAATATAATTAAATTTCCAAAATCGTCTAAATATATGAATCACAACAACATCCAAGCAATCTAACAATATCTTTATATTTTTCTCAACAATTATATCATCATCCAATAATTTTCCATTTCTAGGGCTACTCACAATATCCAAATATCACAAGTCTGAACAAAATCTATCATATAACCATGTCCAATAGTATAACATCATCAACATATAAAGTGTCTCTAATAATCATCATGCATCATATAAGAATCAAAATCAATAATAATCCATGATCAAATATCTAACATCATACCAAATAAAAACTATAATAATGTCCATAATATATTCAAAAGTGTCATGATCCATATAAAAAGGTGTCAAAGAGAAGTGGGCACTACATCCCCCTCCCCTTAGACTCGAATTTCTCCTTGAAGTCACTGGAAAAAATGTGGGGATTAAACTCGTAACAAAGTAGCATCCTCCCATGTAGCTGGAGAATCATCATATTTGTCCCACTTTACCCAGACATGATCAACTTCTCTGGCTCAAAGGCATAGGGTTCTATGATCTAGGATGCAAACAGGATCCACCATCACCTTCCCATGATCCTACACATGCAATTATGTCTAATCTAACACATGAGAAGGATCTACAACATATCTTCTAAGAACTAAAACATGAAACATATCATGTATGCGAGACAAGCTGGGTGGAAATGCTAGATGGTAGGCTAAAGGGCTGATACGCTTGAAGATCTCAAAAGGACCCACGAATCTAGGAGCTAACTTAGAACCTTTTCCATAATGGATAGGGTTCTTATGTGGCCTGATATGAAGGAACACCTTTATTCCCACATCAAAAATATGGATGGTCCTATGCTAATATGCATACTTCTTCTATCTATCTTGTGCCTCCTGTAGTCTGTGTCTGATCAAAATCATCTATTGCTCCATGTCCTGTAATAAATCTGGTTAAACAGAAACCCTGTCCTCTAGCCTATCCTAGCTAAGAGGTGTCCTGCACTCTCTACCATATAAATCCTGAAACATAGCCATGCCTATAGAACTCTTGAAAGTATTATTGTAGGAAAAATCTACAAAGTACAGGTACTCCTCCCATCTATATTGTTGATCAATCACGTAAATCTTGAGCATGTCCTCTAAAATATGATTCACCCACTAAGTCTATCCATCTGTCTCAGGGTGATATGTTGTGCTGAAATTAATCTTCATTCCTAGGGCATGTTGCATTGTAGTCAAAAAATGGGAAGTGTACAAAGGATTTCAGTCACTAATGATCTTCCACAGAATCCCGTGTAACTTGACAATCTCATCCAACTATACCTGTGCCACTACACTAGCTATATAAGTGGTCTTCACTAGATAAAAGTGAGACACTTTTGTCAATTTATCAACCATGACCATGATGGCATCATGGTGATATCTCGACATCGGTAGCCCAACAATGAAGTACATAGAAATGGTTTCCCATTTCCACTTTGGTATAGTAAGAGGGAAAAGAAGGATAGCTAGATGTTGATGCTCGGCCTTTACTTTCTAGTACTCTAAACATTATGACATGAATTGGGCCATGCCTCTACGAAGTCCTCTCCAATGATATAACTATCTCAAGGTGGTGTGCATCTTCTTTACCCTAGGATGGGTTGAATAGGGTGCATGATATGCCTGTGCCAAGATGTCCTGTCTCAAGCCTCCATCTCTGGGAGAATAAATCTAGCCTCTATGCCTAAGAACACCATCTACCTCTAAGGAAAAACCATCAAAATTCCCCTAGATGGGTCTTTGAGACTCAATCTCTGCTCGAACTACAATGTAGAATTTTTCAAAAGGAAGTTGTTGAAGAATCCTGCTCCACAAATCTATGCTCATTGAGGTGGCCATAGCCACATGTCTTTGTCTACTGAGAGCATCTACCATAACATTCTCCTTCCATTTCACATGCTCTATATCCATATCATATTCACAAAGAAAATCCATCCAACACCGCTGACGAGTGTTGAGATTGGGCTACAAGAAGAGGTGGTGAAGAATAAGGTGATCTATCTGAAGTGTGAATCTTTGATCAATCAAAAAGTGCCTCCATCGAAAAAAAGAGTGCACAACTGTTGCAAGCTCAAGATCATGATTCGTATAATTAAGCTCATAATATTTGATTTTGTGAGACTCAAAAGCCACTACTCTTCCCTCCTACATAAACACGCCTCCAAGCCCTACTAAGGAAGCATCCATACAAATGAAAAACTCACCCTGTGGATCTAGCACTGCAAGAATCAGTGTTGTAGTGAGATATTCCTTCAGTGTACTAAAGGCCTGCTGGCACCTATCTAACCAAACAAATTTCTTCCCTTTCCTCTAAAGGGAAGTGATGGGGTGTGCAATCTGAGAGAAGTCCTAAGCAAATCTCTAGTAGTACCCTACTAATCTCATGAAGCTACACACCTCAGTCACCATAGTGGGTATTGGGCAATCTATAATAGCTCTAATCTTGGAAGGATTGATGGCTATACCTTCCCCAGAAATGATATGACGCAAATACTACACCTCCATCTGAAAGAATGCACACTTATCCAAGATCCCAAAAATTTATTGTTCTCAGAGACACTGAAGAACCTAGTGAAGGTTCCCCTCATGCTCCTCATGCATACGTGAGTAAATCAAAATGTCATCAAGGAAGATGAGCATGAACTGATCTAAGAAGGTCCTAAATACCCCATTCATCAAACTCATAAACACTACAGGGGTAGTATTCAAACCAAAAGGCACCACTGTGAACTCATAGTGGCCATATCTCATACGGAAGGCGGTCTTATGAATGTATACCTCTGAAATCCCTAGTTCATGCTAATATAACTTAAGATCAATCTAAGAGAAAATGGTGGCTCCCTTCATCTGATCAATCAAATCAGCAATGCATGGAAGGGGATAATTATTCTTGATCGTTACTTTTTTCAGATGGCAGTAATCAATACAAAACTGTAAGAATCCATCCTTCTTCTTCACAAAGATCACCGGTGCACCCAAAGGGGATACAGTAGGATCGAAAAGGCCTTTCTCCAAAAGGCCCTCAAGATGCAACTTGAGCTCACAGAGCTCTGGTGTGGTCATCCGATAAGGTTCTCGTGAGATAGATTTTGCTCCTGGAAATAGATCTATATGAAAATAAATCTCACATGAGGATGGTAACCCTTGTAGCTCCCCCAGAAAGACATGTGAAAACTCTCTCCAAATGGGGTGATCATCTAGCAATGGTCCACTAGACCCATCCTCTTATCTGTCACTAAATGTAACATCATACATCTTGCAACCTCATCACACACACCGCTTAAGCTGCATAGTAGAGATGGTGTGAATAGAAATGGGTCTCCTGACCCCTAAAATCACTGACTCAAATCCTAAATCATCCGCACAAGATATAATCTTGTGGTAACAATCCACCCTGGTCCTGTGTGCAGAAAACCAATCCATACCCAATATGACTCCATAAGATCCCAAAAGAAAGATACGGAGATCTGAGGTAGTGGTGAAGGGTCCCAAATCCACCACACATTCCTTAACTAAGCAACCTACAGAGATCTTGGCTCCATAATCCATCTCAACATCCCAACTATGACCATCCTACATCACTCTACTATAGATGTTGTAATGAAAGAATCAAAAGAACTAGAATCAGACAAGATGGAGGTAGGAATACCACCAATGCTACATGAGGTCTTAGTAACTATACTTTGATTCTCTACCTAGTGATTCTCAACCGCTGCGTACATCCTATGACTATGCCCCATATCACCAACAATAGTCGTTGAGATCTGTGTCCTACCCTATTGTTAGGGTTATGTGGGTAGTCTCTCAAAAATCAATAACACCACAACCAAAACATCCTCCTAATCCTCTCCCATGTGTAGCAGGTCTAGACGGTACTCTAGACATCTGTGGTGTGGATTGTGATGATGCAGCTACTGCCTGCTGAGGTCTCTATTAGTGAGCTCCTACTGAGTGAGCTTTCTAGGCACCATGTATCTTGATGGGACCCCTAGCAGGAGGCCCCATACTTTTACCTCTCTATGCATCAAACCTCTGTGGAGATCTATAAGGTGGGTAAAACTGTTGCTGCTACTACTGCTAGGGTCTAAAAGATGACTATGTTGAACCCTATCCACCACAAGGAAGGGGTACTTACCCCCTTGATCTATTGTCCCACATATATTGTATGTGGCTCTGGACTCGGTTTCTATCTTGTTGGGTCTTTCCCCAAGTCTCCTCTACTAAATAGGCCTTTTTTACGGCTTCATCTAATGTTGTTGGACAATGGATCTAAACTACACCTCCAATGTCTAGATTCAGGCCCTAGATGAACCTATGGATCTACACTTGCTTCTCCTACATGTAAGTAACATACTAGAGTATTCTAGAAATTTACTCTGATACTCAACCACTGTAAGTGATGTATTTCAAAGGTCATGAAACTCATCTATCCACTATTGTATGAACCTCTGTGAAAAATATATGTTCCTAAAATACTCCTTAAAGAGCTCCTAGGTAACTATCTCAGAATCAATGTGGAACTTCTACTCCTCTGTCCTCCACCAGACACTAGCTCCATCCCTCAGTAGATGGATCGTAACACAAGATTTTGTGTTGCTAGAACAAGGACAAAGCTTGAATCATCCACTCAACCTCACAAACCAGGCCTCTTAATGAAATCCAACTTTTTCACTAGAATAATGTGATGGTCGAAGCTTCAGGATCTCCCTGATGTGATCTGCAGCTGTGGTCTAATGGCCTCTAGGTCTCTCTGCATGCTCATCCCTAAGCCTAGGGCTCTGAGACCTCTCTGTATGTCTTGAAACTCGGTCACCTTGTCCCTTCTATGGTGACTCATCCCCGGCTGACTCTGCATGGGATTTCTCTCCTCCATGCTCCACGTAGGGTCGAGGAGATACCTAACCTTCAATGAAAGGGACTATGTCATGTCTGGCTATATGTCCTCCTACAAATCCTCTGTGTAGAGTGTCATTAACATCCTTAAGAGTCTACAAAATCTGGGGTAGGATGGCTACTACAACATGATCTGGTAGTGGTAAATATAGGTCTATGTGAAAAGACCCCTCATCCTATCTGCGCCTCCTTCATAGACCAAGGTGAGAGTTAGTTAATTTTTCTAAGTTTTATTTAGTTTTCATGTTTACTAAAATATATAATTTCTAAACTAAGTTGTTTTCTAGATTTAAAAGTCTGATAGGTTTAAGTTTTATATCTCAAGTTTTCTAGTGTGTTCAATGGTCCAAGATTTTGAACCACTTCTCTGATACCAAGTGTAACACCCACTAAAACAACCCACTTGAGACCCAAGAAACAACCTAGGGTAAGTAAGGAAAAATTATGGAATACTTTTTTTTGTTTAAAAGAGTCTACAACTGGGTTAAAAGACAACAATTGTCACTAACAGGTTCTGAAACTATACTAATCTACTAGAATATACTTTTCTTTTATTAATAATTATTAGAGGTCACATGGTCAAAAATTTAGGGTTAGAAGTTTCAAATAGGTTCAGAGGATAATTCCTCACCATACCCCTCCTTAACAGGATTAAAGTTTTAACTTTATTTTTCTCACCCTTAACACATTAAAAATTGACCTAAATTAATCCCATTTGATAGGAAATTTCATCACCTTTCCAGTGATATAAATAAGTCCTCCTAACTCCTCATAGTTTTCAAGTTATGGGCAGGCGGACCTTGGGTGAAAATTTTCCCCAAGGGTGGGCCTGCAGGCCCAAGGGAGAAATTTTCCCAAAGGGTGGGTTGTCAGACTACGGGGAGAATTTTTGAAAAATTCCCATGTGGGGGAAAAATACCACATTTTCACCAATGCTCCTGTGGGTCCACCAATTGACAAGGGACACGTGGTTCTTCACAAGTCAGCGCGGGGAGAACGTGGTGGCGGGAGAAATTTTGTAAATGCTCCCGCACGAGGTGAAAGTCATCTTTGCACCCACACTCCCATGATTCTGAAAGGGACATGTGGTGTCTCTTAAACCAACATAGGGAAGGCAAGGTGGCAGAGATAAAATTGGCTTAACGCCCCAAAGGGCTAAGAAGGTAAAAAATGACCCGCGCCTCCGCTACCACCTCACGATGCCATGTGGAAGCCCTTGATTAGCTATGGGCTAGCGGAATGGAGTGGAAAACTTAAGAAAATTTCCAAAAAATATTTTGAAATGTACAAGAAAAAAATGGACCCTCACCTTCGTAGATGCCTCGTGACGCCATGTGGCATCAACTGATTGGCTGTGGGCCAGTGGGGAAAAGTTGGAAAAATTTCCCAAAAATTTCTAGAAGCACAAAGTTAAAAAATGGATCCACCCCTTCGGTGACACCTCATGGTGCCATGTGGCTGCCTCTGATTGGCTGTGGGATGGTAGGGTTGTGGGGAAAATTTAGAAAATTTTCCCAAAAATTTTCCTAAGTGCTTAATGGAAAAAATCGGGCTGCATGCCCGCTAAGGAAAATTTTCCCAAAATTTCAATGCCAAGTGAAGAGAAGTTTAGAAGGCCATAACTTTTGATAGATAGCTTGGTTTGGGGAAATTGAGGAATTTCTAGAAATCTCTGGATGTCCTCTTTGCATAGAGATCAATAATATTTTATTTTGACAAATCTTAAGGGGTCAATTTTTAAGAAAACGGCCTGCAGGCTTTTATAGTACGAACTGTTAGTTTTTAACTTGTGAGATTTGTCCAATTTGATCTTTTTCCTCTCTCAACATGTCAAATAGACATGGAGAATCATTATTAGGTGAATTTAAGAAAGGATTTAAGATTTAATTTGTTTGATTGATTTACAGTTTGAGCATTTCTGTTTCTTGACAGAAAAATGATTACAAAACAGTTTAAGCCCAATTTTGTTCTGTTTTGAGATATTTCCTTAAGTGTTTTTGTCTATTTGCACTCGTTTAGGGCCTACTACTTCAATTCAATCATTTAATTTGTTATTTTATTGTTGCAGGTTCGAACTGTGCATTTTTTATTGAGATAATTGCCAATTTGAAATTACAAATAACAAGGATCAAATTTTAATGGGTCTATTTGCAACTTTCTTCTTCCAAGTATTTAGGATACGTTCCAATTCCATGATAACATATTTTATTGATTTAAAAAAAACCATTCAAGACAAAAATTCAATACTAAATTAAATTTTTTCACATTTCAAAGAGACAAAATATTGTATTTTTCTCACGCGCATTTCTTCCTTTCAAAAAGAGATTTCAATACATTGATATGATTAGATTCAATAAAAAAATGCAATTTGAGAATACATTCATTTATTGATTCCAAAATACAACTTACAACTTCATTCTTTCATTTCTTCCAAAATCATTTATTGTATACAGGGCAGATAATGCACTTTGTTTTCATGTGTTCCACTTTACCACTTTTCAAACTGAGATTTCATATGCTATGCTAAACACAATTTTCCAATGGAATAACATCATATTGACAAGAAAAAACCATTTTCATTAATTCAAATGAACTCTTACAACTTACTTTCCATTTTATTTCAAAATATAGTATACCAAGCACGTATCATTATTTCACATTCTTTCTAAATAGAATTCATAGTATAAATCTTTTACATTTCAAATTTCACTTGAAAATCTATACAACATCTTTCCATTACAAACATTTACAAGATCATCCACTTCAAGTGGGAAGGCTACAAAGAGATTTAATTTCATAAGGGACTGTCAAACTATATTTTCTCAACTCCAGAACAACAATATGTATTCTTTTCATTCATCTAATTTGATCACAACAAGAGTAGGGGAAAGGCAACGCTCGCCACCCAACCAAGAAATCCAATGAAGAGGAGAATCCATCCTTCTTCATTGGCACCCGAGCCCCAACCACAAAGAAATAGAAGATGTGATCCAACTCATGGCAAAAAAAGGCTTCCATAAAAAATACACATAACATTTTCACAAAGATACATAGTCCCAACCAGAATGTAGTTTACAACTACATTAAAACATGACAAAAAATACAAAATCTTCATCAAGAAATCCAAACGAGCAAGAAGCTATGGGCGATGATGTTTATGCCTCCCAAGCAGAAAAATGTGTACAAAAATATATGTAGATATGAATATCATTTCAAACCCTTTCATTCCCTTATGCCTCCCCCAAGTACCCCTTATTCCTCACATTTTCTTATATCTCCCCAACCTCTTATGACACCCCATAACGAGTAAAGAAATGCAATATATTTCTTTGTAAGGTGGAACACAAATTACCAACTCCCTCCACCCTTATACCTCCCTAAAACCACTTGTGCCTCCCAAAAAAAAACCCCATAGTCTTCTCCTACACCTTTCCTAGGCCATCTACCAAACAACCCACAATATATACCAAAACATTCACACAAGAACATTTATATAATAAAAAGAATAGCATTTCAAGAGACAATCTCTTACATCTACATGATGGAGTTGTTCCTAGTTCAAAACAAAAATCTCCTTCTAATGCAATCAATCTAAAAACCAACCCAATACAAGCATGTAAGAATCTTCCAAAAACTTCTCCAAGCAAGAGCTCCCAAAACAAAAAGAAAATTCACCCAAAATGAAGTCTCCCAAAAGTGAAGCAACCCGAAACAAGGTAAGAAATTTGAATTTTATAGAAGAGGGAAGAGAAGAGGATGAGGTGGATCCATGTAGGATTCCACAACACACATCCTCAACCCCAAACCCAAAAGTCAACTTCATTCTCCAATGCATAATAAATAGGTGGGTGAATAATATGAAAAATTACTTAGACACTCAAATCTAACCCACACCCCAAAGGACTAAAATTAAAACAAGTAAGAAAAGTGAAATTAATTCCCATCTCCCTCCTACACCATTCATAGGCCATCTACACAACAACCCACAATATATAGCAAAAAATTCACACAAGAACATTTAAATAATTAAAATAAGAGTATTTCAAAATCCAAGATCTTACCTTTCCATGATGGAGTTGTTCCTAGTTCAAAACATAAAGCTCCTTCCAATGCAAGCAATCCAAAAATCAACCCAATACAAGCATGCAACAATCTTCCAAAAAAATCTCCAAGCAAGAGCTCCCAAAACAACAAGAAAATTCACCCAAAATGAAGTCTCCCAAAAGTGAAGCAATCCAAAACAAGGCAAGGAATTTGAGTTTTATAGAAGAGGGAAAAGAAGAGGATGAGGTGGATCCATGTAGCATGCCACATCACACATCCTCAACCCCAACCCAAAAATTCAACTTGATTCTCCAATGCAAAATAAATAGGTGGGTGAATAATATGACAGATTACTTACACACTCAAATGTGACCCACACCCAAAAGGACTGAAATTAAAACATGTAAGAAAAGTGCAATTAAAACATACAATTTTGTCTTCCCAAAATTCATTACAAAAGTCTAATTTTAACTCTCCAACCATAGGTATGGTTGGTAATTAAATTTAAGAGGTATGAGACAAGTTTAACTTTTCCCACAAGCCTCCAAAATTAGCCTCCAAGGATAAATTCGAATTTCCAAGAAGGTGGAGTGTTTCACACTCAAAAGTTAACGTACATATCACTTACATATTACTTACACATAACTTACACATTCTTACAACACTTTAAAACATGGACAAAAATTCTATTAATTACATTATTATTTCATCTTTTAATTAATTAACTAAACAATATGATTACTAACAATATTTACACACCATTTAATAATTAATGAAAGGGTAAAAGCATCAAACAATAAACACATGCAAACATAACAAAGGGACTAAAATAATAGAAAAACATAAAATCCCTTGGTCACATTTAAAGGTGATCCCCCCCCATGGGAATCACTAACACTAACAAATAAACACACAAACAAAACTAGTTGCCATAGTGACCTTGTTAAATTCATCTAGAATTCCAATGTTGTTTGTCTCCAATCCCCTTATGTTTGTTGTGATATTTTTAATATGAAAAACCAAAACACCTCCTTTGGCCTCGTGGCCATATCAGAACATCCAAAATAATATAAATATAATTAATTTTTCAGAATCCTCTAGACATATGAATCACAACAACATCCAAGTAATGTAACAATATCATCATCCAATAATTTTCCATTTCTAGGGCTACTCACAATATCTAAATATCACAAGTCTGAACAACATCCATCATATAACCATGCCGAACAGTGTAACATCATCAACATATAAAGTGTCTCTAATAATCATTATGCATCATATAAGAATCAAAGTCAACAATAATCCATGATCAAATATCTAACATCATACCAAATCAAAAGTATAATAATGTCCATAATATTGTCGACAGTGTCATGATCAATATAAAAAGGTGTCAAAGGGAAGTAGGTACTACAAAACCCAAAACTCACCTTGAAAAATTCTGATAAGATCCATATAATAAATGCCGATAAGATACTCAAGACCCATGAGAAGTGTCGCTTTGTTTTCAGGAGTACTTTCAAGCATGTGAATGTGTGACTGCAATAAGATATTCAATGTCAGAGGCATGCACCAAAGGATTTCGACTGTTTATATACACCTTGATTAAAATTTATACCAGGACTCAAGTCACAATCATGAACCATTTGTGATAAATATGTCTTTTATCCTCCTTACCTCTACACTGTCAATACTTCTTTACATTGTCAGATTTCTATTACTCATATATTTTAAGGCTTACCTTAAATATAAAATAAATCTGGGGGTATTAATCTTCTTTAGTAGACAAAACTTTTCACAAATTTTTAGATGATTTCATCAGTGGAATCCAAAATCATGTAATGCCCTAGTTTCGGGCCTAGAGCACAAAACAAGAGCTACAAGAAATACTAACCATTTTCATGTCCTACAAAAATTACACAACACTTTTCTCACCTGGTCAATGCTTATCATGTAATTACAGATCCTTAAAACTCACCTATTCAGTGACTGTCAAATTTTCCCTCACTTTTATGTAGTACAGTATAATAGATCTCATAGATAGAATTACAAAAACATGCAATAATATAATATAACCCCATACCACTGCTCTGATATTCATTATTGAACTTGTTGTTAAACATATTCCAATCATCTATTCTCATGACATTCGAGCTTTTTCTCTAAATGGGCAGAATTTTCTAAAGAATAGGTTCCATAACTTTCTCAATAGTACCCTAAAAAGACACAACAACCTTCTATCTCTAAATCAACACACAACAATAATGTAGATATGCTAAGTATACTCCTAAGATAATTACAAAATTGGTACAAGATTGTTTTCCAAGTAATTATGGATTCTAAATAGCCTTTTCTCATACAATCAACTTATTCACCTTAATTCCACTCCTACAAACATCTAATCCATAGATTATGTTGTATCATTAAGACCTTTGGATAGATCATAAGATTAAATTATTTACCTGGATAGTTGTAACAACTTCTACAGCTTGAACTAAACCTAGCAAAAGTCCAATCAATCATTTTGTAGAATTTTCTTTCAGCTGAAACATCAAACATCAACCCTAATTGTCTGTTGGAAATAAACTGTGAAATAATCCAAAATCACTTCATAAAACAATCTAAAATTAAATCTTCAAAGATTAATCAAGCACTTTAGGATTATCACCAAAATAGTGGATCAAGGCTTTGTATTCTTGCAAATCACTAGATTTTGTTAAAGTTGCATGAGAATTTACATAGTTTACACTTTATTTACTTATGCCTACTTTACTTAAACCATTCTCTATACATAGGAGGACACCTGCACCAGAGAAAACCGCAAATGGTTGAATAAGAGATTACATTATCAGGGACCTATGAATATCAACAAAAATCTTACAATCTCATACATTCAGCAAAAATTCACATAAAGTTTGAAATCCTAAAGTCTGAAAGTCCAAAATCCCGAAGTCTGAAAGTTTGAAATTTTAGACATTCAGGTTTCAGAGTTTCGAAAATATCAAACCCCAAAACACAAAAATAGAAACTCAAACTCCAAAATTCTGAATTTTTAAATTCCAAAATTTTGGATTTTCAAACTTTCAGGTTTTAGAGTTTCAGATCTCTCAGGACAAGTTGGTGGATGAACATTGTTTCAATATCTGAAATAGGAATGTCTGAAAGTGCAAATTTTATGACTCTGGAGGTTGCATGCATTTTAGACTCTGAAAAAGATCACCAACCTACCACTTTTTACAGAATGACACATCGACATGTAAATGGCCATAAATTTTAATTGGGAGCTCAGATTTGAACAAGAAAATACTTTTTGGAAAGCTCAAAATAAAAAATACACTTTGCCATTTTATAGGGTGTCCCAAGTTTGTCACCTACCAAAATAATTAAGTATGGGATTCCTTTCTTGCCCAGTAAGACATAGTACATGGAGGTATGGGTTTTGTCATGGAACCCATCATTTTTGTAGGTGAATTCAATGCATTTTGGGTGGTCGAAGTAAGAATTCGAATTTATTTTGATCTCCTTCTCTCATTCTTCCTATATATTATAAGGAGGGATAGTTTTCAAAACGTTAGAAAGTTTGGCTTTGCACCCTTCCTTCTTCTCTTGTCTGTAAGTGGATTTATGGAGTTAAAACCTCCCATCAAAACTATAATACAAATCTTGCCTCTTGGCCATTTTATTGTACTATATCAAAATTGTGGAGCAATAATACATGTCTGTGAATGATTTTCAACCCTGCCTTGTGTTCATTAAACCTCTCTTATCTATCATTGCAATCTTAGTTATCTATGTCTTATGGTTCTATTACATTTCAATGGTTTATGTTTAATGGTAAAGCAAGTGCTCAACATTCCTTTGGTGCATCACCTTTCTTAGCTTAGGTTTATTCTCTTGTATCTTCTTAACCCATCACTTTGGAAAGTTAGAGTAGGTTTTAGAGTAGATCCTCTATAATTTGGATAAGTGCATCAGAATAGAGGAATAGGAACCGACCTTCATCTAGAGAGATTTCCCATTTGTAAAGTCCCACACTTTGGGAAAATATCCATGCTATGAAATCACAGTGAGAGTTTCAACCCATCGAGTTATAAACATTCATGGGTGTTGTGATTACACATCAAGAAAACCCAATGAAGTAAATATGAGGATCTATAGAATCTACAGAAACCAATAGATAGCAATACGAAATAAAATGTAGTAAATTTTCAATGATGTAGAACATGGAAAGAAAGGAGAGACTACATTAATTTATAACAGCAAAGTAAAACAACAATCTTGGCTTCAAATAACATAGATCTGGGCTTTAAATGGCTTAAGTAATACATTTATATTCTCCTAAAATGAATAACAGCTACAGCTGCACACAAAACTTTCATTCATACAATAACAACTTGATAATTTGGTTTTTCTTTGAGAAAAACCAGTCCAGACTTGAGTTGGGACTGTGTACACTTTTTGTCTTCTCTTAAATCTGATTTTTCCTCCTACTATTACACAATAAAATATGATACTTTAATAACATTCACTTACACAAAATCTTACCTTACAAGGCTGCACAAAATCTCTAACAAGAGATAATCAAGGAGATTTTTCAACCAAAAAGTAATTATGTAGCTATCCTAGTTAAATACAAATATGAGATGTCAGAGAACTAAATCTGGAGGAAGATAGAAATTAGTTACATATTTAAAGTACAATTGATTTTCCAATACTCACCCTTAATTATGAACAACTGGAGATCAAAAAACAATTGTATCAAGTTTGTTAAAAAGCTATTCTAACATTTCCAGAGTTTACTGACATTTTTCTGGATTTGCTAGCTTGTGCAAAGTCACAAACTCCTAAGCCACTTCATAATACTCAAATGTCTTTTGCAAATGGTTTTGTAAATATGTCAGCCAACTGATCTTTAGAACTGCAAAAATCAAGACAAATTTATTTGTTGTGTACAAGCTCTCTGATAAAATGTCACCTCATATAAATATGCTTAGTTCTCTTGTGAAACACGTGATTTTTAGATAAAGTTATGGCTGAACTATTATCAAATAATATTGTGGTGGCTTCTTTTTGATCATGCATAAAATATTTCAACATATTTATAATCCAAACAAATTGACACGTAGCACTAGTGGCTACTACATACTTAACTTCAACTAAAGATAGAGTCACAATGGGTTGTTTCTTTGATGCCCACGACACAACACCTATACTAAAGTGAAAAGTATACCTAGAAGTACTTTTTATATCATTTATGTTGTCCCCACAATCACGATCAATGTACCCAAATTTAATATGCTTCTAAGACTGAGCAATATCATCGATTTGACAGGACACTCAAAGGCAGATAGATAATCATGTATGTTGTTTTGTAGCTAGGGAAGAAATCTATCTGACTTGTTAGCACTAAGATTTTGAAAAGACTGGGTTGCACCTTAAAAGGATCTGATTTGATCCTAACAATTTTAGGTTATGCCTTTCAACCAAGGTAAGAGAACCTATTTTGTAAACTTTGTTATTGAAGAAAAATGATAAATCCTTCCTTTGCATAAATTTTATAGACAAGATCTTAGGAAAATATGATCAACACACCAAATCTGACTCTCACAAGTTGTCACTTCCAGATCATGGAGATATTTTCACATCATGGAAAAGGTTACTAAAGACATTTGGGACCCTAATTTCTTCTGCATGTTTCGGTGATGGGGATTATGCATTGGCATACACACATGACAAATAGGGGTAGTACAGGTAGGATTGGTTGTTTTTTAATAAATATTTGGTGGGAGGTGGGGTGGGATGAACTTTATTCACTAGATCCTTGAGGAATCTTACAAAATGGAAGGTTAAACCAAAAGAATGCCACATAATAGCTAAAATGTTTCTTTAACTAGAATATGTGCTTCAATGGAGGCCCAGATTAGCACTTTTTCACATAATTGTTGAGATTCTATCACGAAGGATTAAGTTAGAAAATCCAACAAAGCATCAAGATCTGAGTCAAATCATCCCTAAGGTAGACCTAGAGGCTTACAGACAATCTCTTTCAACATATGAAAGAAAAGTGATTTTAAATTGTTTATTCCAATCCCAGATGAAAGCTCTTCTGAGAAATTAAATTAAAAATGCCACTAAAATGTCACAAGGATTGAGGCATGTGTGATTGAATCAGATTTTTAATACAAGATTGCAACAGAAAAAAGAAAAAATACTCACATACATTCAGAAATAAAACAAACACATTTTGCTCAAGACAACAAAGAATAACTCAAATTTGATTAAATCTATCAGTAGGGGAAAGTTTCTAGAATAGTCTTAGCGGTTGTCAATGGATATACACTTGCAGCCACCTTGGCATGATCAAATTTAATATAAAAGAGATATACAACCTTCTCAAACAGTTTCTTAAGATGATGGGCTCTGTCAAGCCTTTTTCTACTAGAAAATTCAGCCACAACCCCTAACACTCCAACCATTTGCATGAAAAATTTATGCCATTTATAACATCTACAATAGATACCTTTTCCCCTCCAAAATCTAGACCTTGAGTGCTACCACTACTTGCCATGATCACGATAGCGATTCCCAGAATCAGATCTGTAAAAAGTTACCAGGTGCTCGAGGGGGCAGATCTCACGAAATTTCTCCCGCATTCAACTCCTTCCTTTGGTAGCTCAATCCTTCTTCAATTTTCCTAACACTTACGTGCCTAATGTATCAAATCTAGTTTATTGCATGCTTGGGATAAGAAAAACAAAGAATCCGATCGAGGACGATAATCAGACAATTTTAATGGAAAAAGACATCTTCCAGAACTCCCCACCAAACTTAGATATAAACATTAACTCCCCTCTCTGCCTGGTGTGTACGAAATACCAAGAAATCATGAAGATTCACACTTCTAGGCATGTATTAGTAAAATGGGGAGAAAATCAGATTCAGACTCTCAGTTTCCATTGATCTTTACTTTGAATTTGGGCCGCCCACATGGAAGATTCAAATCTTAAAAATAAACCTGGGGGTTCCCTCTAAATTTTACAGCTTTTGGAAGAATGGAAATATTTCACATTTTTTTCTGCACCTCCACCATTGGGAAATGAGCCTAACACATGTCCTGAGGTGGGTCCCAAAGGAACTGTGGATAAATTCTACCATTTGACCCTCTTTTTGGAAAAAAAAATTTCCATGTTTTCCCTGCAGCTTCGCCCTTCCGTTTCAAGTTTCCAATGTGGGTCCTAGTGTAGCCACGCTCCCTTTTATACTTTCAACTCCTTTTCCCACAAAGGGAAAATTTTCAAAATTTCCTTTGAAATCCTACACCGCTGCTGTTGACTGGAGCAAGCTTTGACCTTTCTTTTATTGGGCTTATGGGCCATTTTGATGTTTTGATCCTTTGAAAATTAGGGGGCAAAAACTACAAGTTACCCCTGATGGTCCACCTCCCCACACCTTTGACTTTTCAACATGCCACATGTCACTATGGATCACTTTGAGATGGTCCCCAAAAATTGAGACCTTGAATGAGCACGGGCTCATCACGTGTCCTAGTCTGGTGTTTTCCTTTCAAAATTTCCCCTCTTTCAAAAGCTAAAAATTGAAAAAATTAAGTTAACCCTTTTTTTTTATGTTCTAGTAAGGAGAGAAGTTAAGAAGTTAGAAAAATTCTGCATTTTTTGAGTCACTTGAGTGATTTGCAGGTCTGTCAGACATTTTTGTCCCATGTGTCCCTAGTTCCTATGGGCTCTCTGTTCCCCGATCACCCGCTTTCCTTGAAATCTATTTAATTGAAGGCCCATTGGAACCTTTTGGTCCAACTGTCCCAAGTTCACTTGGGCTCTCTATTCTCTGATCACCCACGTCGGCTGCA
Organism: Taxus chinensis; assembly: GCA_019776745.2. NCBI lineage: Eukaryota > Viridiplantae > Streptophyta > Pinopsida > Cupressales > Taxaceae > Taxus > Taxus chinensis. The sequence goes on from CM034147.1 coordinate 176,882,841, forward strand.
TTGTGCCCTTCACATACTTTGGTCTTGCTTGTCTTGGAAACATTTATGCATTCTATCCCCACTTTTCCTGCATCGACCGAGTCATGCTTTCGCGTCCCTCATGTCCCAAATGTACCAAAGGCCATCCAGGATAATTTTTCCCTCTCTTCCCGATGTTTACCTTTTGAGTTGGTATATATGAATTTAATGCACATTTATAACCTTCTCTCTCCTAACATTGCTATTTAATTGTACTCCCCTCTATGCATTTGGCACATTACTTTCTCACTGTCATTTACTCAAGCCCTTGCAATTGAAACCATCTAATCGTGTCCCCATTTCCCCTACATTTTCATCACGGATTCAAGCTATAAGGTAATTTTCTAAACATTATCAGTATGAATATTAATTTTTAGGGCTAATAGTAGGTTTCTCCACTCAAGTCTTCCATTCCTGATATAGGAGACGATGAAGTTCATCACCTGGACTTCAGTGATTTTTGGATCAGATTGACAGACCTGAACCCCTCTCCCATGGCACAAATGATTAATGATATTGGCCTTGCATTTACTATGGGTTTCCTAATCTCAGTGTAGTGTGACAATACTGTGCTCACCTGCGGAGCTCATTTCAACCCCGACATGAGAAAATTGACCAATGTACACGAGGATCTCATCACTAAACTTGATGTCGCTGCCCTACGGATCCCAGAAATGGAAAATTCCGCACGGTAATTTCTCAAATTCAGGAACAAGATCTCTTCGATCAAGACAATGAGAAATACAAAGCGAGGGTAGTAAAGTCATGGTTGAAGAACCCCAAAAAGGGGGCATCCTAACTATCAAAAGCTTTGTTTAGGGCTGATTTCAATGAGGAGCTATTTTATTTCATCATCCTATTGGCTCATGTCATGGGCTTGCCCTCTACCCATGAGTTCCAGTTTTGGATGTGCCCGCTCATCAACATATTTTTTGAAGGTACCCAAAACATCAATTAGGCAGAGTTCATCTACATGAACTTGATAGAGTAGTTATCTAATGTACAACAAACTATGAAGTTCTACATGACTTCTTATCTTATGTATACCCTAGTAGCATCCAGACAATGGTTTGGTTTCACATACATTGAGGCTCAGAAGGGTGATCCCATCTATGCTTACTGCCCTCAATTCATCCTTGACACCAGCAATCACAATTTCAGGAGGGTGAATGATTCATTTCCCATGTACATTGTGAGGCTTCTAGAGAGTGATACTACTAGAATATTTTCTGATGAATCCATGAGTTTGATAGCAAAGTATGGACCTTACTTCATTCAATTCAGAAGGTTTTCTTATATCAGGTTAGTCGGTTACAAGAGCAATCCTCTCAAGCTCCCCATATTTTGTAATGATAAGATGGCTCTGATTGAGGTATGCAGAAAATTGGACAAGTTGCACAGGACCTGTAGGGGCAAGAAAATCATTGGGCTACATTTCCCCATATCTTTGGGGAACTATACATGTAAAAAAACTTTGGATTCCCAGAACATAGAAAGGGCCCTTACCCCCATCACTGTCCACTTCTTTAGGCCCAGAACCTAATTTGATTTGAAGAAATTCATTGAGCTAAATCTTAGAATCAACTATCACCATAAAGAAAATACTGAGGACTACTGGGCTGATTGCACAGATGATTTTGAGGAAAGATGGAGGCATTATGGTTAATTCTCCCTCCAACTAATATAGGAGCTCAACCTATATCAAATTCCTAAAGGGCTTCAAGATGACAAGGTAGATCTATTTTCATATGAGTATGATACTGTGATCAAGAATACACCTTTAGAGGATCTAGAAAGGTTTAAAAGGGAGAAAGATGATTTGACTGAGATTCTAACTCCTGTCCTGGTAAGAAGCGAAGTCTTGTTTGACAGAAAGGTTCAAGAGCTGAGGAAGAATTCAGGAGATTCTTCTTCAAAAGACACTTCAACACCGAGGAAGGAGTCACAAACACCTAGCTTAGAGGTACCTACATGAACTCCTTCTCCATCAAGTAAAGAACAAGCATCATCCACCCCTTCTTCATCCACTCAGGTATATTAGAAGAAGGTGAAGGAAGTCAAAAAGGATCCTGTTGAGGAAGGTCCTCTGCCAAAACATTTAGAATTACCTTCTGGGCCAGAGAACATTATTGTTCTCAATGAAAGTGAAGATAGTGAAGTGCCAGTTCCTACAGGAGTTCCAAAAGCTACAGTGGATAAGGAGTAGGAAATTCATAACACTGAGTCTCCATGTACCATGGATTCCTCTATCCAAGAAGCCTCATCTACTCCAATCACATATCTACTAGAGGCAAAAATGGTAGATACTTTGAGTGCCATGAGTTCTCTTACTCTTGGTTCTCTTGCTCCTCCTTCTTCTTCTTCCTCCACTTTTGCATGGGTTTATCCTTTTGTTGACAGTAGGAAGAGGAAATCTTCTTCTCAATTGAAAGGGCCTAATTTTGATGTTGTGATGGCCTTGTTGGGAACTACTCCTTCTGCTCCTACAAAGAGAGCCAAAACAGCTTCAAGGATAGTGACAGATGCGCAAGGCCAATAGTTTCTTGAAGTAGCCAAGTCCAAAGTTGATAAGCTAGAATAGGATTTGCAAGCCTCATATCTGGAACTTTCTAGGATCTCAATGGGAGAGTATACTTGTGAAAGTGAAATCCATAACCTTCAGGAAATAGTGACCAAGGTTATTGGAAGGGTAGAAAAAGGCAAGTAGACTATAGAGAAGCTAGAAGAGCAGGCTCAAGTGCTTTCTAGTTTCATCAAGTCATTATTGTCTAAGGATAAATTTCTAGATCCCACCCCATTGACTACCCTTCCACCACCTGTGATCCTTAATCAAGATGAAGTCTAGAGCATCAAAGGCATACACAGGTACTCCATCTACAGGAGAGCTATGGAAGACATGGTTGATGATATGGTCATTGCAGGTTTGAATTTCATTGGGGAAGCCTTCAAGCTCAATAAGAAGGTAACTAATCTAGAATAAAATCTCTCCTCCACAATTGGAAATATGGACAAAGAGCTGAAGCTTTGGAGCAGCTACATAGTAGAGCTTCACCTGATGGGACAAACTGATGAAAATCTATTAATCGCAAGTAAGGTTTTTGATGATGCTAAATGTAATTTGTCAAAGTCATGGGTTTTCAACATAGAGTGGAAAATAAAAGTGCTGGAGGAGGCTTTGGGAGAATTGAGGAGTAGTTGGTAGAAAGGAGAGGCCTTCAAAAATTTGATGGTATTTACTTTTAATGATATTCACTCTCACCTCCACGATGAGACTTCACGTGTGCCTTTCTCCCTCCAAGAAATTAAGACTCAATTTAGAGCTTTTGTCAAGGAAAAATTGTTTGAGGACTTCATTACCAAAGAGAAGATAAAGTAGATTTTCTCCCTTCAGTATGCAATTGAGGAAGCTAATAAAGAATATCATGCACACACCAAGTTTGATAAAGAAATGGAGAAATGTCTAGGATATTGGACCCAAGCCACTACCAACACGTCACTCCCACGAGGCCGAGACATAGCGGAAGCGTTGAAAAAGTTTAGACAATGGATCCTCAAGTCAGTGGGCCCTCCCCAATCATAAGCATTCGTGATTCCTCCTAGCTTCTCCTTTCCTTCTTTTTCCCAATTCGGGCTTATTGTAATCAGTTGAGGGTTTTGTTTTAAGCATCCCCTTATCTAAACATTTTAGTTAAAAGAAGTAGTTACCAATTGTAACTAATCTGTAAAGCTATATAATGGGCTCTCTACACCATTTTCAAGGGTTGGAACTTGGTTTATTTTTGAAAGTGTAAAAAGTAACAAAGAAATCAATACAAAAGAGATTTCTTTCCATGTCTATCTGATCTTGTTCTTTCATTACTATCCATGGAATAATTTTGAATCATTAGTTTGTATCATTTTAAGAAGCTTTGTGTTCTTATCGATGTTATTTTTAGAACTTTGTGTCTTTGCAATAACATCTTATTGATTCAAATGCAAATGGTTTTGTTCCAAATAATTTTATTCTAGCATGCATAAGGAATTATTTGGTTATCTATAGTTTTGGAGAATGCCTTTCTACTAATTTCCACTACTTCATTCCTCTGTACTTTTGTATTGATGATCCATTCTATTTTAAAAAACTTTCATGATATCCAAGTTCCACATTGAAACTATGTACTGTGCATATGTAAATAAGCTTGGTATTTAAATAAGGGAACATCTCCCGTTAAAGAGGGAATTTCTGTCCTCTGACTGTTGTTCTCAAGAAAGTCCTTTTGATGACCAACACCTGACAATTTTTTTTTTAAGGATCATAGTTCAGTGGAAGGCATCAAGTGTCATGCTCTGGGGAAATATGCTTTGGTCGTTGAAAATTCTAAGCAAAATGCAAATTGACTAGAGGCCTCCAAGTGTCCTTCCAGTGCTTCTTTAAAAGACTATGAGTGAGTGCAGGCTTGCCACATGTCCTTGTTCTCTGCCAAACTATTTTAGCTACATAAAATTTATATAAGTCTGATCCAAACAATGGAAACTTTCATGTGTCCTCCCGGTGCTACTCCAAGGACAAACCAAAAAGTATATTTTCAAATGAGAGTCATTCCTCCACGTGGACACATTTTAATTTGAGGCGATTCATAGAAATTTTATGTACCTAGTCAAGCCACATCCAACCAAAAGATGCCACACCTGCTGTCGATGTAAGGATGTAAATTTGACCAGGAGAAACACTCATCAAATCATAAAATATAGGAAAATGATCATTTGAGCCCGTAAATAAAAATTTCTCCAAGGATAGAGAATTTAGAAATGTTACAGGGCTCAAATACGTCCATCTAAGACACATCCATTCATTTTTCTTCAAGTATTTAGGGAGAAAATGAAAAAGAAAATAGATCCCAACTGTGGAGAACGAAAAAAATGGGAGAACTCAAGTTTTTAGATGAACAGAGAATGAGAGGCCCAAATTACATACCTTTTCCAGAGGAAAAAAGAAACAAGGAGAAAACTATGGACCCATAAGTGATCTATGACCCAGAAACAAATTAAAAATGGCAAAAAATATTAACTAGGCACAACACGACGTAAAATAAAGTTAAAGATGTTGTAAATCGATATATTTTTAAGTTCAAATTGGGGCAAGACTATTTTGAGCACTAGCATCAGCTCTGAATTGAGGATGGGCACTCCCTGTGAGTTCCATAAGAATAAATATAGACCAAGTGCCGAGAATAACCATTGGGAAATAGAGTCAACTTATAGAGTAGAGAAATAGATCCATCTCCCAAAAAACAAAATAGAGAAATGAGTAAAGATAGTTCACCGAGGACCAGAACGAACAAAAACACAAAAGACAGGAAATAAACAACAAACTATAAACTATACACAAGATTTCTTCCTTGATTCATGGGAATCAATCCAAGAAATGATTCAAATTCCTTCCATTAATAGGTAATTCCAGTAGTTCACCATCCAAGTCCTTGAGGAATAAGGTATGTTCAACAATTCTAATATCAATGGAGTAAGCGCCCATCCATAATGATTCAAACTTTCCATGCTTTCCCTTATCTTCATGTCTATTATCCCATATCAGCATAATATCTCTAACATTAAAGGCCTTGGGAGTGACCTTCTTGTCAAAAAACTTCTTCAACCTTGCTCTGAACTTTACATGCCTTTGGGGGGATGCCCTCCTCTCTTCATCAAGTTCAACAATCTAGTTAATGCAAGCATCATAGGGACCTACCTGTTAATCGTCTAGCTGTTGAATGAACTTATATGAGGATAATTGAATATAAAGGGGTAGAAGGGCCTGAATTCAATACACCAACTCAAATGGACTCTTTCCAGTGGATCTTTTAGCAGTGATCCTATCTTCCCAAACATCAAACTTCAACTGTTCACCCCACTTTGACTTGTTTAGCTCCAAGGTTCTTCTGATAATCCTCAGCAAGTTTTTGTTAGTAGACTTAGGTTGTACATTGCTGTGGGGATTGTAACTGAAGGCATATGTCAATTTGATCCCGTACTCCTTGCACATTTCCATCAAAGGTTTAGCTCTAAAGCTCATGGCATTATCAACAACAATCTTGACTGGCACCCAAAACTTGTAAACGATATGGTTCAACAGAAAGTCCATGACAATTTGGTGTGTTAATCTTTTGGTGGGGATTACCTCAACCCACTTGGTGAAGTAATCTTTGGTTGCCATAATCCATTTGTGGCCACCACTTAAAGGGTCTGAAATCTCACCAATGAAATCCATTCCCCATTACTTGAATGGAGCTTCAATTGATACAGGATGCAAAGGAAGGAAGCCTGAAGCTTTCACTCTTCTAGAGAAGCGCTGACAAATCTCACATCTTCTAACCAAAAGAGTTGTATCCTTGAAGATATTTGCCCACCAATAATGATCCCTCAAGATCTTGTGTGTTGTTACTCTTACAGAAAAATGCCTCCCAGAAATTCCTCCATGGAGATCAACAATTATCTTCGGGGCTTACAAGCTAACCCATAATCATTGATGACATATTCATCGGAAGCCAACTTAAGAGCTCTTTCCTCATTCTTACTTAAATACTCAGGGTAGCATAAGTGTCTGAGATAGAAAATTACATCCTTTTACCACTCAGAACTCATCAACCTTTGAGAAACACCTACCCTTTCTTCTTCTACCTCATTTACCTTACTAGTTTGCAAGTTTCTCTTAGCCATAGTCTTAGCCAAGCCCAAACATTTTACCAAATTCATGGTCTAGATATCCATTTCATATTCTTGCAACTTGTTCACCCTCTGGCATCTCTTACTTGAGACTTCCATCTCTGACAAAATTTCCTTCACCATGGTGTGGAGAACATAAGAAAAAATCCTAGAACTCAAAATGTAAGGCCTGAAAACCTTTTTTACTTTTAGCAAAGAAAATGATTTCTTTTCCATGATAATGTACTTCAACTCAGCCCCCTGTAAGGCCTTACTAAAGAAGAAAATTGGCCTCTCAGACTCTTCATCATCTTTCTGCAGTAGGACAGAAGCAATAGTGTTCTCTGAAGCAAAGGAAAATAGTTGGAAAGGTTTCTTATTGTGTGGAGCTGCCAGAAGAGGTGCATGCTTTAGTGCCTCTTTAATCCCATTGAAATCTTGGATGACAGCCTCCTCCCATTTTATGACCTAGTATTTCTTTAGCATGGAAGTGATTGGAATGGTCAACTGAGAAAAGTTTTACATGAATCTTCTGATGAAGTTTATCTTCCAAAAGAAGGACTAGATTCCTTTCTTGGTTCTTGGGATTGGGACCTTGCTAATGGCCTCTACTCTTTTTGGATCAATCATCACTCCTTCCTATGACACAATGTGACCAAGAAACTTTTCCTTCTGCACTCCAAAATGTCACTTCTTTGGATTGAGTTAGATGCCACATTCTCTACATCTTATCAGCATCCTCTCCAAGTGCAGCAAGTGGTCAGTTCTGTTTCTAGATTATATAGTTACATCATCTTGAAAAGCAAAAATAAACTCATTGATGTAACTAGAAAAAGTAACATCCATTTCTCTTTGAAAGGTAGCTCTAGCATTCATCAGACCAAAGGGAATTCTGACATAAACACAGGTCCCCCAAGGAGTAGTAAAGGTTGTCTTGATCCTTTATGATTCCTTCACAACAACTTGGTTATAACTAGGAAAACCATCCAATGTGGAAAGAAACTCAGAATTAGTGAATAATTGCAGCATGTTCTCCATATTTGGTAAAGGATAATTATCCTTCATTGATGCTTTGTTCAGATTCCTGAAATCTACACATAGCCTAATGTCACCATTCCTCTTTCTCACTGGCGCTAGGTTTACAACCCAAGAAGAATACCTTGTGGGTTGAATAATCCCTCCATCCCTCATTTTCTTCAGTTCCTCTAGCATTTTGAGAGATAAGAGTGGATTGATGGGCCTCTGCTCCTGCCTAAATGGATTTGCATTAGACTCCAAGGGAATATCATACTGAAATAGGTCCTATCCGTAGGATTTTAGTTTAGAATAGGTCCAAGCCATGGAATCCTGGTATTTTTTCAACAACTAGATGTATGACTGCTTCTCCTCCTTACTGAGATTGTTTCCTAACCAAATTTTCCTTGGCTTCTCTTTTGTACCAAGATCATGCTCCTCAATATCCCTTGGGGCTGCTATGCATGTGTTAACAATGCGATCAACATTATCAAAATTGGACTCAAGAGCAACCAACCCTCTAGGAATGGTATTGGTATTTAGCTGGATGATTCCCTTGCCAAACAAGGTTTCTTTTCCCTCTGTTGTACATACCATTGGCTCCAAATCAATGCATTGATCAACAAACTCTCCCTTGTTTTGTAGAAATCTTCTAATCTGAGTTTCATCATCAAAAACTTGTCAGTGTTTAATGTTATCAAGGACAGAGGGTATTTTCAGTACCTCAACCTCATATTCATAATATGGGGACATTGTACAATTTTCAAACCGAGACGCCAACACTAAAAGTTTTTCTACCAATTCATTGAATTTCCTATCATGATGCACTATGTTGAATGAATCAAACATCTCAGTAAGATCCCAAAATACATGTTTATACTATTTCATTCATTGATTCTTTGTGGCATATAGTTTTCTAACTTTTTTTACAAGTAACTCTGAGTCTCCTTTGACAATGATGTCCTTGATACCATATTTCCAAGCAATTATTAAACCGAACAACAGTGCCTCTTACTCGGCAATGTTGTTGGTGCACTCAAAGTTGAGTTTGAAGGAAAAAAAAAAATTCCTGACCAGGAGAAAGTAGAAAAACACCAGCACCATTCCCAAAATTGGAGAAAGCTCCATCAAACAATAGAGCTCCATCTTGTCCTCATTTCCATCATCAAATCTCACAAATTTGTCAGCATCAACATTTGTGTACATTACTTCATAGGATGCATTGTTGGGATCCTCAATAAGATGCAACATTTTCTTTTCTCCATATAACCTAACAAGGTTTCCTTCAATTGGAATGGTGGCATAGGACATATCCATTTGGACACTCTCACCAACAATAGCAACCCATTTTCTTAACAATAACATGGCCCACGTGGCTGAGCAGTCAACAATGACAACATCCACTTTTAAATTTTTACCTGGGTAGGCTACAAGCTCCACCACCAAACCCTTGACACATCCCACCACTAACACTTCTCTAGATTCCATGGCAGTGCACTTCCCATATGCAGATGTCACTTTGATATTTAGCTCATTCATGACTTCCAAAGGCATGGCATTGCATGATGCCCTTGAGTCAAACATGTAGTTGTGTAGCAGTTTGTCCTTAATGATCAAGGTGGTGAATAGTGGATCTACACTCAGCTAAGATTCCACCAAGGATGTCCCCAAATAGACCTCATACAGTTCATATAGTTCCTCCAATATTGGTGGTGTCTCTAATTCTTGAATGATTAGAGGAGTCTCCTCAATATTTACATTTCTGCCTAGGGCAATCTTCTCTTCTTTCAATCTCAAGTATTCAAATGCTCTCTTTTTGTGCTCGGGTATCCTAAGCAACTAAAAAATTGGAATAGAGACTTTGATTTGACTGAAAACTTGGGAAATATCATATGGGACATTCCTTGGCAAGGTACTATTGGAAGGAAAGCCAACGCACTCATTAGCTGGTACAAGATTTTTGACAGCTTGGACATGAGTCGTGGTATGATTTTTGTTTGGAACTATAGGGCTCTTGGGAGATGCATCTTTCTTAGGAGCCTCCTTAGGAATGTTTCAAAGTAAGGGAGATTTTGGCTTTGCTGGAGGCCCTGTGACTTTGACAACCTTACTTCTTGTGTTATATTCCTTCTCTTGAGAAATAACAACATTCATCAGTAACTTTATATCATCCTCAGATGGAATTCCTCCATCATACTTCTTTATCATTAAAGCCCTTAAATATTAAAATTAATTATTGGGAAACTCAAAATCCTATACAATATCTACTTCTAAAATATAAGAGGGAGGAATAATATGTACCCTATGAATGCAGTCCCAAAAAGTTGCAGTAATCCAGGCACTTATCACCTTAGTTGAAGTTTCCCCTTGTTGTAAGCTTGTGGAACAACCCATCATGCAGACATCATCATCATTATCACTAGCTTCTTCTTCTTCTTGGTGATCTTCTTCACAAGAAGCATGGGGCATGAAAATTTTTTCACACCAATCAATGACATCTGTTTCCTCCACAACAACAACCCTGGCAGCCAAACAGTCAGACACCATTCTGTTTTCCCTGCCTTAGGGCTTCCTATTTCCAAATCAAATAGGTCATTTTCTTGATTTATAAACTTTTCTTGGATTTGTTGCTTGTGTTGAATTTTTTAGCTCTTCCCAATTCCCTTCTCATCTCGAGCTAGTTTGTAGGAAATTTCTTTGATAGTTGTTATCTCTTGAAAGTGCTCTCGGCAGAGAGATGGCAGCAGGGGTTGTAAGTCTACAAAATATCTCTCTATCTCTCTTGTAGATACAATGGGAACACCTCATGTATGTGGGTATACCTATTTTGAGGTGAACCTCTGGGGTTAAAAGGCTGGTTCCTTATTGGTGTTCACTAGACTGCTTTCTGGGAGTTTTAGGATTACGAAGTGACTGAAAATGAAATAATTACTAAGGTGATACACCAAATTTGAATAAAGAACTTGACTTGAGTGGAATACACAACTGACTTGTGAAGAATTCTTTATGTGCACGAACCAATTTTGTACTTTCTACAAAATGTAAGGGCAAAAAAACACTTAATTTATACTGAGGGAAAATCACAACAGTACTAGTAAGCTAACATGCACAATGAAATTTAGTAGAAAATAGTAGATCTACAGCAGGGTAAAGTGACTAATCAGGGAATATTGATTCACAAGATTAATACTGGCATACACAAGACTACAAAATAACTTGGAAAGGCAAGAGTAATTCAACACTCAGAGGGTAAAACTGGCAGAAATTGCTTCAATACTCATATCAAAAGTTCTTCTGGAAAAATATCTGAAAAATTCCCCCCCCCTTTTGTGCTTTGCAAGAGCACACAATATATAGCAAAAGTTCACCCCCTTCCTAAAAATAGACTAAAGGTTGTACTCGCCCATGTGTCCTAATTTTATCCCTTAAATAAAGGAATAAAATAATACAAACTAGAGCATGTAATGAAATAGGCATTATCAGCCTTAGATACAATACAGTCAAACTGAAGTTGATTGTTCTATTTTTAAGAAAGAAAGGTGAAAAATTTGCTAAAATTACAAATTGCTTGCTAGGCAAGTCTTCTTTCTTTGCACATGCAAATTCATCATCTTCTCTGTTTTGTCCTATTGTGGAAGCATGCAAAACATCATCTCCTGTGTGTAGGTAAAAGGATGCAACCTTTAGCAATATTATCACAATAAAATTGAAGTGGGGGACACCTCCAATGTATACATGCTCTGATTTCCTCAAATTTTTTGGATGGTCACATGAGTGACACTTTGCAAATTTTGGTTTAAAAACACCCCATATGGGGACCACCTTGGTTTGTTTGATATTTTGGATGCTGCCACCTTTGAAAACTTAGGAAATTTTCATGTGTTTTGATAAAAGGGGACCACCCTTTGCCTAGCCCACCATGTATATTATTTGCCACCCTTGGACTTGGCACATAATACAAACATTACCTTTTCGGGACTTTTGGCATATAATGATGATTTGACTTTGATTTTTCGGGCATGCACCATAGTTTAGACTTTGGAAAGTCTTGGCGAATGATTTTTTGACTGTCTACATGGGCTGGCCCCCTCCATGATGACTCAACCCTTTGCATTTCTTAGGTAGTGGTAACTTGACCATTGGCTTGGTTTAGCTTGGATTTTGTGAGCTGCTAATGGCCCTTGATTTGTCCTTGGTTTCTCTCCATCGTTGATCTTCTAACTATGAGTTAGGGTTCTAACCTAAGCATTTAATGTGCTCAGTGGCGTTTACTTGGGCTCTATCATTTTGGACCCTATGCAGACTGATCACCATTCATCTTAACACTTGGCATTTATTGGATCATCAATTTTTAAACCTTGGGTTAGGGTTTTGGAACCTTAGTTCGAATGCAAGTTTATACTCACAAGCTCTCATTTGGTCATTTCATTTGGTTTTTTCATTTGTGGGTGAAGCCCTGCAAATTTTTTTACTCACTCTACATTTTTGATGAAAGCCTTGAGATTTAGACATTTTGATCCTGCATACTTGTTCTTTGATCTTCGACACCATTATTTCTTGGTTTGGCCTATGTTTTTTTTATAACAAATGAAGGTATTTATTTGTTTTTGTTCCTGAACTATGGCTTTTCCTTTTTGTATATGATCTGAAGATCATTTCATCTATCATCTTGCTTTGCTACTTCTTGTGGAATGATGAATCTTCTGTTATTCCTTTTGGTTTTCTGCTCCTGGTAGTTATCGAAATCGGTTTGAGCCTGTGGAAGGAGATGCAACCATTTTAAGTTTACCTGTTTTCTTCGTTCTTGGGCAACAATGAGTTATAACACTTATTTCTCCCTTTGTTATAACTCTGAAAGTGGAAGACTAAGTAAAATGTTTTAAAATGTTTTGTGGGTTCAGTCCCTTCCTTTGTACTTTGAGTTTCCTTTTGTTAATCTGGCTTGGTACTTTGATTGTTTCCACTCTTATGGTGACATGCGAGTCTAGAACTCTGTTTCATTTCATCCTATCGATAGATGCCTACTTGGAGTTTGTAAGATATTCTCCATGCTATACATGTATACTCTGTACTTTGAGTTTCCTTTTCTCATTCTGTAGATGTGATGTTTGTACAATTCTGGATACCTGTAAGTTGTATCTTATTGTGGCTCATTTTCTCTTTCTGATTTGGTCCTTTGAGCTCTGACTCGTCATTCGAAATTCGTTAAAGCTCCTTTCTACTACATTTTTGGTGAACTGTTTATAGACTTGTCTCGGTATTTGGAAGTGTTGACTGTTTTGTTTCATCTTTCTGATACACAAGCTCTGTTTCATTTCATCTTCCTATGATAGATGCATATTTGTAATTTATGAACCCTTCCTTCATTTTGTAGAGGCAAAATGATTTTTTTTTAGTAGTTTCTTCCCTGTAGATACATGCTTGACTTGTTGAACTCATTTTTCAAGATGTAGTGAGAGAACTTCACTTCTTAACATTGTTTCTTATGATACTTCTTTATCGACCTATAATGGTATTTGGAAATGTTTATTGGATATTGTTGAGCTATAACTGTAGATGAATACTTAGCATTAGCAGTTCACTTCTCTTGTGATTCATTTCCTTTTCTGTAATGATAGAACTCCATCTTCATGTAGACTTGGAATGGATCTTGTACCTTCTTCTTGCAGTAGTTGTTAGTTGAAGAGTTTCTGGAAAGCATAGTGTTAGAAGCTTAACTATTTATGATCTTCCATTGCACCTGTAGCTTTGACATTTCCATTCAGAAAGATTTTCTAGAAGCTATAAGGTTTCTCCTTTGATGTAAACATGATATCATTCCATTCTATATAATGAAATAGATGTTCCTTTTCTAGAAAATGAAGAAAATACTTAACTTCCTTTTCTGAAGTTATAGTAGCAATTGTATTTTAATTTTGCATTAAAATAGCATTTCTATTTTTCTGGAAAAGTCCATTTTGCAAGGGGAAACTCTGGAAATTTTTTTCCAGAATCCTTCTCTCTCCAGATTCTTATGATTTGACCATTTCTAAAAGGATATGAACATCTCTCTTGCTGGTCTGATCACTTGAATGAAGTTGTCCATGCTAGCTTTACTTGATTCATCGCAACTTCTGTATGTTTCATTTGATCATGATATCAACTTAGAAGTGATGAAACATGTACTTTTCCTGACTGTTTTCATTCCTTTTGAACCTCAGATAGTTTATAAAGCATGTAGTAGCTTAAAAGCATGTGTTTCAATTTTGTTTTAAATTGAAAGTTAATTTACAAGGGGAGACTCTGGAAATTTTTTACAAAAATCCTATTTTCTCTCTCCCTTTTCAGGCTTTTAATCCTGATTTGCAAAATATGTCTCTCTTGACCCATTCTAATGCTTGATGCTTCCTGCAAATCATCTGAAAATGATATTTTATTCTCATTCAGTAATTGCTTCCTTCTTAACCAGTTAGACTGATTTTCATTCTATGCTGCAACCTGTTCCTGCAAAACTCATAAATAAATTAGAAATAAATAGGCTTTTTGGCCTCTCTTGTATCCATGTGGTTTATTTCTTCTTTCTTCCTTCTTCTGCAAGTTGTTTTCCAACTTCCTTCATGTGTTATCATCTCATCTGTCTCTTTTCCAACTACTTCAGATTCTGCCTTTTCTTAAATCAACTCCTAGCTTCATTTGACCTCTCCTTTTTAGATTTACTTTATGAACTCTACCTCTTCCTTATTGCCAGCTCATCTGTATTTCTTTCTTTTCCTATGCCATGTGTTTCTGTACTTTTTTTTAAGTACCATTAGATACATCAAATTCAGGATTTGTATTTGCTTTAGAACATGAGTATTGGAATAACATTGTACCCTGAGCTCAATTTGACAGATGCTTCTCTTGTCTTGCAGGTGTTAAGAAATGGAGATGGAAGCAGAAGATGGAAGAGTTGAGATGGAGATGGAAAGGCTGAGGAGTGGAGACAGAAGATAGAAAAGACAATGATGGGTTCCTTTTTACTCCTCTACTCTTGTTCTTTAGCACATGTGGTATTCTCATTTCCATGTATATGATGAGTCACTTAGTCATATCCCACGGCTTGTGTGGGAGAGCTTATGATCTCTTATGAATAAAGCATTAAATTGAAAAAATGAGTTGATTATCTCTTTCTGCATTCATTTTTCCTTTGATTGTACAATGATGTAGGCAACTCAATATCTCAATAAAATGAATTAACATAAGGGATAACTTGAAGTGAATACCTGTAACTCCAATGGATAATCATTGAATGAAATGTGTCTCTTTGTATGCTGTGTGATTATCTTAGCTTCCATTCTTCGTTTTGACTCCTTTCTACTATCTCCATTTGGACATTATTGTCACTGTTTGTTTGTCAATATTTTCTTGATGGAAGTAGCAGGAAAGGAATCAATTGTAATCTTTTATGGCAGCATAGGTAAATGCAAACTTATAAATCATAACAACTTTAATGAACATAGAGCAATAAAACTGATAGGCATCAAGATAATAACCGTGAATCTGATTGTCTGAAAACTGCCACTATGTCTGTTGTTCCAAAACTATACACCTTACATATTCTGCAATCCGGTGTCTTCATCAAGATAATACAACTATCCTTCAGGTTTTGTGTTCTCTTACTGAGGATATTCGTGAGATTGCAGACTATGTGAGTTGTTACATTTTGTAATAGAACACATAGCTACAGTTTCCACTTAATCTCTTTCACAAATCAGCAATAAAAAAAAAATTTGACATAAATCCCTTAGCTTAGGTATACTTCACCAAAGTTGTCCATCGTAATGAAGTTTTGAGTTTCCCATTTTTGCACAAGTGCAAAAATTGTCAACATTTTTGGCGATCCTACGGGGAAAGTTGCCTGCTAGCTTGTAGACTAGTGCCTTACTCTTGTCCATTGGGTATGGAGTCCAAATCTGAAACCAAACTCTGCCCTTTTCTGAAAGGTCCAACCCTTTCAAAACAACTAAAGCTGGGAAAAGATCTGGCAAACCAGACCATGTGCATGAATGCACTTATTGAAAATAAAGAATGATGCAATGTGTAGAACTGCACTTATTGAAAGGGAAATCCTACTCTAACCAATCACTATAAGATTTTCAATAACAGTGTTTGAGAAACATACCATTCACAGGAATGGGAAGTTCCTCTCCATTCAGCTTGGAAAGCTGAAAAGCATTGTGTTCTTTGCAAGCTGATATCATATAAGGACCACTCCAGAGTGTATCAAACTTTGAGTGTCTTCCTGGCTTAGCACGATCAACATCCCATTTCAACACAATAT
This sequence comes from Taxus chinensis, assembly GCA_019776745.2. NCBI lineage: Eukaryota > Viridiplantae > Streptophyta > Pinopsida > Cupressales > Taxaceae > Taxus > Taxus chinensis. The sequence continues at coordinate 176,898,850 of CM034147.1, forward strand.
CTCCTTCATTGAAGATTCTAAATTTGGATTTCTTATCAAAAGTCTTCTTCATCTGATTCTGATTCTTCTCCATGTTTGAATGAGCTTGATCTCTTAGTTCTTGTAATTCCATCAATTCTACATAACGGACCTGCAATGGTTCATTCTCAAGTAATTCTATTTGATGCAGCAAATCCAATGCAGGTAACTCAACTGAAATTGGCATCCTCACTTCTTTCCCATACACAAGCTTGTATGGTGAATTTCCAACTGATCTCTTAGGGGTCACCCTATCAGCCCAAAGTGCTGAATTCAACATTAGATGCCAAGCTCTTTGATTATCTTTGAGTGTTCTTCTGATGATTCTCAACAGATTCTTGTTAGTGCTTTCAGCTAATCCATTACCTTGTGGGTAATAATTAGATGAAGAGCTCAAGTAGATTCCATGGCTAATAGCCCAATCTGTTACCTTAGCACCGAGAAATGCTAAAGCATTATCTGATATGATAGTTGCTGGAACACCAAATCTACAGACTATCCCTTCATAGAAGGCTAGTATTGAAGCTTCATTAGCATCCTTCAAGGCTACTGCTTCAGTCCATCTTGTAAAGTAATCTGTAGCAGTTAGAATCCATTTATGTCCTTGTGAAGAAGGTGGGTTAATCATTCCGATAAAGTCAAGACCCCACTGCATAAAGGGTTGATCAGCTGAAATAGGTTGCAAAGGCAGCGAAGCTAAACGTTCTTTTCCGACAAAGAAAGCACATTTCTTACACTTTCTGATCCATTCGAAATAGTCCTTAAATATGCTAGGCCAATAGTAACCTTCTTTCATGATTTTCAAAGCTGTAGTTTGTGCTGAGAAGTGACCTCCTGCAGGTCCTTCATGAAATTCTGATAATATCTTCTAAATTTTGTCATAATCGACACATCGCAGCAAGATTCCATTTATATCTCTTTTAAACAATACACCATCCATGAAAAGATAAGGAATAGCTTGTAATCTGAAATATCTTCATTTATTCTTATCCATACCTTTCGGATAGGTGTCGTGTTGTAGATAGTTAACCAAATCAGTCATCCATCTTGATTTCTAAATTTCTTGAGGAAGTTCAGGTTGTTGATTTCCTGGTTGCAACATAACATTTGATTGTTGATACGTGGTTTCAGCATGTTGTTCTGAATCTTCGGGTTCTGCAACCTGTTGTTTTTCCATATCAGCAATTAAATGCTCACATAAACCCTTACCTCGAACTGTCTTTACAACTCGGATATCAACATCATATTCCATAACCTTCGTTATCTAGCCTGCTCTTTTCTCATTCAACTCTTTGTTCAACAAGAAAGCTTTCACATTTGGATGAGAAACAAGAACATGAATTCTATTGTTTGAAATCATGTACTTAAAATTCTTTAGTCCTCTTGACTATGGAAAGTACTTGTTTTTCAAGGAATGTGTACCTTGTTTCGTAATCGTGCAAGATCTGTCCAAAGAAAGCAATTGGTTGTTTGATATTCTCGTCATTGACCTGAATTAGAATAGCTGAGATTGTTTCAGCTCCTGCAAGTGCATACATTGTAAAATCTTTGTCAAAATTTGGATTTGCAAGAGTAGGAGCCTGAGAAATAGTTGTTTTAATAGCCTCAAAACCTTCTCTCCCTTCACTGGTCCAAGAGAATGTTTTCTCTTTCCTTAGCATGGCTGTCAATGGCTTAACCAAAGCTACAAAATCTGGGACAAATCTTTCTGATGAAGTTGATTTTTCCCATAAAGCTCTGTAATGCCTTCTTGTGATGAGGTAATGATAGTTGTGATATGGCTTCAATTCTGAAAGGATCAATTGCTAAACCCTGTTTGGAAACAATATGGCCGAGTAGCTTACCTTCATGTACTGAAAAGATAGAATTTTTGGGATTCAAAGATATTCCAAACTACCTGCAAATCTAAAAAATCTCTATCTCAAATGCATCAGATGTTCATCAGAATTTTTTGAGAAGACATTGACATCATCTAAATAAAAAAGTATGCATTTATTTAGTAGGCTACAAAAAGCCATGTCCATTGCACGTTGAAACGTTGCACCAACATTTGAAAGACTAAAAGGCATTCTTTTATAAGCATAAGTACCCCACTTGGTGGTAAAAGCTGTTTTATATCTATCCTCTCCTCGGACTAAAATCTAATTATATCCACTGTAACCATCTAGAAGGGATAGTCTGTCTGATCCTGAGACTGTTCTCAAAATCTGATCCATGTTTGGTAATGGATAATGATCTTTTAATGATGCTTTATTAAGATCTCTGAAATCCACACATAATCTGATTTCTCCATTCTTTTTCCTAACTGGAACAAGATTTGCTACCCAACTTGAATGTTTAACTAGGAAAATAATTCCTGATTCAATCAATTTTGATAATTCTTTCCTCATAATAGGTTCTATTCTGGGATTTATAGGCCTTTGTTTCTGCCTAACTGGTTTAGAATTTGGCTATAATTCAATCATATGTTGTGCTAGACTGGGGTCAAACCCTTTCAAGTCTTGGTATCTCCAAGTGAAAACATCTTTAAATTCAGTGCAAAGCTTAATAAAAGACTATTTTTCAGATAAGGAACATACCTTTCCAAGAAATAAGTTCTTTCCTTCATCAACTGAAACCTCTTCGTAATTATCAGCATGAGTAGACATCTTAGCTTTTTCCTTTCTTAACTGGTCATCGGTGCTAAAGATGTCTTCCAATGTGACAAGTCCTCGAGGAAACTTGTTTGTCTTTAACTGAACAATTTGGTCACCATATAGATGTTGTAATTTATCCTGATTTACTACAGAAAATTCAGCTTCTTGCTGCAAAAACCTGCAGATTTGATCATCACTCTCAAACACCTACCAATTAGATTCATTATCAGGTATAGAAGGTCTGACAATCAACTTAACATGAGGCTGAACTTTGTTGCTTTCTATTTGTTCCAGCACTTCGAAACTAGCACCAATTGCTGCCAGTCTATCAACATGTTTATTTTCAGCTCTAGGAATAGACTAAATATTAATGGCATCAAAATCTTCCATTAAGTCTGAAACTCTATGCCTGTAAGACTTCATTAATGGATTCTTACATACATTGAAGTTTTTTACTTGATTTATTACTAACTCAGAATCACCAAAGACTTGTAACATGTTGATTCCTCTTTTTCTGGCCCAAAGTAAGCCATGAATTAACGCTTTGTACTCAGCTACATTACAAGTGCATGAAAATTGAAGACTCAAAGCTGTAAAATACCTTTCATTTGTTGGGGAAGTGAGCATCAGACCTGCTCCCTATCCTCTCTTATTCTTAGCTCCATCAAAATGAAGCTTCCAAATCCCTTTTGTTTTATTTTCTATTTTGGACAGCAAGGGAACTATTGCACTTTCTTTGTGCATGCAATAAACACCGAAAATATGTTCTTCAACTGTTTTCTCATCCATGAACATATTAGAAACACCTTCTAGTGCTGAAATCTGAGCTACATCATCAAAATCAGATTGATCTAAAGCTGAATAATTCACTACTGCATTTGGTGAATGAGGCCTCAATATGAAATCTAGCCAATGGCTCAGAATTTATGGTAACCTTAGTGCCATAACGTGTAGTGAAAAATAAGAAAGACCAATTAGAAGAGAGGTAGCCTCCTATTTTTGCTGTAAAGTCTCTAGATAGGCACAAAGAAAAATATGGAGGTAAATCCACAACAGTAACATCTTGTAAAATGGAAACATTTGGGCAAGCATGTAACGTTACCTATAAATTTCTAATTACTCCAACTATATTGGTTGCAGTCCCATCAAGCTGTAAAACACTCCTTTCTATAGGTTCATATTGTAGGCCTAATTTTTCAGCAATTGACTTAGGCATGACTGTACTACTTGCACCGTTGTCCACCATATAGTTATGAACTAAATTTTCTCCAATGATCAAAGATAGGTAAAAGGGTGGTGGATTATTTATGTCATGAGCATTTAGAACCTTCTGAACCATCCATCCAACATCCTTTACATGATCTTGATCAAGTGTTCCAAGGACCATATCTATATTTTGGACTTCCTTTATTGTTGATTTTGAAGAAATTTGCAGTTTAGCTAGTTCATGAGAGAGTAAATCCTGTTGTCCTAGAATGCTTAAGGCATCCCACATCGAAGATGTTAACATTGTGCTTCTTCATCACATCAACAATATTGAAAGAAGAAACAATCTTAGAGATAGATTCGACCATTTTAGCATAAGCTTTAGCAAAAATTGATTCTACTTCAACAACCTTGGATATCTGAGGGATAAACAATCTTCTTGGATCAGGCTGAAGTTGTTTTTGTTGCTCTTTACCAGCTGCAACACTTGCTATTTTCTGAGGGATAGCAGGACTGTTGGCTAATTTCGAGACTGTAGATGTTGATATATCAGTAATAATGGGCAACATAGGTCTGTTTTGTTGTTTTTTATTTTCGGTAGCTTTCTCTTGAGCTCTAGTGGTAACAACAATGAAATCTTCCTCATTAAAGCTGACCAAATTCTATTCAAGTGTTTTCTGAACATGACTTTCTTACTGCCCACCCTCAATTTGAGGTATGAATAATGGTTCAGATTGAGGTTGCGTAACAAGATTCAGGTTCAGGAATGCATTCAGGTAGTTTGTAGTTTGATGAGGTTGATTACAAGGTTGGCACCATTATTCTGTAGCCATATTAACTGGAACCAAAGCGTTAGATGCACTAGGAATATTAGAATCAAACTTGCCTTTGCTGATAAGGTTGCCTGTAATTTTGATTTGGTAAGGCTGGCCTATTCTGCTAGTGCCTATTCTGGTAAGGAGCTGGATATGGCCTATTAGGCAATGTAAGCTTATTTTCAATTGATTTCAGTTTATTTCCCATGGTTTGCAAGGATTTAAACATATCTGGGGATGGGGCTGCAATAGTAGGCTCTACGATTGTAATAGGTTGTGGGATAGGAGCTAAATCTACAAAAAATGGCATTGTAGGCCTTGATGCTAATTTTCTAGCCTGAATAAGGCTATTTTCAGCTTTTATAGCAGTGGTATAGGCCCCTGGAAGAGTAAAAGCTCCCATGGATTGAATCATAGTTGCAATATCACTATTCAATGCTCTAAGGTAATAAAGGAAAGCGTGATCAACTTGAGGCTTAACACTTACTGGGATTCTTTCCCAAGTTCTAGCAAAACGAATGTTGAAACTAGACAAATATTCATGAGGGGCTCTCTTGATAGTAGATAGTTGTTCTATCAGGGACAAATGATCTGAATTGTCTTGGAACTGTTCCAGCAATTTCTCTCCTAATCCATCCCAAGTTCTTATGCTTCCAATTTCTAGGTTCCTATACCATTGCAAGGCTTGTCCTTTAAAAGATGTAGCTAAAAGTCTTAAAGCTACATCTTCATGAGTAATATTGTGGACTGCACATATGGCTGCAACATCTTTGATGTGTTCAGTTGGTGTAACTTGATTTTCACCAGTAAATGATGGCAGAATTTTCAGAGCAGCATTAGGAATGTCATGATATACTGTAATTACTAATGGGCTGCCATTAGTAAAGGCTACAAAATTTCTGGGTGGTTGAATAGCCATTGGAAAAACTGGGATATTGATTGAAAAATTTATTCGTGGTGAAGGAATATCAGGAGGGTTTTCAAAACCAGGTCTGTTATAAGGCAAAGTATTACCAACCCTTCTTCTTCTAGTAGATTTCAAAGGTAAAGAAACAAACTCAGGAGGAATACCTCTTACCGATGATCTTGTAGTTACTTTAGGCATGGAACATGCTGCAATACTAGTCTAAAAATCAGCTTTACGGAGTCGCCAAAAGATCTATAGAATCTTTAGAATTAATTTTCTGCAGATTTTCACTCCCGAAAGTAACTTTTATTAGCTATAAATATACTTTTGATCTGCTCTAGAATTTGAAATTTGCATGCAGATCTGATTCACTGTCCCGCCAGGCGTGCCAAAAACTGTTGTCTTAAAAGTGGACCTTGCAAAGAAATGGCAGCAACTATTCTAAGTCTGCAAAAGATCTCTCTCTCTCTCGTAGATATAATGGGAACACCTCAGGTCTGTGGGTATACCTATTTTGAGGTGAACCTTTGGGGTTAAAAGGCCAGTTCCTTATTGGTGTTCATTAGACTACTTTCTGGGAGTTTTAGGGTTAGGAAGTGACTAAAAAATGAAATAATTACTAAGATGATACACCAAATTTGAATAAAGAACTTGATTTGAGTGGAATACACAATTGAGTTGTGAAGAATTCTTTATGTGCACGAACCAAGTTTGTACTTTCTACACAGATGTAAAGGCAAAAACACTTAATTTATACTGAGGGAAAATGACAACAATACTAGTAAGATAACATGCACAATGAAATTTAGCAGAAAATAGTAGATCTATAGTAGGGTAAAGTGAATAATCAGGGAATATTGATTCACAAGATTAATACTGAGCATACACAAGACTTTAGAATAACTTGGAAAGGCAAGAGTAATTCAACACTCAGAGGGTAAAACCCGGTTGAAATTGCTTCAGTGCTCATATCAAAAGTTTCTCTCTACCGAAAAATCTCTGAAAAAAACCCCGCCTTTCCTAGTGGTTCTAGCCTGAGCATTGAATATAATAGCAAAAGTGGCACCCCCTTCCTAAAAAATAGACTAAAGGCTCTACTCGACCATGTGCCCTAATTTTATCCCTTAAATAAAGGAATAAAAAAAGACAAACTAGATCACCGTAATGAAATAGGAAATTGGCAGCCTTAGGCATAATACAGTCAAACTGAAGTTGACTGTTCTATTCTTAAGAAACAATGGTGAAAAATTTGCTGAAATTACAAATTACTTTCTAGGCAAGTCTTCTTTCTTTGCACATGCAAATTCATCATCTTTTTTGTTCTGTCCCATTGTGGAAGCATGAAAAACATCATCTCCTATGTGTAGGTAAAAGGATGCAACCTTTAGCAATATTTACACAATAAAATTGAAGTGGGGGACACCTCTAATGTATACATGCTTTGATTTACCGCTCTACATTTTTTGGATGGTCACTTGACCTTAGGCTTGTTTACTATGATTTTTATGAGCTCTACCGGCCCTTGATTTTTGCTTTGTTTTCACCACCACCGTTGATCCTCTAACTGCGGGTTAGGGTTCTGACCTAAGCATTTAATGTGGGTGATGGCGTTTAATTGGGCTCTATCATTTTGGACCCTATACAAACTGATCACCGTTCATCTTCGCACTTGGCATTTGTTGGATCGTCTATTTTTAAACCTTGGGTTAGGGTTTTGGAACCTTAGTTTGAATGTAAGTTTATACTCGCAAGCTCTCATTTTGTCACTTCATTTAGACGTTTTGAGCCTCCATACTTGTTCTTTGATCTTTGACACCATTGTTGCTTAGTTCGGCTGCATTCTTTTGATAATAAATGAAGGTATTTCTTCATTTTTGTTTATGAACTACAGCTCAGATTTTCCTTTCATATGATCAACAGATCATTTTGATCATCTTGCACTGTACTTCTTATTCAGTGATGAATCTTGGTTCTCCTTTTGGTTTTCTACTCCTAGTAGTTATTGAACTCGGTTCAAGCCTGTCAAAGGAGATGGCACCATTTTAATTTTTCCTGCTTGCTTCATTCTTGGGCAACAGTGAGTTATAACACTAATTTTTCCCTCTATTCGAGCTTCTTTTTTTAACTCTGAAAGTCGAAAACTAAGTAATTCGTTTGAAAATGTTTTGTGGGTTCAGTCCCTTCTATTTGTACTTCGAGTTTCCTTTAGATAATTTAACCTGGTAAATCTGGCTATTTCCACTCTTATGTGGACATGCGAGCCTAAAAATTTGGTTCGTTTCATCATGTAGATAGATGCCTACTTCGATTTTGTAAGATCTTCTCCATATTGTACATGCATATTTTGTACTTCGAGTTTCCTTTTCTCATTCTGTAGATGTGATGTTTGTACAGTTCTGGATACCAGTAAGTTGTATCTTATTTTGTGTCTCATTTTCTCTTTATGATGTGGTCCTTTGAGATCCGACTCGTCATTCAAAACTCGTTAAAGCTCCTTTCTGCTGAATTTTTGGTGAACTATTTGTAGACTTGTCTCGGTATTTGGAAGTGTTGACTATTTTGTTTCATCTTTCTGATACATGATCTCTGTTTCATTTCATCTTCCTGTGATAGATGCATATTTGTAATTTATGAACTCTTCATTCATTTTGTAGAGGAAAAATGATTTTTTTTTAGTAGTTTCTTCCCTGTAGATAGATGCTATGACTTGTTGCACTCGTTTTTGAACATGTGGTGAGAGAACTTCACTTCCTGGACATTGTATGAGTTAAAGATTCTTCTTTGCATACTTGTAATGGTATTTGGAAATGTCTATTAGATAGTTTTGAGCTATAACTGGAAATGAAAACCTAGCATCAGTAATCTCACTTACCTCTTGTGATTCATTTTCCTTTTCTGTAGATGATAGAACTCCATCTTCATGTGGACTTGGAATGGATCTTGTACCTTCTACTTGTAGTAGTTGTTAGTTGAACATTTTATGAAAGCATAGTGTTAGAATCTTAACTGTTCTATGATTTTTCATTGCACCTTTAGCTTAGACCTTTGCATTTAGAAAGATTTTATAGAAACTATAAGGTTACTCCGTCAGATGTAGACATGATGACATTGCATTTTCTATAATGAAATAGATGTTCCTTTTGTAGAAAATGAAGAAAATGCTTATTTGCATTTTTCTGAAGTTATAATAGCAATCCTATGGTAATTTTGCATCAAAATAGCATTTCTGTTTTTTGGAAAAGTCCATTTTGCAAGGGGAAAATCTGGAAAAAAAATTCCAGAATCCTTCTCTCTCTAGATTCTTATGATTTGACCATTTCTAAAAGGATATGAACATCTCTCTTGCTGGTATGATCACTTGAATGAAGCTGTCCATGCTAGCTTTACTTGATTCATCGCAACTTTTGTATGTTTCATTATATCATGATATCAACTTAGAAGTGATGAAACATGTACTTTTATTGACTGTTTTCATTCCTTTTAAAGCTCAGATAGTATAGAAAGCATGTGGTAGCTTAAAAGCATGTGTTTCAATTCTGTTTTAAATCAAAAGTCAATTTACAAGGTGAGACTCTAGAATTTTTTTTCCAAAATCCCATTTTCTCTCTCCCTTTTCATGATTTTTAAATCCATGATTTATAAAATATCTTCTCTATTAGACTCATTCTAACCCTTGATAATTCTTCTATGCAACTCATCCTGAAACTGATGTTTGTGTTCTTATTCAGTAGATTACTTTCTTCTTAACCAAGTTACATTGATTTTCAATCAATGTTGCAACCTATTCCTACAAAATAAAAAAATGAGTTTAGAAATAAATAGGACTTTTGGCCTCTCTTATATCCATGTGATTTATTTCTTTTTCCTTCCTTCTTCTGTAATTTTTTTTAAAACCTGTTTCCATTGACATGTTACTCATCTCATCTGTCTCTTTTCCAACTACTTCAGATTCTTCCTTTTCTTAAATCAACTCCTAGCTTCATTTGACCTCCTCTTTTTAGATTTACTTTATGAACTCTACCTCTTCCTTGTTGCCAGCTCATCTATATTTCTTCTTTTTCCTTTGCCATGTGTTTCTGTACTTTTTTTTAAGTACCATTAGATACATTGAATTTAGGATTTGTATTTGCTTTAGAACATGAGTATTGGAATAACATTATACCTTGAGCTCAATTTGACAGATGCTTCTCTTGTCTTGCAGGTGTTGAGAAATGGAGATGGAAGTGGAAGATGGAAGAGTTGAGATGGAGATGGAAAGGCTGAGGAGTGGAGACAGAAGACAGAAAAGGCAATGATGGGTTCCTTTTTACTCCTCTACTCTTGTTCTTTAGCACATGTGGTATTCTCATTTCCATGTATATGATGAGTCACTTAGTCATATCCCATGTCTTGTGTGGGAGAGCTTATGATCTCTTATGAATAAAGCATTAAATTGAAAAAAATGAGTTGATTATCTCTTTCTGCATTCAGTTTTCCTTTGATTGTACAATGATGTAGGCAACTCAATTTCTCACGTAAAATGAATTAACATAAGGGATAACTTGAAGTGAATACCTATAACTCCAGTGGATAATCATTGAATGAAATGTGTCTCTTTGCATGCTTTGTGATTATCTTAGCTTCCATTCTTCATTTTGACTCCTTTCTGCTATCTCCATTTGGACATTATTGTCACTATTTGTTTGTCAATATTTTCTTGATGGAAGTAGCAGGAAAGGAATCAATTGTAATATTTTTTGGCAGCATAGGTAAATGAAAACTTATAAATCATAACAAATTTAATGAACATAGAGCAATAAAACTGATAGGCATCAAGATAATAACCGTGAATCTGATTGTCTAAAAGCTGCCACTATGTCTGATGTTCCAAAACTATACACCTTACATATTCTATAATCCAGTGTCTTCATTGGGATAACACAACTATCCTTCGGGGCTTGTGTTCTCTTGCTGAGGATATTCATGAGATTGTAGACTATGTGAGTTGTTACGTTTTGTAACAACACACATAGTTGCAGATTCCACTTAATCTCTTTCACAAATCAGCAATAACAAAAATGATCTAACATAAATCCCTTAGGTTAGGTATACTTCGCCAAATCTGTCTGTTGTAAGAAAGTTTTGAGTTTCCCATTTTTGTACAAGTGTAAAAAAAATTCAATAATAGCCCCTACCAAATTTTTCACAAATTCTTCCAACTCAGACATACCTGTGCTTCAAATGGAGGTTTTTCTAGATTAACCATTCGTTCACAACAATCCCTTTCAAGATTCTATCTAAGAAGGCTTGAGTTATTGAAACTCAACAAAGTATCAGAGCCATGGTGAACGCCTGCCTCATAATTTGTAAGGTACACTGAGAGGCTTACAGAAAATATATGTAGCCTTTTTAACAGATGAAAGAGAAAGTGATTTGATCAAATCGTTTATTCTATCCAAGATGAAAGCCTTCTCCTGGGAATATGAAATCTGCTTAGATGTCTTACTATAACTTGTGTTCACAAGGATCTGACTGCCTCATGTAGGATTGAATTAGATGTTAATACAAGATTGCAATAGAAACAAGAAAAACTACTCGTCAGTACATATCACCAAAATGAAAACTAAACACATTTACTCATCTCAAGACAACATAGAATCAAACTCAAATTTGATCTGAAAATGCTATATAGCAGTCCCTAAAATCCTCTTTCTAGGAATAGATAAACAATGCTTGATATATACATGGCTATACACTGTACAATCTCACCTTGACATCCATCATATTTAATACAAAAGAGATATAAAAGCTGATCACCAGTAATAGGGTTATTCACTTGGAAATTATGGTAGTCTGTTCAAGCTTACATCTATTAGGCAAAACATTTAGATAACCAGCGATTCCCCTCACATTTACAGGTCCAACCAGGTTTTAACAAAAAAATTGTGCCATTTATGGGGGTTCAGCAATAGAGCCCCTTCTTCCCCAAAAGACCAAAAATGTTTAATGCACCAATTGCTCAGGGGATGATTTGATCCGTGGATTCTCATGAATCAAATTTTTAAAAAATTTAACAGGTGCTTGAGGGGGGCTTGATCTCATCGAATATCTCCCACATTCAACTCCTTCCTCTGGTAGAATCACTCTTTCTTCAATGTGAAGCAAACCACTTCTGAAATCCCATGAAGGGCCTTATCAAATCTGGCTCCTTCAATGTGCTCAGGAGAGGAAAAATAGATTAAGAGTCACTTGAATTACGGGCTTCGATAGTCAGGCCAATCAATTTCATCAATGGTGAAATATGTCTTCCAGATCTTGTTTTTCACCCATAACTCAGATATCATGCATTAACTTCCTTCTCATTTTACTTGGCACTAGCTATGGAAACAATGTCCAAGCTGGATCCATAGAAGACTCACATCTTCTAGGTGTCCAAATTTAGTAAAATGGGGGGAAAATCAAGATTTAGACTCTCTTGACATTGTTGTAAGATGTTGGTACTGTTATCCAAAATTCACCCCTCAACAGGTAATTCACCACTAAGGATGCATCAAATTCTTAGTTGTCCCAAATGAAAATAGAATATGAGTCAGGGCAAAAATGTTCATCGTTTCTAGAAACTTGAAATGGAAAGATTCTAACCTTTCTTTACCAAGATTTATCAAATGAAAGCTAGTGCATTGGGTGTGAAAATTGAAAGAATTACACGCAGAACTTGGATCATACAAGAAATTTTTTACCAGGGTCTAAATGTGAGCTGTAAGTCCCCAGAAATGGTTCCAAAAATGTGTTGACGAGCCAAACAGATATGAAAGGACAATAGATCAACAAATCAGTCTTCAACGATGCAAATTAATTCCCAGCAATTCAAAACAAATCCCTAGCAATAGCGCCAGAAGTGTGTTACTACCCAAATTTAATTTCCTTCAAAGACTGAGTAGCATCATGGATTTGACAGGACACTCAGAGGCATATAGATAATCATGTATGTTGTTTTGTAGCCATGGAAGTAATCTATCTGACTTGTTAGCACTCAGGTTTTGAAAAGAGTGGGTAGCACCTTAAAAGGATGTGATCTGATCCTAACTATTTTAGGTTGTGACTTTCAACCAACATAAGAGAACCTATTTTGTAACCTCTATTATTGAAGAACAATGATAAATCCTTCTTTTGCATTAATTTTATAGAGAATGCCTTGGGAAAATATGATCAACACACCAAATTTGACTCTCACAAGTTATCACTTCTAGATCATGGAGATATTTTAACAACAAGGAAAAGGTTAATAAAGACATTTGGGACCTTGATTGCTTCTGCATGTTTTGGTGATGGGATTATGCAGTGCTATACACACATGACAAAAATGGGTAGTATGGGTAGGATTGGTTGTTTTTGAATAAATATTTGGTGGGATGTGGGGCAGGATGAACTTGATTCACTAGATCCTTGATGAATATTACAAAATGGAAGGTTAAACCAGAAGAATGCTACATAATAGCTAAAATATTTCGTTAACTAGAATATGTGCTTCAATAGAGGCCCAAATTAACACTTTTTCACACAATATTTGAGATTCTATCACAAAGGCTCGAGTAAGAAAATCCAACAAAGTATCAAGATCTGAGTCAAATCATGCCTAAGGTACACCCAGAGGCTTACAGACAATCTTTGTCAATAGATGAAAGAAAATTGATTTTAAATCATTTATTCCAATCGCAGATGAAAGCTCTTTTGAGAAATGAAATTTTAGATGCCACTAAACTATCACAAGGATTGAGGCCTATGTGATTGAATTAGATTATTAATACAAGATTGCAATGAAAACAAGAAAAACTACTCACATACATTCAGAAATAAAACAAACACATTTTGATCAAGACAATATAGAATAACTCAAATTTGATTAAATCTATAAGTAGGGGAAAGTTTCTAGAATAGTATCAGAGCTTGTCAATGGTTGTACACTTGCAACCACCTTGACATGGTCAAATTTAATACAAAAGAGATATAAAACCTTCTCAAATGGCTTCTCAAAATGATGGGCTCTGTCAAGCCTTTTTCTACTAGAAAATTCAGTTCTGATCCCTAACACTCCAACCACTTGCATGATTTTATTTTTTCCAATTATAACATTTACAATAGAGACATTTTCCCCTCCAAAATCTAGACCTTGAGTGCTACCAATGCTTGTCATGATCACGATCATGATTCCTAGAAATTTTAGATCTGTAAAAACTTTACAGGTGCTCGAGGGGGTACATCTCATGGAATATCTCCTGAATTCAAATCCTTCCTCTAGTTGATCACACCTTCAATTTTCCTACCACTTCCATCGCTAATCTATCAAATCTGGCTTCTTGCATGATTGGGAGAAGAAAAATGGAAAATCTGATCAAGCATGATAATTAGACCTTTTTAATGGCAAAAGACATCTTCCAGATCTCCCCACCAAACTCAAATATCAAGATTAACTCCCCTCTCTTCCTGACATGTAGGAAATACCAAGAAATCATGAAGACTTGCAATTCCCAGCGTGTTTCAGTAAAATGGTGGGAAAATCAGATTCATACTCTCAACTTCCATTGATCTTTACTTTGAATTTGGGCCATCCACATTGAAGATTCAAATCTTAAAAATAGACCGGGGGGTTCCCTCTTACTTTTATGACTTTTGGAAAAATGGAAATATTTCACATTTTGTTCCGTGCCTCTACCCTTGGGAAATGAGCCTAACACATGTCCTGAGGTGGGTCCCAAAGGAACCATGGATAAATTATGCCATTTGACCCTCTTTTTGGAAAAAGGAATATTTTCCAAGTTTTCCCCACATCTCCGCCCTTCCACTTCAAGATTCTAATGTGGGTCCCAGCAGAACCACCCTCCCTTTTATACTTTGAGCTCCTTTTCCAACAAAGGAAATTTTTTCTAAATTTCCTTCGAAATCCTGAACCTCCACTATTGACTAGAGCATGCTTTGAACTTTCTTCCATCAGGCTTGTGCTCCATTTTGATGTTTTAATCCTTTGAAAATCATGGGGTAAAAAAATCAAGTAACCCCCAATGGTCCACCTCCCCGCCCCTTTGACTTTTCAAACTGCCACGTGTCACTATGGAACACCTTGAGATGGCCCCCAAAAACTGAGACCTTGAATGAGCATGGGCTCACCACGTGTCCCGGCCTGACAAAAATTGTTTGAAGACTCAAAGCTTAGCGGAAGGCGCCAAGTGTCATGCTTCGATGTAGTCTCCTTTGGTCGTTGAAAAGTATAAGAAAAATGCAAAGTGAGCGGAGGCCTTCAAGTGTCCTCTTAGCACTTCTTTAAAATATTCTGAGTGAGCGTGGGTTCACTACGTGTCCTTGTTCTCTAAAAAAAAAAATTTATCTGTATAAAATTTATCTAAGTCCAAGCAAGACAACGGAAACATCCACGTGTCCTCCCGGTGCTACTCCAAGGCTAAACCAAAAAGTAGATATTCAAATGAGCACCGTTCCTCCACGTGGACATATTTTAAGTTGCGGTAATTCATAGAAATTTTGAAGTACCTAGCCGAGCCACATCCCTTATCGATGCAAGGATGTAAATTTGATGAGGAGAAACACCCGTCAAGTCGTAAAATATAGAAAAATGATCATTTGAGACCGAAAATGAAAAATTCTCTAAGGACAGAGAATTTAGAAATGTCACAAGGCTTAAATAATTCCATCAGAGACACATCCATTCATTTTTCTTCAACTATTTAGGGTAGAAACGACAAAGAAAACAAATCCCTACCGAGGAGAATGAAAAATATGGGAGAACCCAAGTTTTTAGATGAGTAGAGAACGAGAGACCCAAATTATAGACCTTTTCTGGAGGAAAAAATAAAGAAGGAGAAAACCATGGAACCATAAGTGATCTATGACCCTGAAACAGATTAAAAATGGCAACAAACATTAACCAGGAATAAAACTAGGAAAAAGAAAGTGATAGAGGCCATAAATCAATATATTTTCAAAGGCAAACTGGGTGAGAATATTTTGAGCACCAACACCCAACAAGGCTGAAATCATCTGAAGTGGAATACAATATACCAAAATCCTTTGTATCACTTACATACCTCAATATACTCTTATCGTAATGCCAATGTGAGTCTTTCAAAGACTCCATAAACCTTGAAATTAGACTTGCACCATACTTATTATCTAGACTTGTGGATGCTAAGTACATATGGCTTCCAACAAGCCTCTTAAACAATGTAGAATCCACACATGCTCCATCATCTTCCTCACTTAATTTCATTCCTGTCATAACTGGTATTGGGGATACCTTGCACTTTTCCATATTAAATCTCTTCAAAACATAATTTGCATATTTAGATTGAGAAATAAATATACCATCATTGGATTGATGGACTTGTTATTTAAATAACCCTCTCATCTATTTGGATGAATTTTACTTTCACTCTGGCTCAGATGCTTTACATTTTAGGTTGCATGCCCATAGGATTGGTCATTCAGCACCAGTTTTATAGGTTGTAGTCATTTCGCGCACTCCATGTACCATGAAATTCTTTCTCCCACCCCTCTGTAAACACCTTCCAAATTGGCTAATTTTTAGAGAATCCTGTCGCATGCCCTCTTTCTTTGTAGTCTTCACACGGCCTTGCTCATTTTTATATCCACTCCTCACTTCCATACTCTCCTTTTGTACTCTTCTCCCCTTCCCATTTCCCTCCTTTCGCATCTTCCTCCCATGTGCGCACTTTCTTTTCTTCCTCCCACACACACACCTTCTTTTTTTTCCTTCAAACCCTTTGGGTGTGCATCCTCTCTGCTTTCCTCTCTCGCGCTTGCATCTTGCCCCATGCCCTGTTTCCTTGTCACCTTCTTTCCGCATGTCATTACACACCTTCTTGATTCTTCCTTCACATTATGCTCTCCTTCCATTTTCTATCTTCCATCTAAAAAAAAGTGTTAACTCAAGGCCCGAATTTCCTAGTATAAAAAGGGTTAGCGGAATCCTCAACGTGCATCATCTGTGCACCTTCAAAAGGTGCAACTAAAGAGGGGTTCCCAATTAAGCGCGGGATCTCCATGTGTTTAGGGATCAAAAAATCTACATCAGCCATTGGAAAAGTCTAAGAACTAGTAGAAGGTGCCACATGTCAACTCAGTGTAACTTCAAGGGAAGAATCTAACGGCAGTCCCCAAACAAGTGCAGGCTCTCCATGTATCTAAGGCCTGAGAAAGTTACATCATCTGTTGAAAATTCGAAACAAAGCAATATATCTAGTAGAATCCTCCACATGCTTCATCAGCACAACTTCAAAGGTAAAATCCGGAGGTAGGTCCTAAACAAGTGTTGGCCCTCCACATGTCTAGGGTCTAACGTATTTTCTCCGCCAAACAAGAGGGACTTAGCCAAAAAAGAAGAAAGCAAAGCAGGCCCACAGACAATGCCAAGTGTCCAATGGGTGCAACCTCAAGAGTGAAAGGAGGGGAGTGAAATCTTAAGACATGCGGGGCTATCACGTGGATCTTGCATGGATAGAATCTTTTAAATATTGTGAGCCCATGTTAAACACCCAACCCTAACCTTCAAACAACCATATCTTTCAATTGGGAACTCAAATTTGAGCAAGGAAGGACTTTTTGGAAATCTCTCGACGTCTACTACTCACCTACCACTAGAATGAAAAAATATAGTATGCGTAATGAATTTTGTAACCTACCTCCATGATGAAGTACATGCCTTCTTTCTTGCCCAATAATGTTCAACACATGGAGGCATGGGTTTTATAGTGGAACTCATCATGGTTCGAGTAGGTGAATTCAATGCTTATTATGGGGTGGTTAGAGTGGTTGGATTCAATGCTCTTTTAGGCATGGTTTATTCAAGATCATATTGATGTGATTCTAATGAGAGTATTCTCTCTCCTTTTCATGGATTTGATGAGAATTTTATGTATGATATTTCTCCTTTTTGTGTGTGAAAAGAATTTTATTGTGGATTGCAGAGTTTTAGAGTGTCTTATCATTATGTGATATGTAGGTATGTTGATTTGTTGTATGAAAATATTGGTGTATATTGAATTAGACTATATCTTGATGTCATCACCATATTGTAATGAATCATGTGTTTCACCATGTTATATTTTGATTAACCGTGTGTTGTAATTTTATTCATCATGTTCATCTTAAGTATAATTCATGTGATTGACCTATTGTGTAGTACTTGCACCTTGGGTGCATTATGTGGAAACATGGTGTATTATAACCCACGAAAGTAATGATTGTGTTATACCCTATATATACACCATGTGTAAGAATCTATGGTTAATGTGTGTGAATCAACATTGTGTTAGTGATGTAGTTATGTGTTATGTTGTGTACTTTACACTACACGACCCTAAGGGAAAAAACTGTTAAGATTGTATGTGCTGAGAGAGGAGGCGTGGACCATATTTTCATAATCTTGATCCGAGTAAAATTTAGGAAGTGGAGTCTTATAGAGATTGAAAACCCACTTCTATCTGTGTAGTATAGTTTGATATTTCTTATTATATTGCAAATTCTTGCAACCTTAGGCTCACACTTATGCAAACTAACATCCCCTTCTCACACCTATTGGGTTTTCCATCAAACAATATTATGTGATTTTCACTATGTTGAGCCTTTTGAGTTTTGGAGGGGTGATTCAGGAAAATATTATGCCAGTTGTATTATTTGATATGTTAGTTTACAAGAAAAGACTCAATGTCCAAGTGCCAGCAACTCGATGAGTACCCCTTTAGTGGTCGTGTAAGGCCATATAGTGATTGTGATGTGTTATTTCTCTATATGTATCTTACTCGTAAATTTAACTTTACTCTTATCTTCCTATTTTGGAACCAACAAATTGTTATATTAAAATTTTCATGGATTTGTTGCTATTTGGGGTATTTTATTTGGTTGTTGCACTAACATGAGGATTTTTACACTAACTATATCTAATCAGCCATTTTTTTCTTTTATTGAAAGTTGAAATTAAGTTAAAATTATTCCTTGAGTTTAAATTTATTTTCTTGCATTGCCCAAAGAAATTTAGTTTGATGCCACTTGGAAATTTTGCTTGTTATTTTGGAATTCTTGTTCTGATGTTTTATGTGTTGTAATAAGGACATGGTTTCAACATGGATTGTTGTTACCTATGGGCCTACTTCATTGTTTGGGGGTACACCCCAAGGATTACAGATAACTAGTGGGTTGTTAAACCATGAGTTATTATGTCACTTGGGATATAGGTGTCTAGACTCTATGTGCCTAGGGTCATAGGGTGATTGACCTCTTTGGTGGAGCTACAAGGAAAATTTATCTTTATTTTATTTCTTAGGAGGTATATGGACATGTTTTGTGATTCTTTTGGAGATATATTGAGTTTTTTATGATGCTTTGGGTGGTATGTGGAGATGTTTTGTGATGCTTTGGGATATATATGGAGTTTCTTTGTGATGCTTTGGCAGATTGTTAGCGAGAAAATTTGTCAGGAGGAAAAACTTATGGATTTCTTGCCAACACTTTGGGAATCTAAGTCCCTCAACTTAACTGGTGCAACTTCTATATATTCATGCACGTGAAAAGGTGGATTTATGTGGTGGCCTTTTGACTGGGGATCCAATAGGGACACTCTCCTAACCCTGCAGTAAAGCTTGCAGATACTTGCAATAGAGGACCTTTTCTAAAAGTGGGAAAGGGGCTAAGAAAAGAGGTAGGGGAACTAATGCTACAGGTAGGAAATCAGATTCCTGCACACACTAGTCAGAAGTATCATCACATGTATTTATGAGAGGAAAAAACTTTGTAAATAACAACAAGACCAAATTAAATTTAACAATAAAAAAGTATCAAGAAACCCCTTAGCCAAAGAAAGCTGGAAACTCCTTCTTCTCGTATTGATTGCTCAAACCAAAGTTGTACATAATGGAGAAATAGAGAAAGCTTGAGAATGAGGGGAATGGAATAATTTGGCTATCTCATTTTTTCACTCAAGGTACAATATACTCTTGATTTTACAAGACCAATCACCAACCCTTTGTAATGGGAATAGCGTTACAATTTATAGAATGAGAGGTGACTTATCGTCTTCCTCATGACCTTTCGTATACCTTAATATGACTTAAGATTGTTCATATTCCTCTTTAAATATTTAATTACCTTTTATAATAGCAAGGTGACTTAATTAACATTATATTTCTAAAGTCATTAAAGTCATATTAAAAGTGCAAACCCCAACGCTAAATTAGAATATTGGAAAGTGAGAGAAAGTTGGCGGAATAAGAGAGAGAAAGAGAGGGAGAAGAAGAAGAGGAGATGTTGTTCTCAATGAAGTCCGTTGATCCTCATTGATGGAAAGCTCCAAATGCAGTGAAACTTTGAATGCTCAAACTCCTTACACACTGTGAAACTCCTCCAAATTATCTCACAAATACTCGCTAAGTTTAATGAACTAAGGTGGATCTTGAATGCCATGTGAAAAATGACTAGGATGCTCCCGAACAATGATGTCCCCCTGAATGATTATCCTTGTACATCCTACTGTGCCAAAACTTCTCTTTGAGTGTAACTTATTATTTTTAGTAAGTGTGAAAAAGGCAACTCTCTCAATCCTTTGGTGAGTGTTGTGACCTTGATTCCCATTTATCCCTGCATTCCTCAATCCTTTGGAGTAAATTTCTATTTTTAGCAGGTTCTTGAGGACCCACTTACTACTTTTATTAAGTTCCAAAAATTTCCTTTCTGGTGGATTCTCAGCTATAGCGCACCTCCAATATCTTCATCTTCTTTGCAGGTTCTTCTATCGATGTTTCCCAAAATAGCAGTTCCTATGTAGTAGACCTGCTATTTTTAGAAAAATTTCCTCTGGAAGTCATCTTGACATGGAATAAAGTTTTTTGATATGGTATATTTCCCAATATCCTCCCTCTAAAATTTCGGGCCCACCTACTTAATAATCGAGGAGATTTTAAAGTTTTAATTTTAGGACGTGGCAGTGCTTTTGGGTACATCAACCATTAATGGACCTAAAAATTACAGGTCTTGTTTTTTCATCTATTTGCAAAAAAAATTGTTTTTTTGATGTGGGTTTTTTATTTTGGTGCTTCATGTGTAATCTTATTTCGATCCGACAACCGGTTTGATTGGAATTCCCATTTCTTTTTTCGTTTAGTTGGAAAGGAGATTTCTTTGTTATGGATGCTCTGTTACACAAGGGGGGATTTAGAAGGTGACTTCTTGATGTCCTTTGGTAGAGGAATGAGCATTAAAATATATATTTTTGTTTCATTCATGTGTTTGGGATATTTCTTTAACTTCTCATTTCATGGCAATGGAGTTTTCTCCGTTTTCTCCTTCTGTGATGCATGCTTTTCCTTCACTGTTTGATGAGGATTCCTTTTGAGACCTGCACATCATTGTGGGGAATGTTTTTTAGTTCTTGGGTTGAACAGGTATGAGAATTTTCAATGGCAGAGTGATGGAAGAATGTTGCAGAGGAAGTATGGAGGAATGAAGTGCACATATAACTGTCAGAAGTTAGAAGTGGGAAAAAGTGACACTTGGAAAAATTTCAAAAAGATATGCACAGGTAGGGATTGGGTCCATTTTTCCATGCTTGATGTCCCTAAACTCAGGGATGTGATGGACATAAATTTCCATAATGAGCAAGATGGCGACACGTGGCACTAGATCCAACGACATGGAATGGAGGAAAATGATGATTTAAAGCTTTGAGAGATGAAAGGAAGTCACATGGGTGTCCAAATGACTCCCTATGGAGGTTGGGAGAATTTTTCAAGGTCTAATGTCTCCCACCTCAAGTGCATAAGGGACATAAAATTACACGGTGGTCAAGAGCATGAAACATGGTGCCCGATCCAATGGAAGGGAATGCACGGTCCAAATAAGCACCTAGGGGTTGAATTGCGGTCACATGAGTGTCCAGAAGACTCCCTATGGGGGATCGGCACATTTTTCAAGGTTTTATGTCCCCTACCTTAGGTTTAAAAGTTACATCAGTTTGCACAATTTTCCTAGAGCTAACACGTGGCACCTGATCCAACGGGAGGGGATGAATGCTTCAAATAAGCAACTAGGGGCTGAACTGTCAAGTTTGGAGGTTGCATGAGGGTCCAAGAGGTCATGTGAGGGATGAGAGAGATTCAAGGGGCCTGGACGCACTATTCCAACCTTGGTGTCCCTAACCGTGGGGGACATGAGGGACACAACATCCCGCGAGGCTCCTGGTGCTCATACATGTCCTCCAAAAAATTTGACTAAGTCCTGAACTTGTAATAGTGATAACTTGAGCTTCTGATCAAATTTTCTGGAAAAAGTTTATATGATCCTAACTGGATATGTCCTTCTGAATCCAATGGTGTGGATATCATGTCCTGATTATTCCATTTGATCCATGAAAAATCAGATTTTGGATTTTTTACTCCACTTGTGCCTGAGAAAAACTGCCTGCAGACCTAATGCACCAAAGTGTCGTGAAAAGTATTATTTCACAATAATGCAGGTCTTGTAATACTCTTTTTGGATATATTTTTTTTTCTCCTAACTCCATTTGGAGCTCCTAGAATCTTCTTCTCAAGCCCAATAGTTGTTTTATGCCTGTGTACCGCCTAGGCTAGTGAACCCTTTTTTTTACTTAGACTGCTCCAAGTCTTGCAAAACTTCCCCAAACCTTCAAAAATCATTTCAATTATATTATAAGTTATTCTGTTCATCTCCATGTTGAATTTTGACCTTTTGTTCTACTCCAGGGGGTTGAATCCAGTCCTGGGAAGGCTAGCAATAGCCCTTCCCTATACTGCCAAAAGATAGTGTCTTTTTAGAACTCCCTAAAATCACCTAGGTGGAATGAGTGCACTTTATTAAATCACCTAGGGGAAAATTTTGACATCAAATAGGGGGTTATCAGACTAATGAATTTGACCCGGGGTGTCTTTGAATGATGGGACTTGAAAACAATAACACTAGGGTATCGTTTTCGAGCTTGGAAATTATCAATTTCCCCTGTTGCACATTTGCATGAAAACAGATGGCTATAGCTTAGGGACATGACATGGACTGAGCATAGTGAAGACATGACATGGGAATCTAGAATCTCAATTTTAGACCATATAGTTCAATGACCAGTGCCTTATCCATTGGGCCCTACAGAGTCATGTAAAACTTCTAGAAAGGAAGATTAGAAGGAAACACACACACACACAAAATGAAGGAAAGGAAACACATGCAACAGAAAGGGAAATACACCTATCAATCACCTATGGTACAAGGTGGGGGAAAACCCACTTTCACTGAAGTACATTTCATTTCTCAAAAGTTGCCCCTAAAGAGGCAACACCGAATGATAATGTTCTGCGAAGCCATTGACGGGTTCTTGAAAGTAACCTCCTTTCCTTAATTATTTATGGAAGCCAAGTGCTTCCATTATTTTCCTTTTACTTTATAGGATTGATTCAATATGAGCTTCTTGATGTTTATTTCCTTGCTTGGAAATTCCACATCCTTAGTCCCTTCTAAAATCAGTTTCATTGTTTCAGTTTCCTTCCATATTTATCCATACAGCTAATTCTCCATCGAGCATCTCATCGCTGCGGCAAAGCTGATTTTTGCCATGTTCTAAAAAAATATCTTCAATGCAAATAAGCTCAATGTTTTCCCTTTTATCTTCTTGCATGGTGGAGGTGTTGTCCTAAAAAATGGAGATGTCTAAAGGAGATACACGAACTTTTCTTATTTTGCACTCATGAACTTCTTCACACAATATGGAAGAACAATGCATGTTTTCATGTTTATTCTTATCAACCAAAGTATTAGAGAAGTCATCAAGCTTATCCCATTGCTCCATTTCAACATCAAAAATTGGTGCACCAAAATACGAAGCACAAATTGACTCACCCTTTTCTTGTATCTGCATGGCCCAGGTCAAGAGTTCAAGACTAAGTTGAGGATCCTTAGTTTCTTCTACGACCTTCAAGATATCTTGTACAAATAGCTCTTCTGAAATTTTCATAGGCTCTTTTTTATCTTTATTGGAGGAATCTTCTTGTTGTGCCTCTAGGAGATGATTAAAAATCTGATCCATACAGGCTCATGATTCGTCTAAAATATTCTTTTTCATCTCTTTCATGATTTGTATTTTTAAATATTCACTCTCTTGCATACACATGCATACTTGATTCATGACATCTATTGACAAGGAGAAGATATCCAATCATTTTGGGAAGGGTGCTCCTTCAAGCTCAAAGTCCATATCATCTTCTCTTGTGCAAGAAGTAGAGAACTATGTTGGGGTAGTAGTATGAGGATATTTCATCTACATCTTGATCATCCATTATTAAATCCTCTTGCTCAGGTGAAAGATGAAAGACCATATTTTCACCATGATGATGATTCTGCTCTCCGAGTGAATAGAGATTGTGTTTAAATTGTTCGTTCTCCTCACGTTTGAAAAGAGAGTGGACTTCTTCCATCTGATCATCCATGATTGCATCAGGATGAGAGTTTGATTCTTTTACTTCCTTAATTTATTCATGCAACATTTCTACATCACTTAAAGAATCAAAATAGGAAGGAGGATTATCTATGACTATCTTGAATTCATCATTTTTAGACCATAATGTTGGCTGAATTTCTTGCACTTCTTCACATATCCCCATTTCATCATCAATTGAAAGATCAAAACTTGAAAAGAGATCATTCATGTTTACTTTGAATTGGTCATCTTCTTCATCATTAGTGGAGTCTTCTGAGGGCATTGGATCATCCATTATGCAGCAAGGATCTTCTTTTATTGAATATATTATTCCCCCAATGGGCTGTGACTCGACCGAAATGGAATCACTGAATGATGATTCTATCTTTGTCTCTTTTACTTCTTCCTCCATGACGTTGCTTTTTCTTTCATTGGGAGGTTCCATGAAAATATCTTCTTCAAAAGCATCTAAGAATCTGTTGGGAATATAAACTTCATAGTATGGTCAGAAATCCAAGTCTTCTTCCATAGGGTGCACCTAATCTTCTTCCTCCATTTGATGTGGAGCTTCAAGATGTTCATATCTTCTTTTTAGAGCTAAAACATACCTCCAAATTTCATCAAAGACTTCAGGGTCAGAATTTCCTTTTATTATGATCTCAAGTATTTCCACATATTCTCTTTTCGACATGTTCATTTCTTCATCACCATATGCAATGAATACTTCTAGAGAACAATGGAAGAAGGACAAAGTGCTAAATTTTGTAGTGAGTTGTGCGATATTGCAAAAATCTTCTTCAGTGGATCTTGCACCATCTTGTCTTTTGTCAACTTCTTGAATGCTGATTTTATCTTCATTGGAAGGCTCAAGGATAGGATTTTCTTCAACGGCATTCAAGAACCTTTTGGGTATGAAAACCCTATGGTACAAATGATCTTCCAGATCTTTCTCTATATGAAAACTCTCCTCTTCTTCTTTCTCACTATGGGCTACTTCAAGTTTCTCATTCATCTCTTGGAAGAATTTGGCATAGTCTAAAACTTCACACCTTATCTTATGTCTCTTTTGAATCCATTCTTCTACATTGATGAAAGGTTCTTTCTTCCTTCCTTTTTCAACACTAGTCTAGAACCATGGCTAATCTAAGATCTTCTTTTCCAGGAAGAAATCTTCTTCTTCTTTTTCACCGTCACTCATTGGTACTTCACTCTAATCTGGAAATTTCTTCATGATGTGGGAAAAAAATGTGACAGGGATTCATTCCTTGATGGATTCACCTTCAAAGAATGATTTTTATTTTAAATTTGATAAAATATTTTATCTTAGAGTCGTATATTAGGTGCAGATGCTGCTAAATCTGCCCACAGGTGAGTGCCAAAAACTGTTGGCAAGAAAATTTGTTGGGTGGAAAAACTTGTGGATTTCTTGCCAACATTCTAGCAATGTAAGTCACTCTACTTAACCGGAGCAGTTGTCATATGTGCATGCATGTGAAAATTTGGAGTTCTGTGATGGCCTTTCGATTGGGGATCCAACAGGGACACTCCACTAACCTTGCGGCAAAGATTGCATATACTTGTAAGAGAGGACCTTGTCTAAAAGTGGTAAATGGAGTGAGAAAAGAGGTAGGGGAACTAATGATATAGGTAGGAAATCAAATCCCTACACACATTAGTTAGATTTATCATCACATGCATTTATGAGAAGAAACAACTTTTTAAATAACAAGAAGACCAAATAGAATTTCTCGATAAAAAATTATCAAGAAACCCCTTAGTCAAAGAAAGTTGGAAACTCCTTCTTCTTGTATTGATTGCTCAAACCAAAGTTGTCCATAATGGAGAAATAGAGGAAATTTGAGAATGAGGGGAATGGAAGAATTTGGCTATCTCCTTTTTTCTCTCAAGGTACAATATACTCTTGAGTTTACAAGATTAATCACCAACCCTTTGCAATGGGAATGGCGTTATAATTTATAGAATGAGAGGTGACTTATCGTCTTCCTCATGACCTTTCGAATAGCTTAATGTGACTTAAGATTGTTCATATTCCACTTTAAATATTTAAGTCCCTTTTATAATAGCAAGGCGAATTAATTTACATTATATTTCTAAAGTCATTTAAGTCATATTAAAAGTGCAAACCCCAACGCTAAATTAGAATATTGGAAAGTGAGAGAAAGTTGGGGGAAGAGGAGAGTGAAAGAGAGGGAGAATAAGAAGAGGAGATGTCATTCCCAATGAATTTCGTTGATCCTCATTGTTGGAAAGCTCCAAATGTAGTGAAACTCTGAATCCTTGAACTCCTTGCACACTGTGAAACTCCACCAAATTATCTCATGAATGCTTACTAAGTTGAATGAATTAAGGTGGATCTTGAATACCATGTGAAAAATGAATAGGATGCTCCTGAACAATGATGTCCACCTGAATGATTATCCTTGTACATCCCATTGTGCCAAAACTTCTCTTTGAGTGTAACTTACTATTTTTAGTAAGTTTGAAAAAAGTAACTATCTTGATCCTTTGATGAGTGTTGTGACCTTGATTCCCCTTTCTCCCTGCGTTCCTCACTCCTTTGGATCAAATTTATATTTTTAGTAGGTGCTCGAGGGCCCACTTACTATTTTTAGTAAGTGTCAAAAATTCCATTCTAGTGGATTCTTAGTTGTAGTGCACCTCCAATGTCTTCATCTTCTTTGCAGGTTCTTCTATCGACAAATTTCCTAAAATAGTAGTTCCTACATAGTATACCTGATATTTTTATAAATTTTTCCTCTGGGAGGTGGATTGACGTGGAATTTTTTTTTTTGATATGGGTTTTTGGCCAATATCCTCCCTCTAAAATTTTGGGCCCGCCTGCTTAATAATCGAGGAGATTTTAAAGTTTTAATTTTCAAACCTAGCAGTGCTTCTAGGTACGACAACCATTAATGGACCTCAAAATTACAGGTCTGGTTTTCTCCTCTGTTTGCAAAGAAAATTTTATTTTTGATGTGGTTTTTTTATTTTGGTGCTTCACGTGTAATCTTACTTCGATCCGGTAACCAGTTTGACGGGAAATCCCACACCTTTCTTCATTGAGCTGGAAAGGAGATTTTTTTGTTGTGATAGCTCTGTAGTACATGGGGGGAGTTTGAAGGTGTCTTCTTGATGGCCTTGGGTAGATGAATGAGAATAAAATTATATCTTGTTTTTTCATGCATCTGTTTGGGAGATTTCTTCAACTTCTCTTTTCATGGCTGTGGAGTTTTCTTTGTTTTCTTTATCTGTGCTCCGTTCTTCTCCTTCTGTGTTTTATAAGGATTCCTTCTGAGACCTGCACATCATTGTGGGGAATTTGTTTCAGTTCTTTGATTGAACATGTCTAATCATTTGAAATGGCGGAGTGATGGAGGAATGTTGCAGAGGAAGTATGGAGGAATGAAGTGCACATATAACTGTTAGAAGTTAGAAGTGGGAAAAAGCGACACTTAGAAAAATTTCAAAAAGATATGCACAGGTAGGGCCTGGGTGCATTTTTCCATGCTCGATGTCTCTAACCTTAGGGATGTGAGGGACATTAATATCCACAATGAGAAAGATGACGATGCATGGCACTAGATCCAACGAAAGGGAATGAAGGAGGAAACAGGTGATTTAAAGCACTTAGAGCTGAAAGGAGGTCACATGGGTGTCCAAATGAATCCCTATGGGGGCTAGGCACATTTTTCAAGGACTTATTGCAACAATTTCAGGTGCATAAAGGACATTGAATTCCACATTGGTCAAGATCATGACACGTGGCACCTGATCCGACGGCAGGGAATGCACGCTCCAAATAAGCACTTGGGGGGTAAATTGTAGTCACGCGAGTCTCTAGAAGACTCCCTATGGGATATGGGCACATTTTTCAAGGTATTGTGTCCCCTAACTTAGGTTCATAAGGAACATCAATTTCGATGGTGGTCCTAGAGCTGACACATGGCACCTGATCCAACGACAGGGGATGGATCCTGTAAAAAAGTACTTGGGGTTTGAACTGTCAAGTCTAGAGGTCGCATGAGGGTCCAAGAGGTCATATGAGGGCTGAGAGGGATTCAAGAGGGCTGGGTTAACTTTTCCAACCTTGGTGTCCCTTACCTTGGGGGACATGAGGGAAACAAAATCCCGCCAGGCTCTTGGTGCTGACACGTGTCCTCCCAAAAATTTGGCTAAGTCCTGAACTTATAACAATTATAACTTGAGCTCTTGATGGAATTTTTTAGAAGGTGCATGGACTTATTGACAATGTGTATGGGCTGCCTTGAACATCCTTTATGACCTGTCATATTGCTTGCATAAGAATTCATTCGCTTTGTTTAATATCCACAAGAATTAACCAAGATGAAACCCAAGGAAATGTTTAAAATTTTAGCAGCATTTGGATAGTTACAATGAGGGAAGTGTGAGGGGGTTGTGTTTAAAGGAGCTCTAAACTATCAGCCACCCAAAATAAGATCCATTATGGGTTCAATAAATCATGTGCATGGGATAAATCTGTAATCCAAATACCTCCTCATTTTCTATCTAAAAATTAATTGAGATGGATTTGTACCTATGTCTAAAGGGGGTTTGAATTATTAGGGAAGATCTATAACCTGTCACTCTTATTTTTATTGTATGCTAAAGAAGAATGGGATAATTTCTCATGGAATATGATTACATCAGTATACAAAAGACATGGGTTTCCTCAGGAGAGAGTCACACTATTTCACCTATGCAACAAACAAGTCTCCAACCTGGTCAATTTACATTTACATTCTAACTCCCATCCTATTCCAAAATACAATCTCTAGAATAGGGTATGGACATCCATCAAAATATAAAAGATTGTGGAATTTTGTTAGATGTTGTAGTTGCAAATTCTATGGTATACGTGTATGTAAAATGTGGAACATTACACAATGTAGGTAAACTATTGAAAAAATGTCTTTAAAAAAATGTGGTTTTATTGAGAACATCAATTGCATGATATGCACAAAATGGTTATTTTGAAAATGGTTTAGAAACTTTAAAGCAATGCGATTGACATGTTTAGAGACAAATATATATATATATATATATATATATATATATATATATGAAAATTGTTTCTAGCTTTCTACCATTCATGCCACCGAGAGGTTTTGGAATTAAAAATATTTAAAGAGACAAAATTCCTTTCACCAATCTCAATCCCAATTTGATCGGCTAAATGTTGATGGTTTTGAGGTTGAGGAGGATTTGCATCAAGATTTCCCATGCCCTTATTGTTATAAGGAGTATGATGTTGCTTCTCTTTGTTATCACTTGGAGGATGAGCACTCTTATGAGGAAAAGGTTGATGTATGTCTTGTTTGCAATAATAAAGTTAGATGGGATATGCTCAATCATATCACTACACAACATGGACATCTATTAAAAATTTAGAGGCGCATAAGGTTAAAAAGAGTGGTTGTTCCTCATGGTTATACCCATTCCTTATTAATAAGGGAGATTTGAGAGACTCATTTACAAGTGTAGAGGGGTTGTAGGTGCAGGAAAACTATTTTTATTATTTCCAAAAGAAAGTTGGATCCTTGAAGAATGCAGGTAAACCCACCTGGACCACCACTTGCACTACAGATGCTAGTTTTCGCATGCATGGTCTCCTTACCTGCATCTTTAATAATTTTTGTATGATTGGTTCTTCATTTTCAATATAATAGAAATATTAAACTATTAGATAATCAAACAATTTGATACTTTAACCAGATGACTAGTGCAATTAATAAAACAACACCTCATAATTTATACTACCAACTTAAAATTTAACCCTCAACCATGTCGCGACCATAATATTATGCATTCCTAAACCCACGGTGTCAAAAATTGGTGTTCATGTCCATTGGTATTAGAGAGAACTAGATGAGTTACCTAAAACAACCATTTCTGTCTGCCTTGCAAAGTGAGTGTAATGCCCCACCTTGGGACACTGAAAAACACACCAAGAATGACTAAAAATTTTGGGTAATTTTTTTTTTGAAGTGAACTAAAATGATACCAATGTTTACTTCACCTACCCTGTTAATAATTAATTTATATTAATATAATTTATCTAAATAAATTATTTACTATTCCCACCTCAAAACTAATTATTTACTTCTATTTTAAGGTTACTAGGGCCATAAATCATAATTATTCACCCCTCTTATTATTTAGTTAACTCCTCATACTCCCCTTTTAATTTATTTTCCATTTCCATAAAAATATCATGACTTAAAGAAAGGTAGGATTGAAGGAGAACCCTAGGATCAATCCTAATCTTGACCATTGATTTCAAATTTTCCCTAATCATCTCTATATTTTCTTTTCCATATCATTTTCTCTTATTTTGTTTTCTTTTTTTCTTCTTGTGCAGGTTGAGCAGTTGTGGAGGCTTTATTC
Organism: Taxus chinensis; assembly: GCA_019776745.2. Lineage (NCBI taxonomy): Eukaryota > Viridiplantae > Streptophyta > Pinopsida > Cupressales > Taxaceae > Taxus > Taxus chinensis. The sequence goes on from CM034147.1 coordinate 176,929,339, forward strand.
ATGGTTTGAAAGGACCTTATCTTCATGGTCTTTGTTTATGAAATCTATAACAACAACCCATTATTGTAATACATTTTTTTTGAGTAACAGGAGTGGTTCCGGTAAATGGAGGAGGTGTAGGCCTACGTGAGGAAGGAGAAGGGTGTGAGGAGTGTTGTCATAGCTGAGTTTAGGGGTGCATCATTGGAGGTGGTGAGAGGGGGAGGTATCCTTGCACATGGTGGAGAGATATGGACGGTAGAGAAAGTGTGGAGGAGGTGTTGTGCAGGTTAGTGAAGGTGAAGGAAGGGGAAGGGTTTATAATGTGGGTAGAAGGAGCAGGTGTGGCGGCCACAGTAGTGGTGCAGGGGTGTGGGGATAGCAGCATCGATAGGGGAAAGCATAGGGAGTGGAGACGGGGTTTAGCCCTCCCCAACTCCTTTTTATTTTATTTTTTGTTTATCTATAAAATTTTTTTCTTCGTAAAGTATATATATATATATATATAATATAATTATATGTGACTTGAAAAAAATACGTTTGTATTACTAAAACAATCTTATAATAAAAAAAACCAAACTTTTATTGAGTAATATATATATATATATATATATATATATATATATATGTATATACCTTATAACACTAAAACCATATTAGGCATGTAAATTAATTTGAAAATCACTTTATATACATTGTAGAAGAATTATATGTTTTTTTATTTGTAAAATTTCAAGTCTCAATTTATAAACTTGGCAAAGTAAGGAATTTTAAGTTTTTTTCCATAACTATGTACATGAAGATGATTTTCCCTATTTTGAGTTTATAATAATGAAGCAAAGTAATTTAAAAAAAGAGAGATATTTGACTAAGCTACCTCTAAGTGAGAGAGGTAGAAACATACAATCTACTTATTTCATCCATTCTAATAAATTAATCAGGAAGGAAAGTAAAGACTAATTTTATTCCATTTTCTAAATTGTAAACATTTATAAGGAGAAATGTGTTGCAAAAATGATAATTTATATTTGATTTATTTATTTATTTATTTTTAATAAAATCTTATGACAGGATTTAACAAGAGGGATATCAATAGCAAGAGTAATAATTTTTCCAATAACCCACTTTCCTTCCAAATGGAGTCCCAGCACTTCATATTAACAAAACTTTCACTATCTTATAGGCCTTTATTTCAATGGTTTAAGTTTCCAAAAATGCCTAACATAGTTCCATAACATTCCAAATATTCAAAGAAAAGTAATACAAGGTAACATGTTAATATTAAGAGTACATTTATCAACAAATATGACACTAGTTTACATATAACTCTAAATACAAAAGAGGGTTTTTAAAAAATAAGGAAAGATTCCACAAGCTATTCTTTTAAAGATACAAAGAAAATGAAATCCATAAAATGGTGACAGAGACAAGGTAAATTCCAAATTGACAAGTTCATATGTCCTCCATTAGCTTTCCAAATCCAAAAGTTTCCAAATGACCAACAAAAGGAGAAAGGAGCTTGTTCAACCACCCAACCTTTAGGCATCATTACATGCCTTTCAGATATTCTAAGACATGATAGCCTCCCCCAAGCCCATGGGAAAGAGGACTAGCTTCCACAACTTGCACAAGATTTAGGGAGACAACCAACATTACATTCACCTAAAGACAAGACAATTATTAAGACAAACACCATTTTTGTAAAAATGAAAAAAAACGAGAAACCATGTTCTACCTCTAAGATGGGGAAGAGAAGAAAGAGATCTCTAAAATCCAAAAGTGTAGCCAACATTGGTTACACAGAAAAAATGATCTCCACAGACTCCTTATTCCTCCAAACTCACAAAACCCTCCTTATTTTTCAATCCATTCACCAAAATCCTTCTTGGGTGAATTTTCAAACCCTAAAGAGGTTTCCTCTCAAAGAATGGGGAAGGGGGTTCAAGCCATATGAACCACCTTCCCCACCTCAAACCATTTGAGGGGAGTAACTAAAATCCTACATAGCTTGCCCATAAAGCCATGAGCATTGAGAGGGAAAAATCCCTCCTCTTCCCCCATAAACTCCGAAAATCCATCATGACATATGATGGATGGAGGAAAAAAAAACAACAAACATAACAACAAATAAGAACACCCAAAAGCAACACACATTTTAAATAAAACAAAACTACAATATACCATTATATAAACATAAAGAAAACTGATCTCAAGAATCCTACCTCCAAAAGTTCTCCAACACTCTAACTTTTCCTCTTCTTTATCCAAGCAAGCTCTAGCTCCAAAATCCACAAGCCGCCAAGCAAAATCTCCCAAGAAAAACGTTCTCTTCTTTCCCCATGAGGGAGAATTTGAAGAGGATCCAAAAAAAGTCCTCAAAAATGAGGGGGTGACATGTGTCACGGGCTCTCTTCCCTCAAGGTCAAATATTTTGAAAATAAAAGGGAGAAAGGATAAAATAGCTTTTAACCCTCTTTTTCCAAATAAATCAAAATGAACAACAAAACAAACTTGTGCAACTTTTAGCAAAACACACATACCCATCCACCTTACATGGATGTGACCAAAGAGAGGAAAAATGGGAGGGAAACTCCCTCTATGCCTTGGAATTAAGCCCCCTACCTATTAGGTAGGGTCCAAGGGCCCATTTTCAAGCTAAGTGAACTCCCAAACTAAAAAGGGGTCACTAAAAATGCTTAAAATAGACCGTTTTCGGGTTTGTCACTTTTAGGCACAAGGGTAGAGGATGTGGGGCCCACCCAAGGGTTCACATGTGACCCTAATCCACTTAAATTAAATACAAAATTATAAAGACTCAAAACTTAATGAAAGTGGGAGCCATTAAATCCTCAAAACAGGTTTACAAACCAAAGTAAACATCCCAAACAAGATTAATATTACAAGACATATTACATTACAAAGGAGGTCACTCATGGTGCCCAAAACAATAACATATAACACTAAGGTCTCATACAATAAAAATGGTTAGGACTTAGCCCCGTGGGCTACTTGTGTAGAATTGTGTCACTGGCTTGAATCCCACATTCTCATGTGACCTATCACCTACACACTCATTGCACACATTAAACACACCTATTCGATAAAATTTGAATCAACTACTCAATAAGAAATCAATGAATTCTATACTAGCTTATCTTCATTCTAGAATTGAAAATGTGACAACATGCATGCTTAAACATAATTCACCATGAGTTAGACATAACGATAAAATGACATACATCCATAAGATCCAACCATGCAATCTAAACTAAGTATCCATAAATTATAAATATGGTCCAAACAACATCATAATAGTTAATCTTTTTGACATCATAAGATAAGATGACAACATAATAATCAAGCTAAATTGGCGCTATATGCCTAAATCTCCATACATGTCTAATAAGATCAAATTAAAATGTCTAAAATATATCAATTCCCTTTAAAAACATGCCTATGAGTAAGTAGAACAAAAAATAACTAATGTTATAAAAATGTGGGCACTACATCCCCCTTTACTAAAATTAGACTTCCTCCTAGAAGCCACTAGAAGAGATAGGGATATCTAGCCCTCAATGGTGTAGCATCCTCCTAGGTAGCTATTGTCTCATCATTTATGTCCCACTGCACTCTAACCTAGTCCAAGTATTGACCCCGAAGGGCCAACCTTCTGTGCTCCAGTATGTGGACGGGCTCCAGTCTCCACTGCCCTCCATCCTCTACCTATAATGCTAACCAATCCAAAACATGAGAAACATCTGGTACATATCTATTTAGTATAGAAACATGAAATACATCATGGTCCCGTGCAAGGCGTGGTGGAAAAGCTAGGTTGTAGGAAACTGGACTGATGACCTCTAAAATATAAAAATTCCCCACAAAATGAGGTGATAGCTTATAACCCTTTCCATATCGGATTGGGCTCTTATGAGGATGAACTCTCAAGAAAACTTTGTCACCAATAAATAAGTGACAATCGGTCCTCTTGGTGTCTGCATATGTATTTTAGCATGCTCTAGCCTACTGAAGATGTTGTCTAATCAGAATAACCTATTGCTCTAATTCCTGAAGATATGTTGGTCCCAGAATAATCCTGTCATCTAGTCTATCTCAACTCAAGGGTGTCCTGCAAGGTCGACCATACAAAGTGTGGTAGGGGGCCATACCAATGGAACTGTGATAGTTGTTGTTGTATGCAAACTCAACTAAATGAAGATAATCTTCCCACTTCTTTTACTGGTCCATCACATACATCCTCAACATGTCTTCCACTACCTGATTAACCCTATCTATTTTTCCATCTGTCTCTGGATGATATGCTGAGCTGAAATTAATCTAAGTACCAAGAGCGGCCTGAAAGGAAGTCCAGAAAACTGAAGTCTAAATGGTATCCCTATCATTAATGATGGTCTTCAGAATCCCATGTAACCTAACAATGTCCTCCATAAATACTTTGGCGATGTCCTGTGCATTATAGGTGACTTTTGTTGGTGAGAAATGCGCAACCTTGGTCAAATTTTCCACAGTGACCATAATGGCATCATGATGATAATAAGACATAGGGAATCCTACTATGAATTCCATGGAGATCACATCTCGGTTCCACTCTGGAATATCATGAGGATGTAAGAATCCTACGGGATGAGAATACTCTACCTTGACCCTCTGACATTCAAGGCATCATGCAAAAAAATCTGATCTATCTCGTCGAAGACCTAGCCAATAATATAACTCCCTCATATCAGTGTGCATCTTATTCACTCCTTGATGTGCCGCATATGGAGCTCGATGAGCCTCTATGAGGATGAAGTTATCCAGATCACGTGACTTAGGCACATAGATGTGCCTATGAAACCAAAGAAAACCATCTGTCTCCAAAATGCACTCTGAATATCTACCCTCTAAGGAACCCTGAGACTCCATAATTTGTCTAGCACCCTCATAAAACCTGTCCTCTAGAAGATGCTAAAGAATTCTACCTCTCAAATTTAACTGCAATGTCATTGAAGCAAGTACATGTTTTCATCTACTAAGTGCATCTACAATGACATTTTCCTTCCCTTTAATATACTGTACCTTCATGTCATACTCACATAGGAACTCCATCCAACTGTGTTCTCGAGCATTGAGGTTTAGCTGTGAGAAGATATACTATAAAATATGGTGGTTAGTCCTCAAAATGAAAGGTCTACCCAAAAGGAAATGACGCCAACACACAAGTGCATGAATGACTGTTGGAAGCTCTAAATCATGAGTAGGGTAGTTAAGCTCATTGTCTTTGAGCTTATGTGACTCAAAGGAAATCACTCAATGCTCTTGCATAAGGATGGCTCCCAAACCATGTAGTGATGCATCAGTATAAATAACAAAATCCTTTGTCAGGTCTTGAACTACTCAGGTGGGCGCTATGGTTAACCTTTCTTTAAGCAATTGAAAGGCATACTCACACTTTTTTGACCAATCAAACTTCTTCCCTTTTCTCTGAAGAGAACTAATAGGGTGATAAATTCTGAAGAAATCCTGAACAAACTTGTGGTAGTAACTTGCTAAACCCATAAAACACCTCACCTCAGTGACTGATGTGGGTGTTATCTAATCCATAATAGTTTGTCTCTTAGAGGGATCCACTAAGATACCTTCTCCTCAAAATAATGTGACATAAGTACTATATCGCTGACTAGAAGAAGTTGCATTTTTCCAAGTTCCCATACAACTTCTGCTCTCTCAAAACCTATAGTACCTGTCCCAAATGCTCCTCATGTTCCTCCTCGAAACAAGAATATATCAATATGTCGTCTAGGAACACTAGGACGAACCGATCGAGAAATGTTTTGAATACTCCATTCATGAGGCTCATATAGACAGATGGGGCATTAGTCAAACCAAATGGAACAACTGTGAACTCATAATGCCCATAACATGTGTGAAAAGTTGTGTTATGAATGTCTGCATATTAAATGCGAAACTGATGGTACCCTGACTTGAGATCAATTTTGGAGAACACTCTAGCTCCCCGCATCAGATCAAACAAGTTGTAAATCCTGGGGAGTGGATAATGGTTCTTTATTGTGACTCTGTTGAGCTACCTAAAGTCAACACAAATTTTGAGAGAACCATCCTTCTTCTTCCCAAATATTACTGGTGCTCCCAAAGGAGATACACAAGGATGAATGAGACCCTTCTCCAATAACTCCTCTAACTAAATCTTGAGCTTAGGAATCTCTAGAGTCATCATCTGATAGGGTGCCCTAGAAACTGGTACGGATCTTGACACTAAATTGATTGTGAAATCCACCTCTCTGTGGGGTGGTAACCCAGGAAGCTTGCCTGGAAAAACATCTGCATACTCCCTTAAAATTACATGATCATCTCAGGATGAATGCTCTAGGGAGCTCTCTAATCGATCACTAATGGTGATAGGAAACAACTGACAACATTTACACATGCTCCGCTTGAGGTGCTTAGCCGACATCATACACAAAGAGATAGGCCTATGCATCCCTAATATCACAACTGCACTCCTAAGATCATCATGACACTCAATGATCTTATTTCTGCAATCTACCTTAGCCCGATGAGCCTCGAGCCAATCCATACCCAAAACTACCTGATAGGATCCTAGAGGAATAACTCAGATGTCAAGAGTAGTGGAGAAGACTCCTAAATCAAGTATGAAAATCTCCACATATGAGTCCACGACGAGTTTAGCCCTAGAGGAAAACTCAACCTACCAATTATTTGGTTACCTAGCCACCACTAGCCCACACTAGTTCACTATAGAAGGAGATATAAAAGAATCTGAATCACTTGAATCAAAAAGTACTAAGAAAGAAATACCCCTGATAGTACCTGTCATCTCAATAACTATGGCCTGATGATCATCCTGATAGTTTTGAATTGCTACATATACACGATGTGCATGTCCTACGTCACCCACTGTCTTCTCAGATCTAGAGGCTCTATATATATCCATGGTAGTGGGTTTGTGTGGGAACATACGCACATAGTGATCAGGAGACCCACAAATAAAACATCCTCATGTACCCCTCTGAGATGGGGTCCCTCTTGTACTCTGGTGAACTGATCTTGCCAATCCAACCCTAGTGGACTGCTGCGTGTGAGCTGGTTGTACCTGCTGAGTACCCTACCTCCTATCGCTAGCTCCACCAAAACCTCCTCGAGTACCACCTCATTGTAAGCTCTGAGTCTGTCTATCCTTCTACTGCTGGTGGCCATGATGCTTTGTCTGCTGTTGTGGGTATGGTGGAGCCCTCGTAGCTACTTGCGAAGGTCAGAATCCTCCTCTAGTGGGTGGTGCTATACCCTATGAGCTCTGACTCTATAAGACCTATATCCTATCCTGAAACTTGCTCTTTTTTCTATCTTGGTGCTCCTATGCCTTGGTCTTGTTCTCATTAACTAAGTAGGCCTTCTCAATGGCCTTCTCAAGCATGGGAGGAGATAACATCCTAACTTCTCTTACTATGTTTGCATTCAAGCCTCGAATAAACCTATTTACCTACAATTTTTTGTCTTGCAGATAGTCCACATACTGTAGAATATCCAAGAACTGTTATCACCGAATCACAGCACCCTTGTGCATGTATTTGAAATCACAGTGTGATTGGATAACATGGGTACTATCTCCAAGTTGTGGGACTTGCTACTTGAGATAGACCTCCAGAGAAAGCTGGTTCTTGCTCCTAAACTACCTGCCACAATCTGCTCTAATGCAGGATAAGCTAACTATTCTAATCTAAATTTCCAAGGGACCAGGGAAAGAGAATACATAAAATGAAAGCCTACACTAAATTGGTGATACACCAGAAAAGGAGGATGGGAGAGTAGTCTCCAAATGTGTGAAATACAGAGGCAAAGTGCACACTAGAAGAGGTGATGACAGTTCTCCATAATCTAGCAAAATGCATTCACAGTAATATTTCAAGCACACACAATGATAATGAATTCCTACAAGAACATAATAGATAGACACAATATTCTCATAGAAGGATCAAAGGGGCAAGAAGAATGCAAGAAAGCACAGCAGGGGAAGATATATCCACAAACAGGTATTTTATTGCTTCATGATATGCACAGTTCAATCTATTACTAGATAAGGGCCTGGATCACCATGCAAGGAGTCCACTACAAGGGCCTGCAACACACTAGCTTCACAAAGCAATTTTGATAGAGCTTTGTTACCCAAAAACTCCCCTTTACAATGAGCCCAACACCCCAATTTATAGAAAAAATGAGAAGGAGAAGAGAAGGGAAAGTGGAAATCCCGAAATCTGTCCTTCAACCACCTGTAAGAGGCATTAAATTGAGTGGAATTGTTATACATTACTTGGAAAAGGCTCCCCATACTATCCCATGTGCTGCAGCAGAGAAAGAATGATGGCCATGCCTCTTAATTGCACTCCCATCTACCAAATAAAACACTGTTTTGAACCTGGCCACGTTTCCTAAAAAATATCAATCAATTTCTGATCAAATCTGGAATTTCTTGATTTTTGTGCATCGGGCTCAGAACCATGATTCCAACGATACCAATTTTGTGTGATTTCGTTGAGAAATGCAAAAGTTATGGCCTTCTGAGTGTGGGCAGCAATTTTGGGTCTGGCAGGCGTTTTCTGTCATTTGACGGGAATGAGCATTGACTGACTGGAGTCGAATATGTTTCTCTTATTTAAATATATCTACCCTCATTAAAAATAAGAAAATTTTCTTTTTGTGGCGTAGAGGACGTCATGCTCGTTCCAGAAAGTCCAATTTTGTGAAAATCGGAGCTCGGAGTCAAAAGTTATGGCCATTTGGAGTTCCACGGGTCAAATGTTGACTTTTCTCCTCTGCCTTCGGCCGTTTCAGCTTTTCACGTCCCACGCGTCCCTCTGTCCCATTTAGCACAGTGCTGAAATTTCCCATTTCGTTCGAACCAGCCGGTTCGCGTACTTTTGGCCCGCCCGTCCCATTTGCTTTTGGACTGTCTGGGGCAAATTCGGCCGATCCGGCCGGTTCACGTACTTTTTGCCCGCGCGTCCCTGACTGAAAGTTCTCATTTCGGCCGATCCGGCTGGTTCACGTACTTTTCGTACCTTCGGCCCAACTGTTCTGGGCTGCCTTGACTCATTTCGCCCGGTTCGGCCCGTTCGTGCCTTTTTGGCCCGCTTGTCCCACTTTGTTTCAGACTGCTTGTGCTGATTTCGCCAGGTTCGGCCAGTTCGCGCCTTTTTGGCCCGCTTGTCCCAAAGGTGACCCTCTCAGCAGTTAGCTAATTTTTCCTCTCGGTCGAACTGACGTTTCGTGCCCGCCGCGTACTTTTGTCCCAATTGTCCCAGTTGCTTCTGGGGCCGCCTGTGCTCATTTAGGCCGATCCGCGCCTTTTTGTCCCACTTGTCCCAAATGCTTCTAGGACTAGGACTTAGCCATTTTTCGTGATTTTTCCTGGCCCGAGCTTGTTTTTGCAAATTTTTCACATTTTCTCAGAACTTGCTTTCTTCTACTTGGACAGGGGAGTTAGAAAAATATGAGGGGACGCTAGAAACATAAATTTTTTTGCCCTGACTCAATCTAATTGCTTGGGACAAAAGAATTTGATGCATGTTATCAAAATTACCTTGAGGGTGAATTTTGGATAACAGGAACCTAATCTCATATTGTGCTACTACGTCACATCCCTGTTGTAAATTGTGAAACTCATCAATCCTCTTCTACATGAAATGCTCTGAGATATAGCGGTCCCTGAATTACTCCTCGAACAACTCCCAGGTCACTGTCTCTTGAGTCAAATGGAGCTTCCACTCCTCATTCCTCCACCAAACACCCGCTGCATCTCAAAGGAGGTGTATAGTAAACCTGGCCTTGAAATTTCTCTCGTAAGAGTGCAAGCCAAAGCAGCTATCCAAGCTAAGGAGCCATGACTCAGCCCCAAATCCATCTGTAAATCCATTGTAAGTAGGTTGCTGCAAGAAAATAAGGTCTCTAATCACTCTGCCTGTATCCCGATTCTAGCAATGTAGTCCAACATGTGAGTGGGGTCACCTATCCCCAAGTGGTCCCTCAAGACTGTGTGAGCAGCTATGATGGAATGAGGCTACCCTCTTGTGGTGAATGAAAGGGTTACATGACCTCTCCCACCTCAGGGTATCATGCTCTGGTGGCTCTGAGTGTGTGTCGTCACTTATTGGCTCCACATTTCCTAAAGGAATCTCCTCCTCTCTCGCCTCCTGTGGTCATGGGAGGTGTCGTTGCACAACACCGATCAACTGTTGAAGAGCCTCTAATATTTGAGGCCCTAACTTAGGTGCTTGTGGTTTAGGCGTAGGCGAACTACGCCCCAAACCCCTAACCAAACATTGTCTCATAGGTGCCATCCTGTGCACAAGGTGAGTGGAGAAATTATTAAATTATAACGATTGATTATTTTATTTTTTTTAAATCCATTATTTTTATTTTTTTATTTATTTTTTTTAAATCCATGGATGCTAGTATTGGCATGCATGGTCTCCTTACCTGCATCTTTAATAACTTTTGTATGATTGGTTCTTCATTTGCAATATAATAGAAATAATAAACTATTAGATAATCAAACAATTTGATACTTTAACTAGATGACTAGTGCAATTAATAAAACAACACCTCGTAATTTATACTACCAACTTAAAATTTAACCCTCAACCATGTCGCGACCATAATATTATGCATTCCTAAACCCATGGTGTCAAAAATTGGTGTTCATGTCCATTGGTATTAGAGAGAACTAGATGAGTTACCTAAAACAACCATTTCTGTCTGCCTTGCAAAGTTAGTGTAATGCCCCACCTTGGGACACTGAAAAACACACCAAGAATGACTAAAAATTTTGGGCAAATTTTTTTTTTAAAGTGAACTAAAATGATACCAATGTTTACTTCACCTATCTCATTAATAATTAATTTATATTAATATAATTTACCCGAATAAATTATTTATTAGTCCCAACTCGAAACTAATTATTTACTTCTATTTTAAGGTTACTAGGGCCATAAAAAATAAGTCTTCACCCCTCTTATTATTTAATTAACTCCTCACACTCCCCTTTTAATTTATTTTCCATTCCCATTAAAATATCATGACTTAAACAAAGGTAGGATTGGAGGAGAACCCGAGGATCAATTCTAATCTTGACCATTGATTGTGAACTTGCCCTAAAGTTGCCCTAATCATCTCTATCTTTTCTTTTCCATATCATTTTCTCTTATTGTGTTTTCTTTATTTCTTCTTGTGCAGGTTGAGGAATTGTGGAGGCTTTATTCATGGTTTGAAAGGACCTTATCTTCATGGTCTTTTTTTATGCAATCTATAACAACGATCCATTATTTTAATACATTTATTTTTGGAGTAACAGGAGTGGCCGTGGTAAATGGAGGAGGTGTAGGCCTGCATGAGGAAGGATAAGGGTGTGAGGAGTGTGGTCTTGGCTGAGTGTAGGGGTGCATTGTTAGAGGTGAGTTGTGGCCACGTGGATGCATTTAGGGGGGTATCCTTGTATAGGGAAGAGAGATATGGACAGTGGAGAAGGTGTGGAGGAGGTGCTGCGTAGGTTGGGGAAGGCGGAGGAGGGGGAAGCGGCGTGAGGGGGAAGAGTTCAACGCGTGGGAAGAGGAAAGTACAAGGAGTGGGGTGGGGGTTCGGCCCTCCCCAACTCTTTTTTATTTAATTTTTGTTCTTTTTTTTAAAGATATATAAATGCTGATATATATATATATATATATATATATATATATATATATATATAACATACATATACATACATACATACATATATGTGTGTGTGACTTGAAAAAAATATGTTTGTATTACTGCAACAATCTTAAAATTAAAAAAAACTAAATTTTTATTGAGTAATATATATATATATATATATATATATATTTACCTTGTAACACTAAAACCATATTAGGCATGTAAATGCATTTGAAAATCACTTTATATACATTGTAGAAGAATTTTATATATATATATATATATATATATATATTGATTTGTAATATTTTAGGTCTCAGTTTATAAACTTGGCAAAGTACGGAAACTTAAATTTTTTTCCATAACTATGTACATTAAGATGATTTTCCCTATTTTGAGTTTACAATAATGAAGCGAAGTAATTTTTTTAAAAAAGAGATATTTGACTAAACTACCTCTAAGTGAGAGAGGTAGAAACATACAAGCTACTTATTTCATCCATTCTTATAAATTAATCAGGAAGGAATGTAAAGACTAATTTTATTCCATTTTCTAAATTGTAAGCATTTATAATGAGAAATGTGTTGCAATAATGATACTTTATATTTGATTTATTTATTTAATAAAATGTTATTACATGATTTAATAAGAGGGATATCAACAACAAGAATAATAATTTTTCCAATAACTCACTTTCCTTCCAAAAGGAGTCCTAACACTTCATATTAAGAAAACTTTCACTATCTTACAAGCCTTTATTTCAAAGGTTTAAGTTTATAGAAAGGCCTAACGTAGTTCCATAACATTCCAAATATTAAAAGAAAATCAATACAAGGTAACATGCTAATATTAAGAGTACATTTATCAACAAATGTGATAATAGTTTACATATAACTCTAAATACAAAACAGTGTTTTTACAACACAAGGAAATATTCCACAAGCTATTCTTTTCAAGATACAATGAAAATGAAGTCCATAAAATGGTGAAGGAGACAAGGGGAATTCCAAATTGACAAGTACCATCATATGTCCTCCATTAGCTTTCCAACTCCAAAAGTTTCCAAATGACCAACAAAAGGAGAAAGGAGCTTGTTTAACCACCCAACCTTTAGGCATCATTACATGTCTTTTCAAGGTTGTAAGACATGCTAGCCTCCCCCAAGACCATGGGAAAGAGGACTATCTTCCACAAATTTCACAAGATTTAGGGAGGCAACCAACATTACATTTACATAAAGACAAGATAAATATTAAGAAAAACACCAATTTGGTAAAGATTAAAATAAATGAGAAACCATGTTCTACCGCTAATATGGGGAAGAGAAGAAAGAGATCTCCAAAATCCAAAAGTGTAGCCAACATTGGTTACACAAAAATAATGACCTCCACAACCACCTTATCCCTCCAAACTCACCAAACCCTCCTTATTTCCCCATCCATTCACAAAAATCCTTCTTGGGAGGATTTTCAAACCCCAAAGAGGTTTCCTCTCCAAGAATGGTGAAGGGGTTAAAGTTATATGAACCACCTTACCCACCTCAAACCATTTGAGGGGAGTAACTAAAATCCTACATGGCTTGCCCATCAATCCATGAGGATTGAGAGGGAAAAATCCCTCCTCTTCCCCCACAAACTCCAAAAATCCATCATGTCATATAATGGATGGAGGAAAATAAAACAAATAACATAACAACAAATAACCACACCCAAAAGCAGCAAACATTTTAAATAAAACAAAACTATAATCTAACATGATATAAACATAAATAAAAATGAGCTCAAGGAGCCTACCTCCAAAAACTCTCCAATAGTCTAACTTTTCCTCTTTTTTATCCAAGCAAGCTCTAGCTCAAAAATCCACAAGCCTCCAATCAAAAGCTCCAAAGAAAAAAGTTCTCTTCTTTCCCCACGAGGGAGAATTTGAAGAGGAGCCAAAAAAAGTCCTCACAAATGAGGGGGTGACATGTGTCACCCCTCTCTTCCCTCAAGGTCAAATATTTTGAAAATAAAAGTGAGAAAGGATAAAACAGCTTTTAACCCTCTTCTTCCAAATAACTCAAAATGAACAACAAAACAAACTTGTGCAACTTTTAGAAAAACACACATACCCATCCACCTTACATGGATATGACCAAAGGGACACAAAATGGGAGGGAAACTCCCTCTATGCCTCGGAATTAAGCCCCCCTACCTATTAGGTAGGGTCCAAGGGCCCATTTTCATGCTATGTGAACTCCGAAACTAAAAAGGGGTCACTAAAAATGCCTAAAATAGCCCAATATCGGGTTTGGCACATTTGGGTACAAGGGTAGAGGATTTGGGGCCCACCCAAGTTTTCACATGTGACCTAATCCCCTTAAATTAGATACCAAATTATACAAACTCAAAACTTAATGCAAGTGGGGACCATTAAATCCTCAAAACAAGTTTACAAAGCAAACTAAACATCCTAAGCAAGATTAATATTACAAGACATATCACATTACAAAGGAGGGTCACTCATGGTGCCCAAAACAATAATCTCTATTACTAAGGCCTCATACAATAAACACAGTTAGGACTTAGCCCCGTGGGCTGCTTGTGTAAAATTGTGTAGCTAGCCTAAATCCCACGTTCTTTTGTGACGTGTCACCTGCACATTCATTGCACACATTAAACACACCTATACGATAAAATGTGAATCAACTACTCAATAAGAAATCAATGAATTCTATACTAGCTTATCTTCATTCTCTAATCGAAAATGTGACAACATGCATGCTTATAAACAATTCAACATGAATTAGACATAACGATAAAGTGACATACATCCATAACATCCAACCATGTAATCTAAACTAAGTATCCATCAATTATAAATACGGTCAAAACAACATCATAACAGTTAGTGTTCGTGACATCATAAGTTAAGGTAACAACAAAGAAATCAAGCTAAATTGGCACTATACGCCTAAATATCCATACATGTCTAATAAGATCAAATTAAAATTTCCAAAATATATCAATTCCCTTTCAAAACATGCCTATGATTAAAGAGAACAACAAGTAACTGAGGCTATAAAAATGTGGGTACTACAGTTAGAAAAAAAACGCAGTTTCAAGAGACATGCAAAACAACATAGTATGCTCCATAAAAGAGATGTAAAGCATCATATGTGTTCCTTGTTATGAGGAGAGTCACTTCAAGCTTTAGATTGACCCCAAGAGACCATTTTTACTCTCTTCATAGCTCCTCTAGGAGTCGTCTGAACCCGTTATGCACTTTTAAGAGGATGCTAAAACTAAAAATTTGGGTTTCGTTTTGGCTCATCATTTGAACCCTAAGAAAGGAATAGATTATTTGAATTCGCAAACCTGCAGTTATTTTAGTAGACAATCGCTTACAATCTTTGGTTTGGGAAAACTCACTTTTCTTGATATTATTCTGAAGGGGTTTTATAGGCCTTCAGACGTCAGTTGACTAGGTCAAACTAGACCAATTATGACCAGTGGCTCCCTAAAATCCATCGTCATTTGTAAACCCTTCGCCAATTCTCAGTTTCGTTAACTCTGACGAATTCTCCATATATACTGGGGCATGTAGGAATATTTCCATGGGGATTCCATCAATCGATACTCAATTTTTTGAAGAGTTTTCTTATCCCTCAAGCTAAAATTTTTTGTGTTTGCAACTAGCCCAATGATGACTAAATGCCCCAGAAAACTAGTTGCAAATTGTAAACCATTCGCCAGTTCTAGATTCTGTCATTTCTTGTGAATTATTGGTATATATAAGGACACAAAAAATTTCTTTTTGTGTATTTTCACAGCAGGATACAATTTTTGAATGTGGTTTCTTAGCCTCCGAGGCAAAATGAGTCATTTTCACAAGTAGTAGAAAAACGTGAAATACGATCAGAGGACCCTAGTCAAGGCAATAACCCACCGTGAAAACTTATTGAAACTTATAAATAACTAGATGAACCTCTCTTGTGGCTTACTATGTGAAATGTGATTTTTGGTAAAAGAGTGTTTCTCTCTCTTCCCTACCTCTATCTCTCCTTAGGAATTGAAGTGAAATGAAATGAAATGAATATATCTCTCTAACCCTCTCTTTTCGAGTGAAAATTATAATTACTATGTAAATGGAAATTTAAAAACGTTAATTATGATAGAGTTTGGTGGAGGCCATATTACCGATTTGTCATTGATTTCATGTTCACATGGTTTTATAGGATGCAAATATGATGGCGAAATGACATGGTTGTAATTCATTGTGTATTATTATAATTTATATATGTTAATGTGAAAATCTATATATATGTATTTCTATGTTACAAAAAGGTTTATTATTGAAATTTGATAATATGTAGGAGATGATAGTTTTAGGGATGCCTTGGGAAATGTTCATTTAACCATAGGTGTCATTTTGATTATAATTTACGTATGGTAAAAAAAGGGGGGTGGATATATATTAAATGAAATTGAATTTAATATTTCATAGATCATTTCTAGTGTGAAATGGATGATTAAATGATTGTTGTGTTGTGTTCCTTACCTTGAAAATGTAATAAAAAATCTAAACGAAACAGTCAAACCTAGTATAAAGTTCGTGCATAACTATTCTTCTAGTTTAGAAAACTGAAAACTTAGAATGAACTTCAGTCTTTATACTGGATGACACCTTCTAGCTTAAGTAAATAAGATCCCAAGTTTGAGTTTATCATCTTAGCTGTATCCATGAATAGTTAGTAATGCAAGTAAAGTTGAAACTAACACCTAGAAGCTTCAATGCAATACTAAACTAAAATTATGCATCATCATGTTAAGATCTTAAACAAAGATAACCTATAAACATGAAATGAAAATTTCAAGCTAATATGATAAATAAACTAACTTCTATCTCTTATTGAATGCTAAAAATAAGATGAGATTGAACCTAGGTAGACCTCTAACAATCAAAGAGTTGGTTATGTGGTTGAAATCCGAAGGTTTATAAGAATGGAGTCTTGTCAAATCATGGTTATAAGACCATTTGACATATCTCCATATGACTTCAAAACTTGGGTGGATGAATACAAGAAATGGAGAAGGCAAGCTCTTCTAATGGAAGAATGCTCAAAGATGATAAATGGCTATAGTGTATGGTATATGCTCATTTAGGAATGTCGATGTAAATAGAAAGGTAGGAGGATGGCTCCTTATATAGCCCAATTGATAGAATAATCTCTACATCCCTCTTCATGTGGGATAAATGGAGAGGTTGGGTTAGTTGTGAATAAGGGAGATTTAGAAAGGGTTAAGTCAACCTTAGGAGTGTTTAGTTTGTCTTTTAGTGACCCATGGGGTTTGAGGGGCTTTATTAATTAACCAAAGTGATTAATTAATAGGTGTTCAAGCTTATAGAAGCTTTTTACCGGAATACTTAGCATGATTTAGACTATGAGAGGGATTTAATCAAATAAGTGACGATTTATTGATTAAATAGAAGAGAGAATTAATTAATTAAGAATAATTAATTAATCTAGATAGAAAGGGGAGCTTAATTAATGGAATATCATTAATTGGCCTCATTGTTGGATAGAAGAGTTAATTAACTAACATAATGTAATTAATTAATGACAACAACATAGAAAATGTGTGATATTGACGATATGTCGTCAATTTGTGAAAAAAGGGTATAATTAGTGTAATTTAAGTATTTAAATTTCTCAAGTTAAATTATAAGTGTATACATTTTCCCCGCATTGAGGTGGCATAAGAGACGCCACTTCAAAGATAGTAGATAGATAAAATTTTGAAGACGTAGAAGAAAAATTAGTAGAAGTGAGAGATGGCCCCTCGAGTGTTGATGGGGTGATAAAAGATGGCGATCGACGATCGAAAAAGGTGAGGGAATGGAAATAGAAGAATGGGCAGGAGCAATATGCCCCACTTGAATAAGAATAACAGTGTTGATAGGAGAATGATGTAGAAGAGGAATGATAGATGGAAAGAAAAGAGAAAGCTATCATCTAGTGTATTAAAACACCTTTATTATCATCATATTGCCAAATATCTACGTAAAAAATCCTTATTAAAAACATAAGCATACAACAAAAGTAGGATGACATGAAAATCCATACTATGAACAATCATCCATTTCTTAACACACAATCAATGAAACATACAAAAAGCAATGCAATGTGAGAAGGAAACATGCTCATTTAACATGAAAAACAAGTACAAACACACATATTTCAACCAAAAATTGTTAAGATAATTTTACAAATGTTTTGTTATCAAGTTGAAGATCCAAAAATTTTGTGATTGACGACAAGGGCTAAAAATTATTCCCCCAAAAAGGATACATCCAAGGGAAGATGATGAAGGACATTGAGTCCAATGAAAAATCATAGTGCACTACAAAATAGTACCAAACAACTATATGTGCCCGAGAGTAGTGACGAAGCAAGTAGGATAGCTTTGTAAATGGTTGTAAATTTGATGATCAATGAGTCATTTGATCTGTGAAGATGTGAGATTCCCAACAAGATATGGAAATAATACCATATGCAAGACACGTGTTTCAACCGCTATGAGCTGGTTTACCTATATTTGTGAGTTTTACAATTTTTAGGATTTTTGGAGAATTCATGAATATTTTTTTATTTTGGAAGGGTATATATATATTATCAATTTTTTGATGGGTTAGATGTGTAGAAGAAAGTAGAAGAATCAAAAAGAATCTCTGAGATGCAAAAGAAATCCCCTAGGGAGAAGAAAGAAGTAGCAGGTGGCAAATAATGCCCCAACATAATAGAAAAATTAATAAAATAATTATTTAATAAAAAAAATATTAAATGGAGTGTGTAGAAGAAAGGATATCACCTAGGAGGAATAAAATTGTCCTAGTGAGAAGAAAGGGGTACCAACTGACAAATAATTCCCCAGGACGATGAAAATGGAAATAAAAATAATTATTTAAATAAAATAATTATTCACGGTGAGTAGAAGAAAAATTAGAGTGTGATGTTATATGGTTTGATTTCACACTTTGTATGTATCATGATGATATTTGAGATGTTTTTACCACATGTGTTTGATTTTTACATGATAGATCCATAGATGATATAAATTATATTGTACATGTGATCCTCTAGATTAGTGGATGGGATGACATGATGATATTGGGGCAAGGGGGATAGATTTTGATATTTGCGATCCCTCTTGCCCCCATTTGATGATACAATATGTAATGATTAGCATAGCATGCAGATATGATGTATCGATGATATTGATGGACATATGATAATGTGATTACAAAACTATGTACATGTGACCAACAAACACAATCAAATGTTAACAAAATACATAGTGCTGACCAACACAAATTAACACAACTATGTACAATTATTTAAAATCATGCAAAAACACACTACATATGTACAAGTAAGAATGAATCTAGTCTAAGCAAGAAAAGATGAATCTTATCAAATTATGTCTAAGAAACAAACCATACAAATGTACAAAAAAGTAGTAATTATACAAGAAAACAAGGTACACAAAGAAAGAAAGAAACAAGATAAAGTAAGTAAACTAAAGTTATGCATTTACAAGATTGTTTTGTAGAACACTTCTGAAAGAGGGATTCACAAGAACCAATGTCTAAAAGTGATGCACCACAACAAATTTGCACTCTAATGGTAACATCAAGCCAACACAATATGCAAGATTCGAAACAATGGAAATAAGATTGCAAGTAAGAAGAATGGGTCTGCTTATGCTCATAGATTGAAAAATAGGAAGTACATATAGGGGTGATGTGTAACCCCCATGCCTAAACATGGAAAGAACCTCAATGACACCACTAATGCATATGACGTTGATTGACACATATGACACCACTAGAAGAGGAGTTACAATTCCAAATAAGGAATGTAACTCCTATGATGCATTGACGCAAATGACAATGTCAGATTCTATAACAGAATCTGACACTTGTAATTTGAATTCCTAAGACCTATGAATCTCGCAAGGCAAGATGACTCACCAAGGTGATGTGGACAATGATTGTAAAGTCACACACACAAACACCCCCCTTCATCGAAGCCGGGGAAGAGGTCAAGGTAACCCAGAATAGAAAAAGAAGACTCCCCTAGACAACTAAGAAAGATGTGTCAATGGGCCCCAACAACTAAAGGCCTAATAAGGTGCCCATGTACAAACAACATATTTTTAGAAAGAAGAAGAGGAGAAGAAGGAGGACTATATAGCCTAAAGAATATGGATGGCTACAACAGACCTCACCCAAAGAAGAGACCACAAGTGAAGAAACTTCACCTCAGTGAAGGGCTTGGTGAAAATGTCTGCAACATAATCAGTTGTCTGAACATACTGTATGTCGATGATGTTAACATGTATAAGCTCCCATATGAAGTGCATATGAATCTCAATGTGCTTCATCTATTGGTGCTGAACTGGATTTCTACAAATCGAGATAGCGATCATGTTGTCACAATAGATAATGGTAGGCCACCGAAAGTGGATGTTGAACTCTGTCATGATACCCTGTAACCAAATAGCTTCTATGGCAGCGTTAACTACTCCTTTGTATTCTACTTCTGTCGATGATATGGCAATGGTGTTCTATTTTTTATTGGACCAACTGACAGGACCTGAACCAAAAGTGAAAGTGTAGCCTGAGGTAGACTTCTGATGATCTAGATCACTGGCCCAATATGAGTCTATAAATCCAACCAAGTGAATCTCAGTCCCTCCTAAGTAATGAAAACCATCTGTGTGAGTGCCATGAACATAGTGAAGGATCCACTTTGCTTCTTTTAAGTGTAACTCATGAGGCTCCTGCATAAATCTAGACACGATCTCGATGGCATACGATAGATCAAGGTTCCCACCAACTGTTGATAAATGGTATCATCAACCAAGGGGGAAGAGCAATCAAAAAATAACTTAATCCCAGAAATAAATGGAGAAGATGAGGACTTGTAGTCAAAAATGTGAAACCGAGCAAGTAAATCAAGAGATTACTTAGGCTGCGAGATCATAATTCCTGAGTCAGATTGTGAAATCGAGATCCCAAGAACGTAAAGAATCAATCCTAAGTCATACATGGAGAACTTGTTGGCCAAGGGGATCTTCATAGAATCAATTATAGCGGAAGAGCTACCAATGATCAACAAGTCATCAACATAGAGAACAAGAATAAGCATGGAGTCATCCTATCACAAAATATACACATTTGGGTCAGAGTGACACCGAGTGAATCCTGATGCAACTAAAAAGGAGTCCATCTTGGCATACTAAGCTCGAGGGGCTTGTTTAAGGCCGTAGAGATAATTCTTTAATTTTCAAACGAGGGATGGATCATGGACATAACCCAGAGGTTGTTCCATATAGATCTCCTCTTCTAGGTCCCCATGAAGGAAGGCACTCTTAACATCCATTTGGTGAACTTCTTATCTATTAGTGGCAGCGATGGCAAGGGTCAGTCAAATGGAAGTCATCTTTGCAACCAAAGAAAAGGTTTATGAGTAATCAACCCTAGCTACCTGAGAGAAACCCTTAGCTACAAGTCAAACTTTATACTTCTCAACTTCTCCATTAGCTCCATACTTTGTTCGATATACCCACCTACACTAAACGATTTTTCTTCCTTTCGGAAGAAGGGTAAGATCCCAAGTGTCATTCTTTATGAGTGAGGAATACTCCTCATCCATGGTAGAATCCCACTGAGGAATACTAGAAGCTTCCTAGAAATATGGTGGATCAGAAGCAGAGGCGAAGGAATGAGGTCTAATGAAGTCTGAGTGAGTATGTCTCTCATCCAAAGGATCTCTAACTAAATCTCGAACACTCTGTAAAGTTTTCTTAGCCTAAAGAGGTCCCGAAGGCTTAGGATTAGAGTCAAAAGATTCTTCACTTGAGTGAGAAGGGACATAGTCCTCATCATCACTACTATTAGAATTAGAAGAATCAAAAGTTTGAGGATCAGGAGGAGCAGGGAGAGGCAGAGCTCGCTCAACAACATCATCATCTGAAGAGTCAAAATCTAAATCAGTGGGAAAAAGGACCTCGGTGGAATTTGAAGTCAAGGATGACTCATCAAACTTCAAACTCCTCTCAATATAAAGATCATGGCTGGTAGGGTTCAACAATCAATATCCCTTCACGCCATCAGGATACCTGACAAAGATACAAGGTTTGGATTTTGGATCCAATGCCTTGTGTTTCTTTTTGGGAATTCGAGCCATAGCCTTAGATCAGAAGACTCAAAAGTGCTCGAGATCAGGCTTGTGTCCAAACTAGGATTCAAAGGGTGTCATCCCTCTTACTACCTTGTGTGGAACATGGTTCTAAATATAACAAGCACAATTCAATGCTTCAGCCCAATACTGTGGAGGAAGAGATTTCGAGTGAACCATATAAGTAGCCATTTCCTTTAAAGTTTTGTTATTTCTTTTTGGAACTCCATTTTGGGAAGGGCTGTAAGCAATTGTACGCTGCATAGCAATCCCCTCAGAAGTGTAGAAATCCTCAAAGATTTTTCTCACATACTGGCCTCCATTGTCAATTCAAAGAAACTTGATAGACCATTCTGCTTGTTTCTCAGCAAGAGCCTTAAATTTTTTAAAATGCTCAAAAAATTCAATCTTAAGCTTAAGAAAATATACCCAAGTATAACACAAAAAGTCATCAATGAAGGTTAGTATATATAGAGCTCTAGTAAAAGAAGGAGACTGAAAAGGGCCAGAAACGTCACTATGAACAAGATCCAAGGGGCGAGTAGCTCTCTATGATTTTCCCTTGTCAAAAATTTTTTCATGGTGCTTTCCAAGGGTACAACCCTCATAAAGACCCTTAGAAAAATTAACTCGGGGTAGCCCATTGACCATTTCATTTTGGTTCAATTATTCAAGGTAACAATAATTTACATGACCAAAATGCTCATGCCATTATTTACTAACCTCATTTGCATGAGTGAGCAAGGCATTAGGTGTCGAATCAGAAGAGAAGTGGGAAAACATATACAACCGTGAACGGTGATGTGCCTTTCCCTCAGCCACAGTGCATTCAACGTTAAGCTCACGAATAATCTCCGAGTTAGGACCAAATTCCACTCGCATTCATTCACCAAGGTGTTTGATTTGGTAAACTGATAGGAGATTGGTAGAGAGATTGGGAACACTCAAAACTTGGTTAAATTTTCCACCTTCAATCTCTACTGATCCACTACCAGAAACCGACACATGAGTGTCATCACCCAACATGATTTGGGACATGCCACATGGTTCAATGCTAGAAAATTCAACCTTTGAAGAAGCCATGTGGTGCGAGGCACCGGAATCGATAATCCAAGTTGATGATGGAGATGATCTAGCTATGAGGGCCTTACCTTTCTTATTTTCATTTTTAGTCTCCTTTTTATTAGAAGAATCACCCTTCTGAGCATTTTGTTTAACGGATTCAGGAACACTTATTTTATTCTTCTCAAGTAAATCAGTTAAGTGATCAATTTGTTTTCGAAAACAATGTTGCTCGTCATGGCTAGAATTCTTACAATAGGAGCATTTATACTTTTCCTTCTTCGCTTTAGGCTCATAAGTTGAAGTATGAGTGATGGGCTTAACTGGGGGTTGGTTGGTCTTGGTTTCTTTCTTAGGTTGGTCCTTAGTTTCTTTCTTCTTTTCATTTTTCTTACCCTTATTCGCCACAAGGGCATGTGACTTGGATTATAGAGTCCCCATTTGAATGAGTTTTTCCTATTCTTGAATGAGTTTGGACAAAAAACTGTCAAAGGAGGGCATAGTCCAAGTCCTACCCAAGGCGGCTTTCGTGGTGTGAAAAGTTGAAACAAAAACAGATTATTCATGACCTAACTTAGAAATAATTGACAAGATCAATTGAGAGTATTTCTTATCCAATTTACATTCCTTTAGAAGCATAGTAGTGTGGACAAACTTTGAGAAGAAGGCATGTAGGTTTTCAAAGTCACTAGGATTTAACCCTAGTAGTTCGTTCTCCAACTCATGTGATCTCATGTCATCTTGCTTCCCAAGCATATCATCGAGCATTTTCCACACTTGATTGGGTGTTGAGGAAGTTTTGCTGTGGAAGAGCAAGTTGGGAGAGACGTACATACAGATAAGACCTAAGGCTTCATCATAGCGGTTGAACCATTTAGATTTTTCATGTTCATCAGTAGGTTCAGTCTCAAACCCCATGGTAACTTGGTATAGCCCTTTATTTCACAAAACCAATATAATTTTAGATTTCCATTCAAAGAAATTAAAATGTGTGAGCACTGGTACTTTAGAGATATCCATAATGAAGAGATAGAACCAAGAAATGCAAAAGGAAGGAGAGAGAAAAGAAACAACCAACCCAGAACAAAATTACACCCCCAAGTTTGGCACTTTATAATTCAGTGCGTTGATTACAACCAGATGTGACTGTGTTTCGAGAACCAGTTTTTCACTGACCTTGCAATTAGTGTAATAATGTGCAATGGTGGAGACAACAATCAAGGTTCATAGGGTGCAACAGATCGACACTGCAAGTAAGCATAGAAAGAGAGAAGAAAGAGGGGGAAGAAAGATCTTTTTGAGAAACAATGTCTCACGTCGCATGAAAGAATCCCTTTGTCATAAGACTATGGCAGATGCGCTCACAAGTCCACAAAAAAAGGAATAGAACAAAGCTCAAGAAAAATGAGCTAAATTAAGCAATACAAAGACACCCCCAGAATGCAGTGCTTTATAAAAATAGTGCATTTAAAAAGCTAATAATTGCATCATCTAGAGTGCAAAAAAACATGTAACTTTGACTAAAGAAGTGCTCAAAACCAAGCAACGAGTCAAAATTTATAGCAAAAACCAATTCCCTCAACTAATGAGAAAAAGCCAATAAGCCTACAAACGGATTGAAAAAGTGCCCTAAACACATGTAAAAGGTGTCGTATGTATGCCCGTTGGAAATGGCATAGAATTTGAGATAGGGTTTGTTTGTATTGTGAAGGGGGATTAGCCACCTGCCATTCCTGGACCTCACCCTTCGTCTTCGGTACTCGACAGATGGTTAAAAATACAATAAGCCAAAAGACCAAATTTTATAATACCAAAGAAATAAATGTTTTTACGTTATACCTTTTCTAAAAATTAATGAAACAAAACGTTTTTAAGAGAAGTGATAAAGTAAGATGTATACAAACACATTTTTTTTTAAAGGTGAATAGAAAAAACTATTTTTGGAAAGATATTACTTGGTAAAAGAACTGAGAAAGCCATGTGGGGATGAAAGGAAGGTAAAAATAGATAGTTGAGTTATTGTCAACTGTAAAAAATTGCTAGCTATAGAGAAAACATAGGAGCACTGCAAAAAAAGACACCAGCTGAAAGAAAACGCCTGAGGATAGTGCAAAATGCCAAGTCTGCAGGTTGTGAGACATTTTAGGCACGAGCAGGGGAGAAAATGCTCAAAAGAGTCCAAAAAAATGCCTGGAACAGTGTAAAAATTCCTTGAAGGGAGAAAACACTCAGAATAGTACAAAAAAAAATGTCTGGAACAGGTTTAAACGTGGGAGAAAACGCAAGTGCCTGAAATGCAAAAGTAGAAGAGAAAATGGCCAGGTAGAGGAGAGAATGTAGGTCTGAGTTGCAGAAGGTTGAACGTTGAAGTTGGGGAATACAACAAAGCTTTGAGAAAATGTGAGTAGGCTCCCAAAACTGTGAGAGACCAGGAAAAAAAGTGAGTAGTTTTCAACAGGCTCACAAAAAACGTTTTCAGTAGAATCCCAAAAATGTGAGTAGGCTCCCAAAAATGTGAGAGACTAGGAAAAAATTTGAGAGACTAGGAAAAAACATGAGTAGACCTTGCAAAAATGTAATAGACCAGGTAGAGATTAAATGACTAGTGAAAATGAGCAAAATGTGCATGGAAAGGTAACTGCGAGACAACAATGAACCACAACGATGAAGAAAAATCTCAGAATAGTCTGAGTATACACCGGTGAAGAAAAAAAATGATTCCAACCAGTAATCACAGGTCCACACCAAAAAGCGAGCTCTTCTTTTACCCTGCAGCCACTGAATCTGAACACAACCAGCAAGAAACACACAAATAACCCAAAAACAACAGCGTCAAAGATATAGAAGTATCCAAATACGAACTCCATTGATAAGGAAACCAACCAAATACCTTAACTTCCAACTGCTGAAACCTCAATACAAGGTGAGAAATAATTCCAAAATGATAATCGAAAAAAAACTTGCACATGAGGAAATGAGAAGAAACCAGAAGTAATAAACAATTGAGAATTGAAGAGTGCACGTTTACCGAAACTATATCTGATACCATGAAAGAATGATTCACGAGAACTGATGTCAAAAATTGATGCACCACAATGAAGTTCCACTCCGATGGTAACGTCAAGCCAATGCAATACGCAAGATTCGAAACAATGGAAAGAAGATTGTAAGTAAGAAGAATGGGTTTTCTCATGCTCATAGATCAAACAATAGGAAGTAAAAATAGGGGTGTTGTGTAACCCCCATGCCTAAACATGGAAAGAACCTCAATAACTCCATTGATGCATATGACGTTGACTGACACATATGACGCCACTACAAGAGGAGTTACAATTTCAAATAAGGAATGTAACTCCTATGACACATTGATACAAATGAAAATGTCAGATTCTATGACAGAATCTGACACTTTTCATTTGACTTCTTAAGACCTATGACTCTCGTAAGGCAAGATGACTCACCTAGGTGATGTGGAAGATGACTAGACAGTCACACACACCAACAACTTTGCTACTGTTATTCTACTTTTTTAAAACAATTTTCTATTGTTTTTTTTCTTTTGTGATACAGTTTTCTATTTTTTTTCCTTTTCAAACATTTTTGAATGTTTTTGTGGTTTTCTAACATTTTTGAATGTTTTTTTGATTTTATAACATTTTAGAATGTTTTTTTTATTTTATAACATTTTTGAATGTTTTGTGATTTTCTAACATTTTTGAATGTTTTTGTGATTTTCTAACATTTTCCAAAGCTATGTATAGGTAACGGAGAAACGTGGATGTCCCCAGCATAAGAAAAATAATATACAAAGGCAGGTGGCATGTGTTATAAACAGAAAGGTGGAGTCACAAAAATACCCCCAGCATTAGATAGGGAATATGAAAAGACCATCCCTTTATAGATTAACAAGAGGAGAAGAACTCGAATGAAGGCTTGATAGGATAGGTTCACAGGGAATCTCATATGTAGGTGTAGAACGATCCCCAAGATGAGAAACAATTACCATCAAGATGTAAGATGTTTGTGAAAAATGAATCCTCCCAAGGTGCCAGAAACCAATTTTTGACAAGGGACCTATCCAACGTGAAATAATTTCTTGGTTTTCGCATATGGATGACCTGTTTTCTCTTTTTCTTTTTTCTCTTATTTTATTTTTTTTATATTTTTATCATTTTTACTCTTTTTTGGTTTTGCTTTTCTGATTTTTTCTCCATGTTTAAGGATAGAACCGCTTAAGGTGCATGGCATTCATGGGTTCACGAAGTTCATCACCATATGGATGGGAAATTTTGTATGCTCACGTATCATATTTGGCTACAATGATGTAAGGTCCTAGCCAATGTGGTTTGAACTTTCATTTCTTCTCTCTTTCGACCCTTGTTTTTAACTAATTTTATTTCATGACGAAATATTCGACCTCAAACTGACAAGGTATGATCCTTTTGTTGTAATTTTTGGATACTTTGTTCTGATACACTTTGAGATGGTTAAGGGCGCATACGCACTTTTCATCTAGGATTTCTAATTCTACCATCCTAGCCACTTTATAATCCTCATCCTTATCCAAGTAATACTAAGAGATATTCTTAGGGAAGAAATATTGATTTTGAATGGGATGATGGATTCAGTTCCAAACACTAGGGAATATGGTGTGGCATCAGTAGGAGGGTGAATGGAGGTCCTATAATCCCAAAGGGATTGGTGACTTTGAAAATTTCAATTACGACGTGTCTTACTCGCCATATTTTCCATGATTCAAACCAGTGTTTTCTTAGTGGCTTGACCTTGCCCATTACCTTGGGGATAATATGTCATAGACCATTTCAATTTTATCTGAAATCGATGAAAAAGGTCCTTTACTATATTTTTCTTGAATTATTTTCCATTTTCAATAACTATGGCTGCAGGAATGCCATACCGGCAGATAAGGTGATTCATGATAAAATTTTAAATCAGATTCTATAACATAAGTCAAAGGAATATCCTCCACCCACTTAGTGAAATATTTTTTAGCTGTGATGATGTGAGTATGGCCATCATATGAGGTAAGTGTGAGCTTTCATATTAAATCCAATCCCCATTTAGAGAATGGCCATGGGGTTGTGATTGGATGCAATGGCTATGATGGCGCATGGATGAATTTTTTATACTTTTGACATAGTAGGAATTTCCTCACATAGTTGCAGCAATTTGTTTCCATACTAGGCCAATAATAGCCTACTCCCAACAATTTCTTAGCTAGAACCATTCTATTTGTATGGACACCACACTCCCCTTCATGTACCTCTTTGATTGTTTGGTCTGACTCTGTTACATCTCAAAAACAAAATAGATTCCCATCATAGCCATGACGATAGAGCGTATCTCCTAAGAGGGTGTAACAGGCTATCTGGTGGATAAGGCTTTGTTTTTCAGAATGGGAGATGTTAGGAGGGAAGGTTCTTTATTTAAGATAGGCATACATGTGCACTTACCATGGGGAATAGAGACAAACAACTTCATAACCCAAACATGATTTTGACATGTCATACATAGGTTGGTGTAGATTCTCCACAAAGAATGACATGTCCTTGTTCTCTAGTGCAATTCGTAGCCTATAACCTATGGTTTCTAGAGCATCTACGGATCTATTTTGTGCCCTTGGAATCTTCTCGAATGTGATAGGCACAAAATACTCTTTCAAGGTTTCCACTAATTTTTTGTAGGGGATGAATTTCTCATCCTTGACTTTATATTCATCATTAACTTAATGATCAATTATGAATCACAAATGATATTAACATGATGGATATCCATTTGATTGCTAGCTTCATCTCCACGATGAGTGCTTCATATTCCGCAATATTATTTTTACAAGGAAAACCAAGGTGAAAATCTTGAGGTATAGAGTCGCATGAAGGAATAGTTAATACGACACCTACCCCCAAACCATGAAAAGTAAACTATTCATCAAATTGCACTTACCACATGACATATTCCTCAATATAAAATAATGAACGATCTGGAAGATCCAGACTTACAAGATTTGTCCCTGGTAACGATGCTTCTGCCAACTGATCAAAGAGTACTTTTCCTTTTACTTACATTAGATGTACATACTCAATGTCAAATTCACTTAGTAGGATGATCCAATTAGCAATTCGACCTGTAAGGGGGATTTTTAACAATAGGTACTTAAATGGGTCAACTTTGGATACGAGCGTGGTTTTAGTGTTCAACAGGTAATGGTGAAGTTTTTGGAAGGTAAAAACTATAGCCAAACAAGAATTTTCAATTTGAGGGTAGTTAAGCTCATAAGCAATGAGAGTACAACTATGATAGTACACAAATTTTTCTTTATGGACAAGGTCATATTAGGCAAGCAATGCACCAATAGAAAACTGAGTAGCATAAATATACAAAAGGATGGCTCATCAGGAGTTGGAGGCATGAGGATAGGTAGATTGGCTAACTACTACTTAAGTAAGATGAAGGCATGTTGTTGCTCAATTCCCCAAATAAAGGTAACATACTTTTTAAGTAGATGGGTAAATTAATGCAATTTTTCAAAAAATTAGGAAATGAAGCAGCGTATGGCTTGTATCTTTCCTTGTAATTTGCGCATTTGTTTGATGTTTTTGGGAGAAGGCATTTCATTCATGACAATAACTTTAGTTGGGTCTACCTCAATCACTCTTCATGATACAATGAATCCAAGAAACTTTATTGACAGTACGCCAAATACACACTTCTTTAGATTCAATCTAAATTTGTATTCCTGTAGGCATTCGAAGATACACCACAAAATCTTAGGGTGATCGTCCCTTGTCTTGTATTTCCTAAGGATATCATCCACATAGTCTTCCATGATGTCATGAATCATATAATGGAAAATCACAGTCATTTCTCTTTCATAACTTGCTCCTACATTGTTAAGATGAAAACGCATTGCCTAATAACAAAAAGTCCCCTAGGGGGTTGTGAAGGTTGCTTTGTGTTGATCTTCATCTACAATTTTGATCTGATTGTAGCCTAAAAAGCCATCCATAAGAGATAAAATTTTGTATCATCTAATTGAATCAGTAATCATATCAATATTGGGGAATGGGAAATCATCCTTTAGACATGCCTTATTAATGTCTCTAAAATCCATACAGATTCTTATCCCAACAGGTTTATTTTATATGGGGACTATGTTTGATATCCATTTTGAGTAATCAATAGGTCGAATGAAGCCCACTACTAGCAATGTTTCTACCTGATCTTTTGTTTGATGGGATTGGCATTTACATGCACTACTAGGTTATGCACAAGAAATTTGAATCTAAGCCCTACATATCCTCCATAAGCATAGGATCGAAGGAAGCTTGAGATCTTCTTCCAAGGGTGTCTCTATGATATTTTTACCCTTGGTGTAGTCATTTTTGTTGTCCATTGATTTTTTTACTTGTTTGTCAGTCAATGCCTCAAAGAGGTTTTCACTGTGTGACTTGTAATTTTTTGTTTGCCGAGGCTTATCATTGGAACTTTTTCAATCTCTTTTTCTCAAGTTTTGTAGACCATGAAACTCAGCTTCCTCACTGAAATACATGTAGGTATCTAAGTTAATGTAGAAACCCTTTTTATGCTCTGCAATCAGAATTGTATCTTGAATGCCCATGAATTTTGTATTTGCTTAGTCATTTTCAAAGAGATCTAGTGGCACGTGATGTTGTTTGTCCCATTCGAAAAGATAAGGGTAAACAAGGTCAATTTTAGGTTTAGTAGCCCGGGTTATGGTAAGGATAACTGTTTCCATGACTAGTTTTGTGGAGGCAAGATCCTTGTATTGGCTATGGTGGGAATCTGTGTCGCTGTCTAAATAATCAGAGCTATCTTCACACTCAAAATAGATGACATCTTTCCATCTTGAAATTTGGGAGAGGAACTAGTTCTCTAGTTCCTTGCTCATTCTTTTGACATCCTTGACCCTTGTAGGCTCCCATGGAGTACATAATTCCTCTAGACTTCTCATACTTAGGGATTTGATAGTAAGTTGGTTGATTATCTTTCGAGACCCATTTCCTAGGTTTGTCCAAAAATTTCTCTTTAGCAAGTAACCCTCCAAGTAAAAATGACCCGATAGTTCACTCATCTATAGGCCATCTTAAATGATAGTTGGGTCAGCCTTTAGTTTTAGGTGACAATGATAGGTCGGAAACCAAAAGATCTTGTTGCACATTATACTTTCCACAACCGTATTACAAAACCTTCATATTCCAAGAATCAAAGGTAGAAGTTGATTTGGAAGCTTCACGGGGTGCAAGAGCTAAGGGGATATGAATCTACTCATGACTCCATGGCTTTGATTGGAATAAGAACAACTATATCAAAAGAGGGACATGTATAGGCACCCTTACATGAAATTTTTTTGACATCTCTATAGTGAGCGAAGGGATCTGGATCTCCTTGTATCATGACAGTGTACCCCTCATGTTTCAATTTAATGCATTGATGGAACATTGATGACATGGCCTGCATGGGATGAATCCATGGTCAGCCTAGAATACATGGGATTTCCATGTCTAATACATGAAAATTCATCTGAAGAGGTCCTACTTCCATGGGTAATGTGATTGTGCCAATGGATTCCCACTCCACGTTCTCATAAGCGGTTATGATATTTATGTGGGATGCTAGATCTTCTTTCGTATGTCCTAGTTTATTAATTAATTTCAACATGCATATACTCATCCCTGATCCATTATTTAGAAGTAACCATTTTCTCTTTCAGCGGGTAATTAATACCTCAATATATAACGAGAGATTATGTGTTGGATCTTCAATAGGCTTTCCTTATGATTAAAATAGATATACTCATTTGGCACATTGTTAGCCACCATAACTTGAAGATGTGAATGGTTGAATTCTAGTGTCACTCCTGACCATTGAAGAGTTTTGTATAAGATTTCCTTATGTACATTTGATATTTTGTGAATATCCAAGATTGAAATCTTGGCAGACGACTTCTAAAGTTATTCTAAGAGGTTATACCTACCATCTTATGGGGTCAAAGGAGAGGGTTCAAGAATATTGAGGTGGGTGCACCTTGTTAGCCACAGCGTAATCCTTTCCCTTGATTCGAATGGTGTTCACATGGTCACTAGGAGAGATGATACATCAAATGAGTGAATCATAATGATTATTGTCCTTCTTGGTATATAAATACTTCACCGCTTTGTACTCTGGTATGATTCTCCTCGATCTGGATTTTTCTCATCTGACTTACCATGTTTAGGGAATGGTTCTTTGAATATTCCCATCTTTTCATTTGGCATATGATTTTTATTTAGGGTATCAACTTCTATCTCCCCATTTTTGATGAGGTCTTGGATGTAGTGACAAAGTCATAGATTTTTTTTTGTTTTGTACCCATTAACACGATGTAATTCACAATATTCATGGTCTTTATAGCATGATGGTTTTGGAGCATTCTCATCAAAGGGTTGTGTCATGGGATAAGTCACCATGTCGGCCGCATCCAATTTCTTCAAAATGGCCGACAAAGGCTCATTGAGAGGAGTGAACATTCTACGTTTAGGTGGTGGTTGAATAGGTAATTTGGTCAATTTAAAACATTGATCATTTTAAACCATTTGCACACATTTGGAATTTGTGATCCCCTCTCCCACCATGTTCTTGTTTTTGTTGAATATTTTTAGTTTTTCTATAGGTTTTGTGTTTTGGGTATCTTTGAGTGTTGTTTAATGGTTCCTTTGTCAATAAGGGATTTCTCTATTTGAATTCCCTTTTTACTAACCTCTTCAAAGGTGAAAACACAATCCATTTGCAGATAAAAATTAATGTCTGGGTTGATATTGGGCACAAAGATACTCACTAGTTGTTTTTCAGGGAATGTACAAGGGAAGCGACTGGATATCACTCTCCATCTTTGCAGGAAGCTAGCGAATGTCTCATTAGGAAAAAAATTTGTGCCACACAAGTTCACCATGGTTATGTAACTTCCTATGTTGTACGATAAATGTCATACAAATATTTCTTCCAGTTCAGGCCATGTAAAAATACACACACAGGGTAAGCGAGTGAACCATTCCAAGGCTTGGCCACATAGAATCTTTGGAAAGAGTCATATGAGGTATTTGTCACTATAGGAAAATTGTTGGCATGCCATGTAAAAATATTTGACATGGTTTCACAGGTATCCTTTCCTTCTATATTTGTCAAATTTTGGCATGTCAAACATTTTAGGGAAGGGTTGAAGCATCATAGTTTTGTCAAATGGTTAGGGACATAACTCTTCATATTGATATTTTCTACTATTCCCCATAGTGATTTCATGGAGGCTTTTAAGTGTCTCTTTCATAGATT
Source organism: Taxus chinensis (assembly GCA_019776745.2). Taxonomy (NCBI): domain Eukaryota; kingdom Viridiplantae; phylum Streptophyta; class Pinopsida; order Cupressales; family Taxaceae; genus Taxus; species Taxus chinensis. The sequence goes on from CM034147.1 coordinate 176,962,676, forward strand.
TCTTTTCTTCAAAGAGTAATTTTTCTTTGATAGGAGATGCAAGGATATATACACGATGATGTTCCATAATGTCTTCTCCTTGATTTTCCAATTGAAGTTCACTAATTTTGACCTTAGGTTTTGTTTTTTGTACATTCTGGTTTGTTTCTTTTTGTACATGAGATGTTAAAAAAGCCAATTATCAACTAAGGTTGCTAATTTGATGTTGAATAGTAACTTCTTCTTCAAAAGTTTTCTCTTCTTCTTCATGCTGCAGAGGTTGTTCAACATTTTTGTGTTCTATTCTGACTTTATGTGGTACTTTAAGGAAAGGTATTCTATATCCCACTACATTATCATTTCCCACATTAGAAGTAGAAGCATGTCCATGTGTTAAGATATCGTCCATGTTAATAAGAGGTTTCTCCTCTTCATTAACGTCATTTGTAGGTGGGATTGCCTCTTGTTTGATAGGAATTCTTACTCCAAAATCTACAACTCATACCAGTACCTGATCATTGTTCTAAAAAGGAACTCATCTAACAAGATTAGGTCGAAGTCAAACTCCACATTTGGTGATTTCAACTTGGCACCGCTATGATCTATCATTTCTTATTCTTCTTTCTCTATGGAGAATAAAGGCCCTAGATCATGGCTAATAAAAGGGTTTGACCCTTGTTTATTTGAGGATTCCCAAGTTTGTATTTGTATTTCTTCCAAAGCTTTCTTTTTGAGTCCTAATCTTAATCTAGGAGCCATGAAATGTAATAGGTTCACTAAGATATCTATGAATGTGTTCAAATATTTTTATGAAACCTAAGAGAAAATAACAAACATCAGGAAATTAAGGAATTTTATGAATGTCAAAGAACTAACATGACACAATAATTTTCTCTTAAATGAGCGATCCAAGAAAGAATCAGTCACACAATGTTGATTTTTAAACCAAATAATCAAATGAAGTATATCCTAAATTTGTTTTTGGGAAGGTAGTTGGTGTCATATGATGATTAACAAAATGTACCTACTTATTTCGAGTTCAAAGGAATGAACAAGATGTAAGTAATAATAAGAAGTTAACATAACCTCCAAACAAAGTATACTAGAAGTAAGCCCAAATTCAATCAAGAACTATATTCCAAAAGGCGTCAGTTACGATTTTGAGTGACACAATAATTCCACCAAGATATATTAACCAAAATTTGTGAGAAATTAAGGTATTTCTATCAAGATGATATTGTTATAACACACACAAGTGGTAACACTTAAAACTTTTCAGAATCAATGTAATAACTGAAATCAAAATAAAGTGATAATATACCTAGGAATTGTTAACGTGTATATAACGTAACCTTAGAGTATTTATATTTATGTCAAGTATATAAGAAACAAGACGTAAATACAAAAATAAGAGATGATATAAACAAGATAACCATTCAAAGGATAATCAAAGTGATGAACCAAGCCTAACTACAATGATTATCTTGACTTTGGTATCAAGATCAAAAAGGTTACCAATGATATAAAAATGTATCCACACACTTTATACATTTAACAACCCATCCAAAAACATGGATGGCCTTAAATGGACAAAAAAGTAGTGAAACAATCAATTGATAACTCAAAGGTAGTAACTCTTCTTTTGATCAACAAAGTGTCAAAAGAAAGTGAAGGAAGTAAATCAATTTGGGTTAAAAAATGTTGGCCTCACTTCGGAATATTTTTGCCTCTCCTTAGGGCAAGTAAAAAACTAAGGAAAAGTAACACTTCACATGTTTTGTGATGAACAATAGATCTCAACTCAAATTGTCTTTGATTTGGTCGAACTAGGCTCCCAATCAAAGATAGCTTCCTAGGTGGTGTTACTATAAATTCACAGCACCCCCTAAATGACCTATGGATCTTCTTTTCTAAGGCAATGTCATTTGGTGTGAATGCACAACATAGAGTTTTCTCTCAGTGTGGGACCTTGCAAATGTGATAAAACTCTCCAGATTTAAGTTGGTTCTTACTCGTCTATTTTGGTGTATGCATGTAATTTTGCAGAGGTTCTGGTTCAAAATTCCTACTCTAAAACTACCAAGGAGACATGGTTGATAGAAACATGGAAATGGAAACAAAACCAAGCAAAAACAAAGAAGTGATACACCAAAGGAGTGTTGAACTCCTTGCTTTGCAAATATAGAGACAAATCATGAAGATTGTAGCAACAAAACATACACAAATGACCAGAATGCAATGAAGGATAAAAAGACAATAATAATTGCATGCTCATATTTGATTAATAGGATTGAAAATTGATCACAAAACATACATTATCATGCCCATATTTGATACAATACATTGTAATAGAAAAGAGGAAAAAAACATGTTACAGTCTCCATGGGAGGTCTGTAACTCCTACAAATCCACCTGATAAGGAAGAAAGAAGATCTTGTAAAAGCAAGAACATCCAACCTTTTACAAATGAGCCAAATCTGGCTTTTAATAGCCAAGTAGAAGAAGAGAAAGCAAAAAATGTGAGAAAAATGATTTATGAGTTCAAATACCAATTAAATCCTTTCAATTTCACCTACAAAAATATGGGCTTCATGGACAAACACAAATTACATTGCTCTGCAGATCCAAAAAATGACCCATACTTCATTAATTTTGGTGGTTGAATGTCATTTCTGTATTTTTTGCATGCTAGAGATGTTATCTAATTTTTCTCTTGCAAATCTCCATCAAAATTTAAAATTTAACCCTCCAACATGTATAGAATTTCACCATCTTTCCAATGACATAAATAACACAAAAAACCGAGCTATGGATCAAAATATATACCCCTTTGAATATTTAGGGAAAAAGTGGTGAAAATAGAGTCAAAATTCGGTTGGTGGGGTCAAACTTTAAAAAATTTCGTTTTGAAATATTTTCCCAAAAACCTCCGTGCCTCCACTGCTCTTGGAAAAGTGTCTCTTCCTATTTTTCCGATGGGATCGCAGGCTCAAACATCGATTTTCCCCTTTGATTTTTACCTTGGGAAAATTTACCAATATTAGTTTGCAGCCCACTCTCCTAGTGACACGTGGTGCTTTCCCATTCGTTGACGGAAATTTGGGCCTAAACCTCTCCTTTTTCCTTTGATTTCACATTGTACAAAATTCCCACATTTTCCCCCCGCTCCACCACTCCGGTGGCACATGTCAGCCTCCGATTCACTGATGGGATCGCGGGCTAAACCTACCTCTTTCTCCTTTGATTTCGTTTTGGGAAAAAAATTCCCAAAAACCCCCACGCCCTTCTCTGTCGCTGTGATGTGTCGGCCCCTTATTCATCCATGGGCTCAAATTTCCTTTGTCCCCCTGCACCTCCGCCAACCCTTCTCCTTCTCCTTAGTGGGCCCATGGGCTATTTTTTCCCTTTCGTCCTTTTTGTAATTTTGGGAAAAAACCCAAAATTCTTCTGTGGCCCTAACTTTTTCCACCACGGGGACACGTGTTGCTTCCACATTAGCTGTAAGCCTTTGAAAATTTCCTTACCTTCTCCTCTGCAAGCCCATAGGCCAGTTTTTTACCTTTCACCCTCCGCCAACTCTTTCGCAATTTCTTCAACTTCGCTCCACCGTCCCGACCTCCACCGCCATGTGGCATCTTCTCATTGGATGCAAGCCTGTCAAGGGAAAATTTCCCCAACAAACTCCACCGAGCCATAACTTTCAAAATATTTGGAGTAAGGAGGAAAATTTTACCTTTCTGGAAAGGGGAAGAAAAATCCTATCTGATGAAGCCATTTCTAGAATCCATTGAGTACTTGAAATGTGTAAAAATTTAATTTGAAGCTCAAGGAAGTAAAGAATTAAGGAAAGTTAGACAAAATAAGAAGGGGGCTCATTTTGGATAATAGGTGGTTCACTCAAATAGGTATCGCAATTCATCAAAGAGAGATCTCAATTTACCTAAAAAGTCACACTGACTAATTTGGGAGTATTTACTTTACCCCTTCAAGCATATTGGGCAATAAATTCATGCATCATGTACTCTCACTGGGGTGGCAATATAGACGACTTGTGACACTAAATCTCACAAATGGTGATACTAGTCAAGAAGGTTGTGTGAATCACTTCCCATTTCGTCAATAAGGTCCCCTATTTTTTGGACTACTTTGGGGTTCCTAGGACCACCCCCATTGTTGTAGCTTAATTCTTCTGTAAAAGGGGTTATATCATAGTTTTAAGCAGATGAGACTTACCCTTATCCGAACTTGTAAAGAAAGTGTGTTGATTTTGGTGTGTTTTTTTATCTTTTTTAAATTGGATGTGGTTTGCTTGAACACCTTTTGGCAACCTGCAACACACGTTTAATTAAATTTTTTTTTTTCGAACTCCTTTCTTTAACAAGCATTTTTAGGTCCTACACTCAAGCATTAGTAGTTCTCCAAGCAAATCACATTATTTAAAAGAGGATTAAGAGTTTCTTTTGATTCTCAAGATCATCCAACGATGTAGGAGAAGAGAATGCACAACAAATAATCAAACTGAAAAGTATAAAAAATATTTGCAATTAATGAACCATACAAAAAGCTTGATAAATGTTCATTCCCTTAAACCAAAAGGGAAAGATGAAGTTTCCAATTTACTAAATGTTATAAAATGAAGACTAAATTTACTTTTTATTCTCAATATCACCCTAAGGTGCAAGAGAAGAGCATACAAATTTTTTATCTCAACTATATAGAAATGGAAAACATCAAATAAAAGTACCATTGAATTTTTTTTTGTAAAAGGATCATTCCTTTAAGAAAAATTAATAATCAAATTTCTAAGTTTAATCCCAATGTTAAAAAGATAGAGATCAATTTTATTTTTATTCTAAATATCACCAAAATGTGCAAGAGAAGAGCATACACATGCTATGGTCTCAATCAATTAAAGCGTGGAAATACAAGATTCATCAAAACATTAGACATATTAGAAAATGACTAGTTTTAAAATAAAAGGTAAACTTGTAATTTTGGTAAGTATAAATTCCAATTTTATGTTTTCATTGCATATTTAACTTTAATAACTTTCCAACTCACAAATAATGGAGTTATTTCGAGTTCAGGAGAAAAATTTATGGACTTCAAAAGATGGGTTACACATATACTCTTATGCTCATGAGTATGCACTTGATATGTACTAGAAAAATGTCAAAACAAATGTCCCTTAATGTACAAAATGGTCAAATTTTTCCAACCAAGATTCAATTTTCACAACAACCCATCACATTAATATATGAATAGAAGAGTCAACGCTATCAAACATTAACATACATGCTCAAGAATTTAATATTTTCAAGAAAATTATAAAACTATCATGTAGAATGATGAAAAAATAAGCTCTAAAAATGAAAACATGATGAAATATTAAATTTTTAACACCAAGATTTAATTTTCATAGCAACCCACCACATTAATACGTAAATATAAGACTCAAAACTATCAAACACTAACCTACATGTTCAAGAATTTAAGATTTTCAGGAAATTGACAAAACTAGCATGTAGAATGTTGAAAAAGTAAGCTCTAAAAAAGAAAAATGGAGAAATCTTAAAATTTTCCCATCAATTCCAATTTTGAAAGCATTTCACCTCCTTTATACCTAAAATGAAGACTCAATACATGCAAACTCAACAAAACAAGTTAAGAAAAACAAGTTAGATCAACATGTGTAAAAGAGGGTTAGTAACAAAAAATGAAACTTAACTGTAAAAACTTAAAATTAAGTGTAAAGGACAATGGAGTATGTCCCACCGGGTGTGCCATATGTATGTATGTAATAGTTAGCAGTGTAATTAAAGTTGAAAATAACACCTAGTAGCTTCAATACAACGTTAAACTAAACATATGCATCATCATGCTAATAGCTTTAAAAAAACTAACTTATCAACATTTCTACATGAAACATGAAACTATCATTTCAAGCTAATATGTTAAACAAATTAACTTCTAAGAATGGAGTCTTGTCAAATCATGGCTATAAGACCATTTGACATATCTCCAAATGACTTCAAAACATTGGTGGATGAATACAAAAAATGGAGAAGGCAAGCTCTTCGAATGGAAGAATGCTCAAAGATATTAAATGGGTATAGTGTATGATCTATACTCATTTATGAATGTAGATGTAAATAGAAAGGTAGGAGGAGGGATCCTTATATAGCCCAATGGGTAGAAGAATCTCTACATCTCTCTTCATGTGGTATAAATGGAGAGGTTGGGTTAATTTTGGATAAGGGAGATTTAGAAAGGATTAAGTCAACCTTAGGAGAGTTTAGTTTGTCCTTTAGTGACCAATGGGGTTTCAGGGGATTTATTAATTAACAAAAGTGATTAATTAATAGGTGTGCAATCTTATTGAAGCTTTTTAGAGGAATAATTAGCATGATTTAGACTATGAGAGGGATTTAATCAAATTAGTGATGATTTATTGATTAAATTGAAGAGATAATTAATTAATCTACAAAGAAAGGGGTATTAATTAATTAGAAATAATTAATTAATCTAGATAGAAAGGGGAGCTTAATTAATTATAAATAATTAATTAATCTAAATAGAAAGGGGAGCTGATTAATGGAAGGTTATTAATTAGTGTCATTGTGGGACAGAGAGTTAATTAACTAACATAATGTACCTAATTAATGACGATAGTAGAGGAAATGTGTGATATTGACAATATGTCGTCAATTTACAGGAAATGGTATAATTAGTGTAAATTAAGTATTTAAATTACTCGAGCTAAATTATAGGTGTCTACAATAGCTTCTATGTTTAGCAACATCCTCTTGAATATGACACTTAGGAATGACATGGTCAAAAATTATCTATAATATGTAGATCCTTCTAGGATTGGTAATCGTATGTGTAGTAAGGAGGATGTGTTCTCTTAAGGTAGTACTCCATGCAAAATCAACATCAGAAATAGTGTAAAACCATCCTTGACCGAAACGTGTGTTGATTGGAAAAGGTTTCCAACTAATCTTGGAAGTCACCTTATAGATTTGGGATCATAAATGAACTCGATATCAGAATTCTATTATCTTTTGGTTTCTATGGTGCAATACTAAGAGTTAACTGTGAAACTTAGCAACACTTTAATTTATGATTAGTTTGTGAAAATGTAACCATAAAATGGTGTACTATAAGGAAGGTGAAATTTAGATCATTCATATAATGTGTTTAATCCATTATGTGGTGAAGAGCTAAATCCATGACGTGTAATCCTTAATCTTAACCATAATCCTTTAAATAAAGGAGTTTTCTGCCTTCTTTCCCACATCACCTATTACATAATGAATGTATGTTGTGAAATAAGGAAATCATGTTCTTGAGGAATTTCCCTAGGACAAAAGCTAGTAGTCCCTTGAGCATGTAAAAATCCTTATTAACAAATGAGTTACTCAAAAAAATTCAAAACACTTTTTAAATCAAATTAAGTGATATCATTTTAAGATGAATGTAAATGATTCGAGTGGGTCTTATGTTTTAGTTACCTACACATGAGAATATTGAGTGTGAATCCCCTTTAACCCCTCTCAAACAAGAGTGTTAGTTGGGAAAGAAGTATCAAATGTACCTAGAGTTACAAGATGGTTATTGGAGATAAGGGTGTTCAATAAGTCTAATTGTGACTTTAGTAAGGAGTGTAAAATTTATAATTGCATGTATCATGGTAACATGTATATAATACTTATTACCCATGGATTTAAACATGGTTGAGTGTCATATCATAATCCTTAGGACCTGTTGATGCATAATCACAACACCCCTAAATGTCTACAACTCAATGGGCTGAGAATCTCAATGTGATTTCACAACATGGAGCTTTTCCCAAAGTGTGGGACTTTGCAATAAGGAAAGATATCTGGATGAAGTTCAGTTCCTATTCCTTTGTTCAGATGCACACATTCATATTGTAGAGGATCTATCCTAAAATCTACTCTAGCTTGCCAAGGAAACAAAGTTAAGGAGATGTAGGAAAATAAACATAAACTAACAAGGGTGATGCACAAAAGGAATGTTGAAGACCTACTTTGCAATTAAAAACAAATTATCAAAAAATGAAATACAACCATCATGCACAAATAACCAAGATTGAAATGAGAGATCAAGAGGATGCAATGAACATAAGAGATGGTTGAGATCATCCACAAACTAATTTTATTTCACCAAAAATTTGATACAGTTCATTATAATGACCAAGAGGAAAGATTGCATTTACAGTTTAGATGGGAGGTTTGAACTACAAAAATTCACTTACAGAAGGAGAAGAAGGGAGGATGGAAAGAAAAGTTATCCAACCTTTAGAAAAATTCCCCTCCTTACAATATATAAGAAGAATGAGATAAGGAGATGAGAGAAGAATTCAAATTCTTTCTCCACCCACCCTAGGCTGCATTGAATTCACCTACAACAATGATGGGTTCTATGAAAAAACTTATGCCTCCATGTAACTTTCGTTGCTTGGCACGAAGGAAGCCCATGCCTTCATTATGGTGGTAGGTGAGAAGTCTGACATCCTCAAAAATGGTAGACTGTATTTCATAATTTTTAATAACTTAGTCGTAGTTGTGTAGCATAAGCCAAGAGATTTCCAAAAAGTTCTTCTTTATCCAAAACTAAGTTCTCTATAAAAAGTTATGGCCTTCTATTTTTTTTTTCCTTGGCGTTAAAATTTGGGAAAAATTTCCTTAGCGGGCCTGCAGCCCGATCATTTTTCCTTAGCAGTTAGGAAAAATTTTGGGAGAATTTTTCTAGTTTTCTGTGCCACCCTTCCAACCCATAGCCAATCAGAGGCCACCACATGGCACCATGAGGTGTTAGCGGTGGGAAAGATCTCCTTTTAACTTAGCACTTCTGGAAAATTTTGGGAAAAATTTCTAAATTTTCCCCGCTGGCCCACAACCAATCAGATGATGCCACGTGCCGTTAGGGGTGGAGTGAGTCCCCTTTTTTATTTTTGTGTTTCAGAATTTTTTTGGAAAATTTTCCATGTTTTCCTTGCTATCTTGCTGCCCCCGCAGCCAATCAGGAGCTGCCACGTGGCATGAGGAGTCGGCGAAGGCGCAGGTCAATGTTACCCTCTTAGTCCTTCAGGGCATTAGAAAAAATTTCTTCCCACCACCCCACTTTGCCCGCATTGGATTAGGTGATGCCACGTGTCCCTTGCGGCTTGCGGACTTGTGGATGCAATGTTGGCTTTTCGACCCACGCGGGAAATTTCCCCAAACGTCTCCCACCACCCCCCTCTCCCTGCACTGACTGAGGAAGTGCCACATGTCCCTTGTGGACTTGTGGACCCATGGGTACACGGGTGAAAAATCACTTTTCTTGACCCGTGTAGGAAAATTTAGAAAAGTCTCCCTGCAGCCCGCCAACCCCATCCCTTGAGCAAGTTTTTACCCCTGGGCCTGCAGGCCCATAACTTGAGAAATATGCGGAGTTAGGAGGACTTATTTATATCAATGGAAAGGTGAGGAAATTTTCTATCTAATGGAAATATTTAGGGATTTTTTTGAATGCGTTAAGTGTGAGAAAAATCAAATTTAATATTTAAGCATGTTAGAGAGTGGGTATGGTGAGGAATTACCCTCTAAACCTAGTTGAACCTTCAAACACTAAATCTTGGACATTATGACCTCTAATAATTGTTAATAAGAGAAAAGTATGTTCTAGTGGATTTGAATTGTTCTAGAACTTGTTAGTGATAGCTATTGCCTTGTAACCTAGTTTTAGATTCTTGTAAAAAAAAAAAATTATTCCATAATTTTCCTAACTACTCCTAGGTTGTTTCTTAGGTCTCAAGTGGGTTGTTTCTAGTAGGTGTTACAGTTGTGTAGTGTGGTCCTTTTGCATCATTGAGGCAGTGTATATGTTTATTATAGATTATTTGATGTATTACATAGTTAATGTAATTTTATTGAGATTCTACATGAGTGGTGAAAGTTGGTGGAGTTCTCATAAACATTGACGAACTTTGTGGAACACTAATAAGTTATATGAGTCTATCAATTGCAACAAAACACTAAGGGGGCCATACAAGTGAAAAAGGAAGATCTATAATATAAGTGTGAATTTAAATCCAAGAAGTAATGTCTTGAGCCACACAATACTACAAATTTGTTTGAAATCCATGAAATGTTGAACGAAGATAATTAGGAGTTGTAAATGTTTTCGGGTCGTCAAATGAGTCTATATTGGGTTATTTGAACATTAACTTTGTATTGTTCCTTAGTTTTCAAAAATTATTTATGTTTAATATAAGTGATTGGCTTATATGACTATATAAGCAAAACCCAAGTACCTTAGGGAGTCGATTTTAAAAAAAATAAGTAACTTGTAGTCAACTTTTATAAAATGGAATTAAACGCGAATACAAATTTAATACTCAAAACAATGTGTATTTAATATATAATTGATTAAATGATATATTGATTGTATCATTTACAATTATAATTATCTAACATATTAATTATATCATTAGGAATGAATCTCTCTCTCTCTCTCTCTCTCTCTCTCTCTCTCTCTCTCTCTCTCTCTCTCTCTCTCTCTATATATATATATATAAGTTTAAATATATAAAAAAATATTGTTGATCTATTTTTCTGTCATTAAAATCAAATTATGTATTTACATGATTATATGTTTTCCATGTGCGGTTTACAACAACTCTTTATTACACACCCTTATTGCAATGTCATTTCTACTTCTTCAATCATTATGCTCTAAGGCATATCTTATAGTTGAATGAGTAATCACTCACTCTCTCTAACAACTTTGTTCAGATGACTTTCCTTGGTTGTTGAGACCTCCTCTCTCTAACAACTTTCACAGTTCAGAATGTTGATCGTTCACATTGAACGACGAAGGGAAAATCACAAATGTCAGAGGAAACAACCAATCCACACGAAGCACAGGGATTGTGCTTTGTTGGAAGCAAATCCAGTTGTCTATGTGCGAGGAATGATAATGGTTGTCGATTTGCTAGATCCGAGTGTTGTATTTTCCCTAGGACCCTCATACCTGTGTGAGAATGGTGGAAATTGCAGATCATGGCCACACAAAGAAGGTGACAAGGGTATGGGATGGATACGGCCATGGATTAACAATTAATTATTAACTTAAATTTGTTTCTATGGATATGGCCATGGATTAACAATTAATTATTAACTTCAATTTGTCTCTATTCGATTGTCAATGATTGATTTTGAGTCTAGATATAACATCCGTTGCACTATCACCAGAAAAAAAAAATCTTTTTATTTCAAGAATTTAAATTAAACATTCTTAATATTATGATCATGTGGTGGAATTGGAAGAATTGTCCAATGCTTATTTTATAAATTTTTTTTCCAACCTTGGGAGAAGATAATGTAAGAAGGTAATGTAGTTGCTAACTAAAATCTTATACAAAAATCTAAGTAAAAGCATTGAGATTGATATCAATTGATTTTTTTCCCATACATATATTAATATGTACCTACTAGTATACAATCAATTCAAAAAAATTAAGTTACAAATATAAATAAATCATTAATAGGGAGAATTTTAATAATTTAATTATCGACCCTAGCCATTATCATCAAGGTCGTCATATTCATTCAATGGATATCACCCTGTATTTATATCATTTTCCTCCCAAACAATCTTTACATACATAGAGGCATCAATCTATTAACTATATGCAAGAACCCTAAAAAGGGAAAATATCTACCATTATATGGAAGAAATTACTATGATAGAAACATGATCTCATTGTTGTTGGACAACTTGCAAACTTACCTATATGATATCAGTGAAAAGATAATATAGCTGTAAAAATTTTTGCAATGACTATGGTGGTGGCCTAAAACTAAGAATGACCCCTTAATGGCAAGGTTGGTAGAAAATGTTCCACAACTCAGAATACACTTTGCAAATGGTTTGCTAGAGTTTGAGGATGAACGATGTTTAAAGGCACTTTGTTACAGACAATGAAAACTTACCTTTATGATATCGGTGAAAAAATAATATAGGTGTAACACTATTTGAGATGACTAAGGTGGTGGCCTAAAACTGAGAATGATCTCTTAATGGCAAGGTTGGTAGAAAATGTTCCACAACTCACAATACACTCAACAAATGGTTTGGTCAAGTTCGAAGATGAGCGATGTCTGTAGTGCCCACTTCCCTTTGACACCTATTTGATACTAATCATTATACTGCCGATTATATTATGGACATGATTATGAGACTTTATTATAGTATGATGTTAGATGTTAGATCATGGATTATTGTTGACATTGATTCAATTATGACGCGTGATGATTATTAGAGACATTTTGGATATGTTGATGATGATATAGTGTTTGACATGGTTATATTATTGATGTCGTTTAGAACTTGTGATATTTGGATATTGTGAGAAGACATAGAAATGGAAATTATTGGATGATGGTATAGTTGTTGAGTAAAACTATGCAAATGATATTATTAGATTACTTTGATGTTGTTGTGATTCATATACCTAGATGATTTTGGGAAGTATATTTATATTATTTTGGATGCTCTGATATGGCCACAAGGCTGAAGGAGGTATTTGTGTATTGCAAGTTTAAATATCACAACAAACATCGGGGGATTGGAGACCAACCATATTGGAGTTCTAGATGAATTCAACAAGGTAACCATGGTAACTAGTATTTGTTTGTGTGTGTTTGTGTGTGTTAGGGATTCCCATGGAGGGGGTCACCTATAAATGTGACCAAGGGGTTATGTTTATTTATTTATTGGTTCCTTTGTGTATGTTTTCATGTGTTTATTTTGTGGTGCTTTTTCCCCTTTCATTATTCATTAAACGATGTGTAAATATTGTGAGTAATCATATTATTGAAGTTAAATAAATCAAATATTTCATAAGAAAGTAATTAATAGAGTTGTTGGCCTTGAATTAAAGTGTTGTAAGAGATGTGTAAGTGATGTGTAAGTTAAATTTTTAGTGTGAAACTGCTCCACCTTCTTGGAAATTCGAAATTGTCCTTGGAGGCTGATTTTGGAGGCTTGTGGGACATGTTAAACTTGTCCCATACCTCTTAAATTTAATTACCATCCACAGCTACGGTTGGAGAGTTGAGATTTAGACTTTTATAATGTTTTTTTTAGAAGGAAAATTGTAGGTTTTAATTGCACTTTTCTTACATAGATTTAAATTTCAGTCCTTTGGGGTGTGGGTTGGATTTGAGTGTGTAAGTTAACTGGTCATATTATTCACCCACCTATTTATCATGCATTGGTGAAAGAAGTTGAATTTGGGGGTTGGAATTGAGGATGTGTTGATGTGACATCCTACATGGACCCACCTCATCCTATTCCCTTCCCTCTTCTATTAATTTCAAATTTCGTTGCTTTGTTTTGGGGTTGCTTCACTTTTTGGAGAACTCCATTCTTAGGGTGAATTCTTTTGCTTGTTCTGGGAGATCTTGCTTTGAAGAAGTTTTTTTGGAAGATTGTTGCATGCTTGTGCTTGGCTAGATTTGTATTGTCTTTCATTGAGATAACATCTTGTTTTGTTTAGAACTTGGGACAACTCCATCATGGAGAGGTAAGAGCTTGGCTCTTGAAATGCTCTTCTTTTATTTATGTAAATGTTAATGTTGTGAATGTTTTGGCATGTTTGTGGGATGTTTGGTAGATGGCCTAGGAATGGTGTAGGAGAAGACTATGGGGTTTATTTTGTGGGAGGCACAAGTGTGTTTTGGGGAGGTATAAGTGTGGAGGGAGTTGGGATTTGGGTTCCATCTTACAAAGAAATAGCTTGCATTTCTTTACTCATTATGGGGTGCCATAAGAGGTTGGGGAGGCATAAGGAAATGTGAGGAATAAGGGGTACTTGGGGGAGGCATAAGGGCATGTCAAGGATTTGATATACTATATTTTGGTGGTTTGAAATTGGGTGGTGATACCCATTTCCCCTTTGAGAGGCATAAGTATCACGCCCCATGGTTTCTTGCTCCTTTAGCTTGAATGCTGAAGCCTGATTTTTGTTTGCTATGTTTTAATGTGGTTGCAAACTACATTCTGTTTTGGATTGTCTTTTAAATGTGAAATTTGCATGTGTGTTTGTGGAAGCTTGTTGTTGCCATGAGTTGAAACACATCTTTTATTGCATTGTGGTTGGGGCTCGGGGGCCAATGAAGAAGGATGACTTCTCCTTTTCATTGGATGTCTTGGTTGGGTGGAGAGCAATGTCTTTCCCCTACTTTTGTTGTGATCAAAATTGAAAGAATGCTAAATTTACATGTTGCTATTCTAGAGCAAAGGAAAATGAAATAAAACAGTTGACACTTCCGTATTGAGATAAATCCTATTATAACCTTTCCACTTGAATTGGATGAACTTGTATATGTTTTGAAATGGAAATATGTTATATTGAATATGAAAGTTGTAATTTTGAAATGTAAAGTAGAGATATATACTCTGTTTTTGTTATGAAGCAAAGAGATGTATTTTGTATATTGTATTGTGAAAGTCAACAGAAAAGAGAAGTTGTAAAAGAAGGAAATATTGTCTTTTGAATAAAATTTGCATTCCTTTCCATAATTAGAACTATTGTTGTTTAAAATCTGAGTTTGAAATGTATTTGAAATCTCTATTTGAAAGGAAGAAATGCGTATGAAGGAAGATATAGTACTCTGTCTTTTGAAATGCATGATTTGAAACTAGAAATCAAAAGTTGCATTCTTGGTTTTGAATAGTTTGATTTGAAGGAATGAAACCTGTATTAAATTAGACATGAGAATGAATTCTAATACTTGGAAGAGGAAAATGACAAATAGTTTCTTTAAAATTTGATCTTTGTTTTGTATTTTCAAACTGGAAAATGCTTTATCCAAAAATGCACAGTTCAGACCTGTAAAAAGGAAATAACTAATTAAATGATTAAATTGAAGTAGTATGCCCTAAACAAATTCAATTAGACAAAAACACATAATAAATCCCTTAGAAATCTTAGCAAAATCGTGCTCAAACCATTTTGTTGTCGTTTTTGTTGGCAAAGTTATATATATTTTAATTAGGAGTCAATCAAACAAACTTACCTTCCAAATATGTACTCCTAGATACATCTAAGAACAATTCTCCATGTTTAATTGACATGTTGAGAGAGGAAGAAGATCAAATGATTAAAATTTTCATAAGTTAAAATTTACCAGCTTGGCTATTTAAAGCATGTAGATTATTTTCATGAAATTGACCCCTTAAACATTATCAAAATGAAAAGTTATGATTCATGTACAAATAGCATGTCAAGATCTTTCCAAAAAGTCCTCGTTTTCTCAAAACCGAGTTACCAATCAAAAGTTATGGCCTTCTGAAGTTTCCCTTCATTTGGCTTCAAAAATAATTCTAACTGTAAAAAAAAAATTACATTCGGAAAAATTTTAAAGTTTTCTCTGTGGCCCTGTTGGCCTACTACCAATATTTTTTTCCACATGGCATCACGGGGCGTCGGCGGAGGAGCAAATCCCTTAAAAAAATTAGCGCTTTAGAAAATTTTTGGGAAAATTTTCTACGTTTTCTCCGCAGCCCCCCAAGTCCACAACTAGCCAGGTGCTAGCACATGGCATCACAGGGTGTCGAAGGAGGAGAGGATCCCTTAAAACAACTTAGTGCTTCGAAAAAAATTCTTTGGAAAATTTTTCAAAGTTCTCCTACCGGCCCGCGGACCCGTAACCAATGGATGGCTGACACGTGGCGCCTTCAGCGTCGGAGGTGGCACGGATCGTTTTGATCACTTAACACATTTTGGACAAAAGGATAAAAGTCTAAAATTTCTCCCATGGCCTAAGTTTCCACCAGAGTTAGGAAATGCCGACAAGTGTCCTTTCGAGCTCGTGGGCGCATGGAAGCAAATAGCGCTTTTGTCCCAATTTTTCCCGCGCATGGAAAAAAATTTCTTCCCCGCCTTGCCGGTCTACATTCCTCCTCCAGGAAAAAATTCTCTCCGAAGTCCACAGGCCTGTGCATTGGAAAAGTTTCTCCCATGGGCCCATAGACCGGCTTTTGGGAAAATTTTCCTCCCAATGTCTGTCGGCCCATAACTCGAGAAATACGAGGAGTTAGGAGGAATTCTTTATATCACTGAAGAGGTGAGGAAATTTCCTATCTAATGGGAATATTTTTGGAAAGTTTTGAGTGCATTAATTTTGAGAAAAAATAGGTTGAATATTTTAAGCCTGTTAGAAGGTGGTATAGTGAGAAATTACTCTCTTAACCTAATTGATTAATCGAACCCTAAGTTTGGACCTTGTGATCTTTTATAATTTTCATATTAACAAAGCTATAAGCTATTAATAGTATATTGTCTTTGAAACTTGCTTGCGACGACTATTGTCTTGTAACCTGGTTGTAGACTCTTTTATTCAACACAAAAAATAATTTATTCCATAATTTTCTTAACTAATCCTAAGTTGCTCTTCGGTCTCAAGTGGGTTGTTTTTAGTGGGCGTTACACTTCCCGAGGTCTCTGAAACCCTAAAAGTATGAATTTTAGACTTTCAGACTATGGGATTTCGGATATTTCTGCTCAATTTCTTGCCCTGTTTTCTTCGAAGTGCCAAAAATGCCAAAACTAAAAAACATGAATCCTTTCTCCATTGTTTTTCCTCTTGAGCTCTGATCTTCTTTGACGTTTTCTCGACCATTGATTTACCAACCCTTCATTTGATTGACGATCTTGCTTGCAACCTTATTTTCGAAATCGAATGTGAGCTTGCATGATCAAACCAACATCTCCATTTATTTTATGCAACATCGTGTTTCATAAATTTTGCCTGACAGGAAAAATTTGATAACAATTTCCTCTTTACATGTTCTTCTCCCATGTGATTCTAGTGCCGAGCTTAACAAGGAGGAGTGGACAATAGGCAAGAACAAGAAAAAAGACTATACTAAACTGCAATTAACCCCTTTTCATATGACACTCAGATCACATTCTTCAGATGTTGGTTGACTGTAGTTCTTTGATGTTGGTGTTGTGTAGGCGTTGTGCTTTTACTGCTTCCTTGTAGTTTGTTTTTATGTGTTTCTTTTAATTTTCACTATTGTATCTGAGCATCAAGCCTTTTTGTTCCCGGATAGTGTCTTAGTCAAACAATCATTATATATATATATATATATATATATATATATATAGTATATATATATATATATATATATATATATAATCTTGGCACTACTCCTAGGTATTATAGTGAGAGCACTTACATCCCATATATATATATATATATATATATAAAATCTTGGCACTACTCCTAGGTATTATAGTGAGAGCACTTACATCCCACCATATGTATCTTGGGGTCATGTCTATATAGAGGAAAGGTTTTCGACGACGATTAACTAATAATATTTATTATACAATTATTTGTGTGTATTGACGCCGGTGGTTATGTCTTCCTGTGAACAAATCGTGGGGCGGATGCGACAATGAATAAAACAATATGCAATTGTCAATCTTTTTCATGTACAACAATATGTTCCCCACAAATAATGTTCTTTCACGTCTCTACCTCCCCGACCCAATAAGGGGCCGTTGTACTACTTTTTTAAGGGTTAAACTCTACTTCTTCCTACCCTGCTTCGTCCCTGTTTTCTTTGTTTTTATTACTCCTAACAAATTTGTTAATATTACAGGCAGCCGAAACGGTGTTTCAGACGTTCAGAGAGGCGATTCCGTTCTAACAAAAAGGAATAGCTAATATATATCCCTCGATTCGTACAAAGAGATAGCACTACACCGACACTAGGTGGAGTATAAATTATATTATGGCCGGAGGAGAAAGAACACCTTGTGGAGCGTGTAAGTTTCTTCGGAGGAAGTGTATGAAAAGCTGTGTATTTGTCCCTTATTTCGCTACAGAAGAATTCGGCGTAACCCACTTTGCTGCAATTCATAAGGTATTTGGAGCGAGTAATTTCTCAAAGATGTTGGAGCGTATTCCATCAGAAGAAGAACGATACGATGCAGTATTGAGCATATCGTATGAGGCCCAAGCTCGTTTACAAGATCCAATTTATGGCTGTGTTTCACAAATTTTTGGTCTTCAACACCAGGTTTATATACATATCGCTTTAGATCTCATGTTTAAGCTCTTAAATTATTTCAATATCACTGTTTATAGGGTAATAATCTCTTTAAATTGCTATCAAATATAACTGTTTGTAGGGTAATGATCTTTCTAAATTGCTCTCTCGTTAAAGTATGCAGTTTTTTTTCCTATCCTTTCTGCTGATCCGATTTATCGAGATAGATTGTTTTGTGTTACTAACATCTTCTGAGGGGCTTTCAATTAGCACTATTTCGAGAGGTAGGTATTCCACGATCTAATCTCTTGTGTATATTGAAAGAATTACACATAAAGACCATCTAGTAAAAACTAAGACTTATTTAGGCTAAGATAAATTGTTTCACTTGTTCATGCCATACAAATTGCATAATACAGAAAAGAACATTGTGTACTTGAATAAACGAGGTAAATGGAGTGCGATACTTGGGGCTAACATCATTTCATGGACAGAATGGAGATAAACGTTTGACATAAAGATGTCAACCCAAAAACATCAAATATATATGTCCTCGTAATTTTCCACATTCAAAAGAAATGTTGTATAACAAGTACATATTAAATCATACATGCGTCAAATATTTAAGTCGAACTTGTTCAAGAGCTTATAATCAACTACAAGCCTTTTTTTTTGTCGAATCTGCTCACTTCTTTTATTGACGTAGAATGCAGCACATGCCCATGAAGAGTTAGATTCTTTGATGAATCCTTCTTGAAGTAACTTCTTAATCTCTTCTTGACATTCCTTTCTCTCAGAAGGAATCATTCCTTTATGATGAGCTCTAAACTTAGGAACAATTTCATTTCCATACTGATCCTTGACGAGCTGCAAATCAAGTGAACAGATATGCTTTCTTCTAGATATAAAAGCATGAGGATTATCAGAACAAAGATCTTTCTTGATCTTTGTAATTATATCATCTATGTTACTTTTACACAGAGCTATGGACTTATGAATCCATTCATGGTTACTCTTTTTTGGGCTCTAGTAAAGGAATTATTGTTCTAAATGAGTACTTTCTAGGAATTTGAACATCAGGGTTGAACAAAGATATGAAATCCTTGTCAAGACTGAAAGTACCACATTCTTGAAGAGCATCTACTCCTATCAGGCAGTCATCGGATAAAATATCATGTTGGTAAAACTGCAGGGTTCTTTCATAACCTTCTATTCTGACAGGAACATAGGCTGTATACCTAGAGATGACTTCTTTCTTATCAAAATTGAATTTAAGATATGTTTCAAACCAGCAATCAGGAGGTATGGCTCTAGACCTTAATAGACTAATATCTGCTCCAGTATCTATCATGGCATCTATTGAATATGGCTTGATATTTGGGATACAGATCATGATAGAAATGAAAGGATTTTAGCACCTTTTATCGTGCATACCTCAGTGCATGGTTCTTCAACTAAAGTTGATGCTTCTGCATCTTGATGCAGAATCTACTAATAAACTTCTTCAAAGTCTCCTTCACTTTCAACTTCTTTTTTATCTCTATTTTCTTCTTCAATGAGTCTTTTGTACTCATTTGTAGCTTTTGTTGTGACCTTCTGGATTTTGAGCACCTTTTATTGTGCATACCTCAGTGCATGGTTCTTTAACTAAAGTTGATGCTTCTACATCTTGATGTAAAATCTGTTGATAAGCTTCTTCAAAGTCTCCTTCACTTTCAGCTTCTTTTTAATCTCTATTTTCTTCTTCAATTAGTCTTTTGTACTCATTTGTAGCTTTTGCTATGAACTTCTGGAGAAATTCAGTCCTATTTCTTCTCCATGTCTTCATAATTTCAGGATCAGGAATCATAACGTCGGTGTTAGATCTATCAGGAAGAATATTAGTTGGTACCTGAAATTATTCTTCTTCTGTATTTTCTTCTGGAAACAAAAACTGGAAGTTTCTCCTTAGGGGAGAAAAACTTCCACCTCTTCCTCGACCTCTTCATCTGTAAGGAGTTTTTTGTTGAGGGACACGTTCTTGAAATGTAGGCCTTGTAGGAGTAAAAGGTCTTTCTTGACACAACCATCTTTTCTTTTCTTTCTCCTCTTCTTCTTCTCTCAGGATTCTGAAATCCTGCTCAATCTTCAACTGCTGGGCATATTTTCTTTCCAATTCTCAAACTTTTTGAGACAGAAATTTCTTTTTGGCAGTGTCCTAAGGGGGACAATCTTCAAACTCACTTTTTCGCAATTGTAGTTGTTTGAGAAGAAACTCAGATGATAGAGGCATCATCGGATGTGGAAAATAACTAGCAATCATATTTATACAAAAAAATGATGGCAAAGAACTATATCCTTAGTTCGTAATACCAGTATCTAAATCTGAACACTGTACAACATTGATTAAAAAAATTTCACTAGAAGAGTGATAAGAAATATCTGAAGAATAACTATCTGAATTACTTATCAAACAATATTCTTTATCATTAATACCCTTCGCAGCAAGAGTATTAACCTTAGCTTTTCCCTTATTTGTATCCTTTTGCGTGCACTCATTAGCATAGTGCTTTCCTCTACAGATAAAACATGTTGGAATAAACTTCTTTCTTTTTCCCATATAATTCTTTTTTCTGAAATAGTTTTTCCTATATGGGCTTTTGCTTTCAAAAGAATCTTTATTCTTATCTTTGAATTTCTTGAATTTCCCATGTTTATGCTACTGGTAGATATTTTAAGTTGAAGTATTTGTATAATGTATTATACTGTAATTTGTCACACATGTATTATTGAAAGTAGTTCAATGGTATATATGATTGTGTAAAATTTGTTACGTAATCATCTATTATGATATAAGATTTAGGAGTTGCTAATAAATAAGGGAAGGGAGTCGGGACATAAATTATTTGTAAGACGAATTTGATGGAATTGCACATCCCACAGTTAGTAGCAGCTAAGCCTCAGAATTCATTGAATCTAACATGTTAAAACTTTAGATTTAATCAACAAATTTGTGCAATACTTTCCAACTTGATGGTAAAATTCCATTGATAGTCACTTAGAAAACCTATTTAAACATAAGAAAACATGAAGTTCCGTGTAGTAATTTGATTGATATATAGCTAATTTTTATTTGGTTTAAATTTAATTTTGTCATTTTCTCCTATAATAGGAGGTCTCTTCTAAAGAAATTTACAATTGAAAATTACAAATCAATCTTAAATGAGGACACTTATGGTAATTTTTCTTGGAAAGGAAAAACTAAAAAATCACTTGGCATACAAATATTAAATGTCATGTTAATTTTTATAAATATTAGATTCATTTTAATAAATTAACTATTAAATGAATAATTATAGGAGTGCATAACTCATACTTTTAGCTTTTAAAGATTTTTCTAGACACTAAATCAATTTAGTGATTTTGTTCTCAATGCCCTTATTTTATTTTGGAAATCATGTTCTTGAATGTTAGTTGTTTCTTTGAATTTTGCATTCAGATTGTTGTTAAGATAATAATGCTAATTGTTATGCCTCTAAGTTAACAACTTCAATATTGGGTAATCAATGGGTAGTTGCATTGTTATGCCTCTAATTTTTACATTTCTTTTGTATGTAATAAATATCTTTCAATTATTATTATGTCCTTAATAGGATTTATAAAATTACGATTTTCTTTATCGTTTCAAATTCTTTTACAAATCTTATTTATGAATAACATAGATTTTTTTTCTTATTGGAATCTTATATTTGTTATACCTACAATTTAACATTGAATGCCAAAGGATCACATTTTATTTATAGCACCAATAAATATTAAGACTTTAAAATATATGAGTAGTAAAATATAAGTTTTGTTGTGAATATACATAAATGACATCCGAAGAAGACTATGTTCAAGGCATGAGATTAATGTGGTCAAGATGAAATGTAGAAAGATTCATTCCCTAATTTAATGAAACTATGGAAATTAGTTCTCACAATTCAAACAAGTACATCAGTGTGTGAGCGAGTATTTTCTCAGTTTAATCACATTCAAATTATTGAGATCTAGATTTTGCTTGGATACATTGGACACACTAATATTTTTATATCTTTTTGCACCTCAAATGTTTGATATAGTAGATTGAAATGAGGTAAATGATGAATGAAAAAGAATGAAATCTCACAGAGCTCTTTGTTCGAGTGATGTAAGTTGAATATGTAATTACTTTTTACTTTTAACTACCTTTCAGTAATGTTAATTGATATTTCAGTATTTCATATTTTTTTCATTTTTTAATTTTCATTTTATATAAAAGAATCAAATATATATTTAAAAGTAATTAGGATTTTCTTTTTTCAATAAAAAAACAATATATTGTGTAATCTGTCACTTAGGAAGGGCCAAGCTTAATCTAGCCCTTCAAATTAAAATGTAAGGGGCCTTTCCAATTTGTTCACCGCTTCTAAACACTATTCTCGTTGTAAAATGATTCTTTTTAGACTAGAAGTCTTATTTATCTGCCGAAATGTAATAAGTTTGGATGTGCATATATTCTTTTACGATTAATATACAGAGATTACCTCTAAGAACTTGATTTGGATGTTAAAATTTGGTTAACCAGAATATTTTACTTTGCAGGTTGCATATTTGCAAGCCGAACTGAGTTTTGTCAAGGCTCGCCTGGCTGGTACCTTAGACGGGACATTATTGAGTCCCTACTATCCCAACCACACGTACAGTAAAACATCGTATATACATTATGGTTCTTCCAATGAACAACACTCATGCCATCAATGTGCACCTGAGAATACTGCACTATTACATGAGCTTGGTGGTTCATCTTTCCCCGACTACATACATGACAACTGGCCCAGTATTTCTATGCCGCGGAAAAAACAAATGATTTCCAAAACAATAGAAACTCATTGCAGGCAAACGCAGATCATGAAGGAGACCTCTTTGCTTTGGCGTTTTCAATCATTAGAAGAAGAAAAGTCTGAACTACTTGAAAGGACATTAGGAACATTCCATTGTACAGTTTGATGATGCATCTTCCAACCACTTAATGACGCATCTTCTAAAAGGCTGGTATGTATTTTAGGACATAAAACTACTCTGTAGTATCAATTTTTTTCCAGTTGAACAGTGGTTTATATTCTTTAGTTTTCATGAAAAGTGGTTTACACTCATAAGAACACAACTTATTTGGAGCGACTTGGTGTTTAAATAACTTAAATTCACAAATATGCCCCCACAATTAATAAAATGTGAATTTACGTAGCCTGAGCTCTCTTAGAACTTTTACCATTCACATAAGATATATGTGATCTCTACTGGGGATCATTTATAACTGGAAGGCAGCCTCAAGTGTTTAAATTAGGTCATCGCAAAGTTTTGTATGAGTGAAAGTTTTAATCATTCCTTGAAGGTCTATGCTGCTAAAACAAGATCAAACATTAAACTCTATTACTCTACTAATAGATAATAGAAAAGCAGCAAAAACAAGCTTAATATTTGCACACTAAGATTTCTTTTAAAAAACATTATCCACTTTAATGCTTTTCTTCTTGCATGCAAAATACGACGATGAACCTCTTATCTATAGAGGTATTCAGCATCGCATTGAATTCCTATCGTATTTCCCACGAAAAGGAATGTAGTTGAAATTCATAAATGCATTATACACTAGGATTTGATGACATTCACATTGAGAAAAAAATATTCTCCTAACTTGTGTTGACAATACGTTGACAATATTGTCATTATTTAATACAAAAATCTTATGCAAATATTAGAATTTTGAAATGGTTACCAATTATCATCTTTAGCCAATATTACATATTCCAACACACCCCACTTATCTTGACTACCCGAGTATGATTTGAGAAATATTTCTATGAATCCCAAGACATCTCAGCAATACTCAAAATTCTTATTTTCTAATGGATTTGTGAAAATATGAGTATTTTGATCCTTTGATATGCAAAGTTTTGGCATAATTGGATATTGCTGATTAACTCCCCAATGAAGTGCTATGTGATATTTCGATATGGTTGATTCTTTTACGAAACAAATTATTCATTGAAAATGCTATACTTGAGTTGTTATCTGTTTTACTTTTTCTTGCTCATATTTTGAATCTGACGGCACTATTTAGATCTAAACTGCTTCGTATGTTGTTGTTTTGACTGCCACATGTTTATCTTCTACTAAAGAAAGGGGATAATGGGATTATTCTTGTAAGCTCATGATACTACAACTAAACCAAAATGGAAAAGATGTACTCTCTGTTATGTATGATGTGGTGCCCGCTAAAAACAACCCACTTGAGACCCAAGAACAACCTAGGATTAGTTAGGAAAATTATGGAATAATTTTTATTTTTTTTAAAAGAGTCTTCAACTAGGTTACATGACAATAGTTGTAACTGAAACAACCCAAAAATTTCCACACACGAACAACACAGTGAAATACAGGATAACTTTTTTTTTGACTTGCTTGACACATAACATGACGCAACATGTCGTCACCAAGGATACAACTAACACTGTGAACAACTTGATACAAGGATGGCCCTAAAGGCAGCACAGAAACGTTCACACCTTTCAAGGATAATTTACTTTTCTTTTAGACATGACAATATAGAAGTCCAACCACAAAACACACTTACAGTTAGGGCCATCCACAATGAGATATTCTTGAGGGTTATTTATTTTTAAAAGACATATTGCAATTCTTAGCTTACGTTTTCAAGGAGGCTCAAGATATGATTCATACAATTCATCTTACCAATCTAAGTTTATTCTTTTTATACTGAGTAATCATCCTTAAATATTCTCTATTATTACATTTATTTGCTTAATTCGTTTATTTAGAGAAAGGAGTAATTTTAATTCCACAAGGCCATCTATTTACACTTACGCTACTAGAACTTGTTCATGCCCATATGACAACATGGGTTTGCATTCAACATACTTAAGAGAAGAAAGACAAAGCACCTTGGAAAACGGTTAGAGGGAAAAGGGTTGAGTTGGGATCATCTTCAAGACCTCATTAGTTGTTACCAAGATATAATTGAAACTTGAAAACTTAACCAGAATTATTAAATATTTTACTCTGGCTTTACTAAATGAGTTTTATAAAATAAAACAATTTACCTTCCAATGGCTGAGAGATAGATTGTGTGGTTTCCATGTTGTTTTCTCCTTCTTATTAAATCTTATTATCTTCCAGAACTAACCATAGATTTCCCTTAAGTTTGTTTAAGAATGTCACCATTAAAGGGGTAGTGTTCATTAGTGTAGCTAGGGATACCAAGTTATATAATGTTACTTAACCAAGGATAGTTTCATCTTTGATCACTTATGGAATTACATGCTCTCCAGTTGCTCACCTCTACACTAATTTATTTGCAATATAAATTTTAGTTTAACTTCTATACGTATTAAACAACCTATTTTATTTTACTTATAACACACTATTACTAAGTCTTAGAAATATTTAACTTAACAATTTATTCTCAAGATCAAAGTTTTACAATACTCATATCAATGCAAAGATTGAATACCATTTCTCATAAAGATAAGTTACCAGTTTACCTACAGAAGGACAAGACAACATCATCACGTAATTTCTAAACAACCCAAGGCAAGAGGTCTTCTAAACTCCTTTACAAGCACTATTACAAAATTTACCTCACATTGGACATTTTTACAAGGAACTTCATAAATTGCACCGATGAAACCTTTACAACCCTTTCCTTTAATCTACTCGCATAATCAAGCTGCATAAATACTAACTAGAATCAGTTTGCGAGAACTGAGCATGTTAAGGCTACACATTGCAACAGTAAGCTAACATTTAACAATATCAAGAAAGGAATGTTCTAATTCAAAAATGGATTAAAGCACAACCCACAACTCCAAAAATTATTCGCATGAGAAAGAAATCTAAACCATCCAACAAGGAGAAAGACAAAATACCAGTAAGAACAAAATCACATAAATCAAGGCAAGACCTTATGGGTTAGGAACAAGAAGGTCAAGAGTGTTGATATTTCCTTCATGTATTCCTATAGATTACTTGATTGGAATCTAATACTCAAGCCATCCATCTAAAGAGGTCCAAGAGAAGACAAAACATACTAATTATGATCGTAGGTGCGAAACAAAATGACGTTATCCAATTCTCTCAGGGGAAGGCTTCATAGTAATATGGGTTCGACACCCTTAAAAGAAAACAACTATAGTTTCAGTTTTAACCAAGGAGTTTACCACTACTTCCTTATAGGATTTCTTTAACGTAGTACTAGTTAACAAAACAAATCCACTCATCCAAAAGCGTACAAATGAGGCACAAAAGGGCCATTATTCTACCAACAAACCTTATCCTAATCGTCAACTTCTCCACATAATATAAGGGAAGGCTAAACCCAAATTCGTTAATAATTTTTATATATTTCTGACAATTTCAATACGTATTTTAAAATAAAAATAAAAATTAATTTCCTTAACAAAGCCACAAAATGGGACTTTTAGTAACCAAGTTCGAAGAATAAGATATTCGAGTTCGAAAATAGAGGGATTCGATACATGGTGGGTAATATACCAGCGATGCCCCAGACTCAAAAGACCTTACCACGAGTGCAAGCACAAAAATAAGAACCAACACACATATCCATCAGGAAGGTTACGTAGTGCAGTCAGGCCTAGAAGTTCTATGAGCTCCTTGCCAATGGTATAGAAGATGGAAATTTTACCCGATCCATGTGGGCTTATCAAGGAAATGTCTAGAAAATATCAAATAGATGAATATAATAGCCACCTATTATATTATCACTGTAATCAGCTGTCATCTAACAGGAAACGAGTTCACGAGTCCAATACCATGGATTCACCTACAACTTTTGTTTCAGTCCAGCTATTAATAGCTTGCTCGCGACCCTTAATAAAAAAATGCAGATATTTCATTCAATTAAACTTACAATGTTTCCCCCTTACTTTAACCAAACAAGAGTTTGAACCAGGAAGTAGGTATAGTAATTCTCTCAACACGTAGATGCCAAAATAGATGTCAGGTTATTCATCCTCTAGAACTGGGTACAACAGTCAACCATGTACAGTTCTGAAACAAAACCCTAAAGTCATTTTCTAATTAAACAAAAGTAAGGAATGCCCACAGGCTTAAACAAGTTTTAGAACACAATGTAACGCCCTGAAAACGAACGAACAATGATGACGAAGAACATGATGTCACCAGCATACGACCCGAAAACACGACAATTTTTTTTTTATAACCTTTTATTATACAATACCAACTCCAAAAATAAAATATAAATATGAACACATAAATAAATATCTAAATAAATAATTATACTGTAGGCTAAATTTGAATAATTAAAATAAGCACAATCCCAACATTTAAAAAAAAAGATACCGTCCATGACTTCTATATATAATATCATGTTATTAAATAAAATAAGATTACATGGTTGTTTACGAGCAAAAGTAAATTTTAGTAATGACATTCAAAAAAACGCCTCTGAGCTTTTTTTTTTATATTTAGTATCATGTTATAAAAAAAATATGAAGTTAGATCGTTGTACCATATATATTACCATGTTATTAAAAAAAATGGGTAAGATCGTTATATACTTGTGAGCAGTTACATCGTTATATACTGGCGAGCAGTATTTAAATGAATACTATGTATATTATTTAATAAAAATAATATAATTTATAAAATGAAGATTATTTTATAAAAAGAAATTTCGATTGGTCTTGCGTTGATTCGTTTTGCTTAAAAACGTATAAATTTTATGGTTGGGGCGGCCACCCAACCCTGTCAACCATTAACACTTTCTCCCTCCTTAAGTGTGCACACCACACGGAAAACACTGAGCCGCCTGTTGCATTGGGTGTTGTGCTAGCCCCATGGGTTCAATACGGTGGTTGAGGATGGGTTATGGTGAGTGGGACAGGCTACGCAACCACCAAGTCTCCCTTCTCTTTTCTGAGCGCTAAAAGTAGCAGGTTGCCAACTATGTTGTTATCAGTTCAGTATCAAATGCAACTTCCAATCGATTGCGAACAAAGAAGAAGGTGAAGGCGACCTGAACCAGTGTTTCACCACGTTTCCAACTACGGCAAAACATGCTCAGTCATGGTTTAGGCGAGGATCTCACAGAGATGGATCCGTTTCATATCAGAATATTCCTGAAGTCTGATTGGTTTTGCATTTGCGTGAGCATTTCAGAGAGTGTACGCTGTTACAGTCTAACAGCACGATAAAAAAAAAGAGAGAAGTTCTTTTATTGATACGATGCAAGGGACAGAGGAGGTGTCTCCATTCTATTTTGTTTGTTTACTATTTTTATTATTATTTCTTTCTTTATTTAATATTTTTTATAGTAAGATGGAGCACAGGGAAGCTTGAACTATACACCACGCATCTTTCATTTGTTTGGATGCCTTGACAGAGGATACAGGGATCTATGGCCCTGACCTGTGCAGCAGCGATCGGGCAACAGTAAGCAGGCCTCTAGGGTGGTTCCAACAAGCAGGTTGTTCAACTATGTTGTTATCTATTCAGTGTTGCATGTACCCTCAAAATTGGGTTTCCCTTCAAGATATTTTTATTTGTTGCACTCTGTACTAACGTGGAGTATTGTCGGAGAGAAATAATTAATAGTGTTTTATTCTGTATTCAGTCTACCATCACGCACATAACAATGAATAGAAGTAAATAGTTAAAAAACATATTGATCTGGTAATTTGTGGGACATTTAGACAGCAAAAGGAGAAGTTTTCTTTGAAATTCTACATGAAAGAGATTTGGTGGTGTAGGGCGTTTCTGGATCTTTCGAATTCCATCCACCTACCCTTTACCTCTTGTGACCTGCACTTTACCTCCAGCGACTTGCAAGAGACGTAATTTCTTCGTGAAATGTTATATCCTCTGTTGTTGTGTGGAGGAAGATCTGGACATGGAAGGACTGTTGCGTGGAGGAGGAACAACATATAGAGGTGGGTCTGTTACATATCGGAATATTCATGGACAGGAAGAAAACAGTTTGCTTGCATTTTAGAAGCCAAGAATGAAAGAAACAGACCCTACGTGTATTATATTTATTAATTTCATTGGTATCATTTATTGATTATGGCTTAGGGTAGTATGCTCTATTAACATGAAGAGAATATTAATAGTATGTTGTTTTTAGTGAAATCCGATAGTAGTTATCCGTAATCTGCATATTATTTAATCATGGATAATAATTAAAATATTAGTTTCCTTTTAAATGAACTGTGGTAACGAACTTATTAAGCTAGCAACTTTGCATGAGAATTTCTTTCACGTATAATAAGTAGAAATGGGTCTACTCTAAGTGTGCAAGGGAAAAGATTATATACTATGTATGCAACCAATTATTTATAATATACTTTTATTTATTTTACAATAATAGAGATTGCACCATTATTCTCACCTTTCAATATATATCCTTGAAGTAATAAGACAAAATTTAATATATATATTTTGTGAAATTTCCCAACACCCTTCAAGAGGGTTCCAAAATTACTTTCAATAAGGTTTAAGGCAAGAACTACTGACATGTAAACAAGAGCGGGCCAGAAGGCCCAGGGGAGAAAATTTACACCAGGGGCAGGTCGACGGGCCATGGAGTGAAATATTTCCCCACGGCGGGTCTGTGGGCCATGGGAGAAATTTTTCCTAGGGAAGGATTCGTGTCGGGAGGGTCACGAGAGACATTTTAGAAATTTCCCGTGTGGGGTTGAAAAGCCATTCTTACACTCATGCTTCTGCAAGTCCGCACGCCACAAGGGACATGTGGCACCTTTTAAGCTAGCGCAAAGAAAACAAGATGGTGGGGATAAAAGAGTTTTAACACCCTGAAGGGCAAAAAAGGCAACATTCACCCATGCCTCCACCAGCACCTCACGATGCCACGTGGAAACTCTTGATTGGCTGCGATCTGTGGGGCGGTGGGGAAAATTTTCAATTTTTTCCCAAAATTTTGTAGAATCACTAAGTTAAAAAGGGGTCCTCCCCTCTATTGACACCTCGTGGTGCCACGTGGCAGCCTCTGATTGGCTGCAGAACGATGGTGTGGTGGGGAAAATTTGGAAATCACACTGAAAATATTTAGTGTCAGAATCAACAAATAATGTGAATCCATATCTTGTAATTTTTCCTTTTATTCATCATACTATGTAAAAACATTTTGTATATAAGTATGTAAGTAACACAACCAAAGGGGGATTAATCCCTAAGAACAATAGGTAATTACCTATGGCACCAACTGTTAGGGGCGCCTAAATCTAAATATTTTTATTAAATTTTTGCTATAACTAGAACTTAATAATAATTTTTTACCAGAAGTAATTTTTTTCTTGTTATTGGAAAGTATTTTTTTGAAAGGGACTATACCCTTGTATAGCAGGGCTCAAAATCTAGATTTGACAAATTTAAGATTTCGAAAAGAGATCAAAATCAAGACATAATGACAAATCCCAACAACAGAGAAAAATATGCCAAGATTACAACCAAAAACCAACAAACATACAGCTAAGAAACAACTAGTAGACAGCAACTTCATAGCAACAACACTTTCTTTGTAGTAGCACAACATGCCAACAGCCCATATGCAGTGATGATAGCACACAATATGATAAGACACATGCCTTGTCTAAGACAATGGAGGGTTTAGATTTATTGTATTTATTCTTTTTCCTATCCACCAACATTCATTCCTCATTTCCTTCTTGCACTAAAATTGGAAGAATAACTTCTATTGAGTTGATAGGGATGTGTCCCCTTGCAAGGGGAGTTGAATCTATCACTAAATCAACATCCTAGGGAGAGGAAGCTTGCGGTTTCTTCTCAAAAAATTTCTCAATGTATGAGAGTTCAACAACCGAGTCGATATGGGGATTTAATGTTAGATGTTCAGGAAGAGAATCCTTCCACCATGTATGTTTGAACTTGCACTTGGAATGTTCACAATCCTCTGAAATATGACCAATTTGAAGGAAAAACTGACATCTGAAAGCGAGACCCTTGTAGTCCAATCTCTATACCCAGATTCTCCAATTTACAGATTGATTTCTGTTGGTAGATCTTGAGAGGTATCAAAATCTATGAGAATTCGAGAATAAGTAGTATGTACCCGAAAAAAGGTCTTATCAACAAATTTCACCCATGATCCTATAGTATCACTTATGGCAAGCATACACAATCTATTCTAGAGATTAAGTAGGAGTCCTGGAAAACAAACCCAAACAAGGTACGTATCAAAGGAATATTTTAGGGGATCAAAAGATGGATACCATAGCTTTAACATGATTCCATGTTCAGCCCAAACTCATTATTAATTGAAAATCAAATCCCTATCCTTAGTGGGTTTGAAAGAAAGCAATGAAATATGCTTTGGCATAAGGATAAAGCTCAATCTTACATTGTATTTTTCCTCTCCATCTATGTGCAATCCAGTCATGTAGTTGATAGATTTTAGGCCAAAATTTGTGAAACCAATAAATAAGGTCCAACTGAGTAAGATTTTCCTCCTCCATTAAAATCTTGTGAAGTAGACCATCCTCTCTATTTAGTGTTGGAATCACCTGAGAGGGTTACTATGAAGTCCTAATGCTATCCTGGGAAAAAAAATTCAATAAAGGAAGGGCTTCCATTCCTTTGACCCTTGGGATTCCCATTCCCTTTGTTCCCCTGGCCAGCCTCTACTTCTTTCCCACTGATAGATCTGTGA
The DNA here is from genome assembly GCA_019776745.2 of Taxus chinensis. Classification (NCBI taxonomy): domain Eukaryota; kingdom Viridiplantae; phylum Streptophyta; class Pinopsida; order Cupressales; family Taxaceae; genus Taxus; species Taxus chinensis. Next base: position 176,994,480 of record CM034147.1, read on the forward strand.
TCAACATATGTTACAAGAGCGGTAGGGTCCTTGGCTACATTTTTTGAGATGTCAAGATATTTCTACCACTCCTTGTCTGATCTTCTATTCCTGCATTAAAATAATTGTTCTTATTATTATCAGCAGTTTCCTTATTCCTAGCAAGCTGTGAATCTACGCCACCATCAAAATTAATCTTTCCACCTGTATGAGGACTCCCATTTCCTTTTTCAAATTTGATGAAATTTTCTTGTTATCGATCTCTGTGTTTGGGCTATGTCATGGAGAGTGAGAGCGAGGACCAATTGATTAATGTTAAGGAATACAATTTTTTTCAAATATATTAATTGTTATTTTTATTGATATTATTATAAAATAACATAAATTTCATCGATGCACATAAAACATTTACTGTACTATTGTTCGATGTAAACTTACATATGCATATTTTTAAGCTCATACAATAATGTTAGTATTGTTACCCACTATCGAATGTAGCTCTAAATAATTCAGGTGTGTAAATTTTTATTAGATTTAAGGTTCATGTATTTTTTATAATGTCACCAGTGTAGCTATTAGAGAAAATTATAATTGAAGGAAATAATAACTTCATTCTCTATTCCTAATATATTTCATGATTTATTTTTCATGGAGCAATTATTAAGCTTGTTCCGAATGCTACTCTTCACAAAACCATTAGAGCTACCTGAATTTTTTATTGTTTTGCAAAAAAAATTTGTTTTGTTTAGTTTTTTGTCCCATCATCTACTTGATATTGGTAAATATGAAGAGTAACCAACCTTGTATAAAAAATTATATTTGTTGCATTTTGAGGACCTATGATTATTTCTCTCCATGCATGGATTGTTATTTGTCTTTGTTTCATAATTTTATAGGATATTTTTATTCATTTTGTATGCTAATTTCTCTAAATTACTGAATTATTATGATCCTTATGGAGCTTGTAAAATAAATTAATGTACATAGATTTTATTTATTTATTTGATTGATGTTTCATTGCATTAATTTTAAGAAGGGTGTTCAATTAAATTATTTCATAGGGTGTTCATATCCTTTAATTTAGGTATGATCACGACATAATTTATTAGAACAACTATATGCATATTATCATATATATTCAATTCATATAGTTTATTAAAATCTTAATATCTGAGGTAAAAAAAATTGCAATATAACTGCTTTCTATATGAGTGATAAAGAAAAAGATCACTTAGGTGAAAAGAGCAATTATTACTCCCAAAAAATGTTATAAGAAATCACATCAATGATATAAACTATGTAAACTAACATGGCAGAAATATTTAATATTGGTAAAATATAAGTAATTTATTCAGAAATAATTTGAAACATTCACATTATCAATGCATTTTAATTAGAAATGTTTATCTATCATCAAAATAGTGAAACATGTCATGAATGTGTTTTACCAATATTCTATATGATTACTTAATAATGATAGGACGTGCATAATGCTTAGGAAACACAAATTAATTCCTAATTAATCCATATTGACCTAACTAACTACATTTTATATCATTACATGAAATACCAATCATAAAATTAAATCATTAAAAATACAATAAACATATAGCAATCATTAGTAGTTAGCTAGTGGGTGCTAAATCTTGTACAAAAAAGGATAATATATAATGGAATTTTAATAACAAGAAATGATAATATTGCTATGATATATAAAACAATGGGATTCAATCCATGTTTAAGAAATAGTAAGATAACCAATTATTATTATTATTATTTTAAAGAAAGGTTTTACTCAAAAATAATGCCATTAATTTGAAGTTTAACTATTGATGTGTTTAAACAAATGTTTCAGAAGAAATATATGCGATCATTGAAAATGTATAAAATAATTCATAAGAAGAAATGTTAAGAGGAAAAAATTACATAGATATTATTCATATGGACTACAACTATAAATGTAATTAGGAAACATGTTACAAGTAAACTTATCAATAACTCATGTATATGAGTCAATGTGTATCAAGATAATGTACGCTTAAAGTGTGTGTGTCATTATTATGTGTATCTAATGAAATATTCTAAGTAAATATAAAATTTATGTCATAGTATGTGTGATGGTATAAAAATATATATAAATTAATCTGTCATAAGATGTTTATTCTACTCTATGGATATACTTGGTAATGTATCAGAAAAAATAAAAAATGGGGTAAGAAGGCCATTTGATTGAGCATAAATGAAATAAGACATAAAAATCACTCATATAACATGCCTAGTACATGAAGAAATATATAAATTTAGATCATACAAGTGCACTAAGTAAACATGTGATAGAAAACACACACATTATACATCTTATACCATTAATTGCAACAAAAAACAAATAATTTGAAAAATAATTGCACTGATAATCAAAGGATATAATATTAATTCCCCCAAAAAAATGTAAAGTCATTAAACACAAAATTATCCTATAATAATGAAATAGTTTCTCAAAGAAGTCAATAAATTTAATGTTAGGTAAAAATCATGATATTTTGGAAGGAAATGGATATAAATAGTTTGTAGGAATATCACAAGTAGTATTTTCCATAGGTAAAATGGAACATGGGGAGATTGTTAGAACCTGTTCCATAATAGAAAACAAAAAATATTCCTATTTAAATGCCATGCTTACTAGGACCATGAGAGGTTAGGGGTTTCATGAAATTTTATCTACTGCTCAAATAACTTCTTATTGGGTTATCTATTATTGTGAACTTCATGATTTATTTTTTTGTGATGTTTAAGGCTATAGGACCTTTCAAAACCCTTTTAAATCAGTCTTGTTTGATCCATTTTCTTGCTTGTTGTAAGTGTGTTGTAATGCCCCGTTTGTCATTACGCCTGTTCATACTTTGGCGATCATGTGCTAAGCGTGGAACGTAGTTGTGCCCCATCGATCATTGGTGGGCTTCACCTTTATGCTAGGGAATATTCAACCTCCTCCCTCTTCGTCGTGTTTGCTGGTTTCGTGTCGTTATTGCTGTTGTTGGCCCTGTAACGCCCGTTACGTTTTCCCCTATAACAAAAATAAAAATAAAAATTGTGTGCTCAAATTATCGAGCTTGTATGTTGACCCTTCTTATTATGATTAATAATTTTTATTAAGTTGTAATAATAAGATTATTGAAAATATTAATAATATTATTATTTTAATTCTCGATCGGTGATAACTTCAGTATCTCATTTTCGATTGTTATCAACGTTATGATTAATTATCGATAAACAATTTTATTGTTTGGTTGGTTGCTTCACAAACCGAGCCCCAATTCACGTGAAGAAGAGCATCTCCTTTTGTGATACTTGGTTGGTCATTGTTCTATGGTCTTTGTCGAACGTCAAGCCCTTATCTTCTTCCCTAGGATGATTAGTCCTACTTGCATGAGATGATTGTGTTTCTTCTCTCTCTGCCATGTCAGTGTGTATGTCGTTGTTGTTAACCAAATTGGTTAGGGTAAGTGTTGGTTTCCTGTCTCCTTTGGTGTCCATCGTTTGCTTGGGTAGGGAGGTTGCGTGTGTGGGGCACAAGTTTTTTTTGGGGTATGAATAATTTCAATACTCAACTTAATCCTTTCAACTACCACCTACCTCGCCCCTTGCAACTCTAGCTGCGTCCTGACCTGGTCACGTGGCTGTCATTAAATGAAACTAATTACTAATTGGACGTTGGCTTGTTTCCTTGCTACAAAAAGATCCTTGTTTGGTGCTGGCGAAGGTATGGTGTTTGGTGGTCTGCTACCATTCATTAATGTTCTTAATGAATACATATTTTCATGCTTTTGGTCTGACTTGTGCCAGTCTTAGGAGCCGCATGGGTTGAAATCGTTTCAGACCTGCTCCATTGAATTTTTGTTGAAATAAAGGGTGGAATTTGAAAGTTCCTGGTAAATGTTTTATTTGTTGTGCATCACGCCTTCCATGAATCTCTATCCGCGTGAGCTGTCCTTGTGAATTATTTTGCTTGGGGTCGATTTTGAGACCTGGAAACTTCTGCTTTGCTGGACGCGTGGGTTTGGTGGGAGAGTTAGACTGTGTTTTTAGGTAAAAGCGTCAAACTCATTTGCTAGTATGATTATTCGTTGAAGAGCCTCCTGTCTCCACTGCCTTCTGCCTACTTGTGCCCAACGAGAAATTTAATGAAAGTTTTAGTGCCCAACAATCTCGAGGGAAATAGAATCCGACCTGGGGTTGTTGTTGCTGGCCAATCTGATAGGTGTGTTACCTCCAATTTCATTGGGTGCTGTATGGTGTGTTCTTATTGGGGATCCACAACAACTGCCTGCAAAAGTAATTAGCTAGGCAGCGGGCATGTTGCAGTATAGTAGAATCCTGTTTGAGCGCTCCAACAAGTAGGTGGTCCAACTTTGTTGTTATCTGTTCAGCATCGACTACACCCTCGAATTCGGGATTCTCCTTCAAGGAGACAGATCACACCCTCGAGCACAGGAGATCTATGAAATGTTGGAGAAAATGTCTTGGGAGATGAAGGTAGTAGGATATTTTCAGATCTAGATCATGTACTGAGTTTTGTTTCTTCAAAAATCAATTATGTGACAGTGAGGGTGTTACCAGCAGACCTGATGAAATTTATTTACAAAGATCCTACTTGTTATTCGATGTAACTCATGGAAGAGAACCTCATAGAGGCCGATCTGTTTTATATCAGAATATTCATGAAACATAATTTGCTCTGCTATTATATGAGCTGCTTCAACAAGTCACTAGGTTGGCAGGAATAAAGTTTGCTATTGGAATAATCACGCCTTACAGACTGTACCTGAAGTGTTTGCACCGAGAGTTTGACGCTGTCCTCAAATCTGATGAAGGAAACGGTTTAATTACCATTGCGGTAGATTCCTTTCAGAGCCAGGAGTGATGTTGAATCAGGAGGAACAGGCATGAGATACTTTTTCCCTTTTTCCCAGCTATTTCCTTTTATAATTAAATGCATGATTATTGCTTGTTTTCCTGGTAATTGTGTGCTGTGTTGGTTTGAGATAAGCTCTGAGTGAGATTTTTATCATTTTAAATGTTGTGTGGCTTTTGCATGCCTTCCCCGCCAAGAGTGTATTTTCTTGCTTTTGCTAGATGTGTGAGGGGTCTTACTAGATACGTCTGTGTTATGCCTGTAGGAGCAGTTTTCTTCCTTCTGCGACCTAGTTTTGGACCTTCCTCAGCATGGCAATGAGGAATTGTTTGTTTAAGTTTTTTCCTCTTTAGAAAACAAAAAAAATAAATGTGATTTGCTTTTTACCTCTGTTATGTATCCCTATGGTTATAGAGGAGAGCAGGTGATAAATGAATAAAACTATTTACCTCTAGAGAAGAAGTGTATTTATTGCCCTTTTGTTGTTATCACGGTTTAATATTAATTCGTATTGGAAATGATACTAGAGAGACCCTTGCTCATCCTTTTCCTTTTAGCAATCTAGTTTGGTATAATCTCATCCCAATTTCATCCCTGGGAGGTCGACTACAAGGTTGGAACAATGTAAATTTCTATTTCCTTTTTGAAGCTTTAACGAACTGTGCATTATGCTTGTCAGATGTGACTGGCTATGACTAGATAGTGGGTTTGCGATGCCGTCTTATGCAAACATGTTTTGGCCAAATCTAACTTACTTACCTAGCTTATGATGACCTTAAAAATTTTAGTACCCTGGCCAAGGGATATCCTCGTCAGTCCTACATTTGTATTACCTCCCTAACTGGTCTTATGAAAGGTCCATCGGCTTCTTTGAGATGGAAATTTTGAGGGTTTGTTATAAGGAAAACCTTACTCAAACCTTTGGAGAAAATACTTAAAGTATTCAAGGGACTCTCGTTTTTTACATGGGATACCCTATGTGCCTGACATAACTGTGTAGGTTACTCAAATATTTTTATTATTATAAGAAAATCCTTTCCTTGTCGGATGCCCCCACGGTAGTGAGTGCAGGAACAGTGTTTTACCCCTTCCGAGCAACAAACAATGAAGTATATGTCGGATGTGGTGAACATGGAATTAAGTCTGAGGCTTGAGATGCTTTCGGGGACCCGTGAAAGGTAAATTACATTTACCCCCCCCCCCAAGAAATAATTTTTTATGAAACCCTTATTCATCATATCGGTAAGTAAGTTAGTAGTGTAGAACATTGAAATATTTTATTATGTTGGGAATGAAGGGGTTTTCGTTGAGGGATGTGCGGAGTTGGCACTTGCGGCTTAAGAGAGCTTTCAAAGTTTCAACTTATCATTCGTGGACGTTGTTAATCTTGAATATATAATTAAACATTGGGTATAGCAATCAAAAATGTCAGCTACATTTTTTTAAGGTGTACGCAAGTGCAATGCATTCCTTTTTACATGATCTTTGAATTGGGTCCTTGAGTGGCCATAACCCCCCCCCCCCCCCCTCATAGGCTGTATGAGTTTTAGTGGACTTGTGTGGCATTCTTGCTCTGAGTAGGGATGTTCGGAATAATAAATCTTGTTACCTTTTTTTTGACATTATCAGGAGAATTTACTATTTCTATATCGGGTGGTTGTAGTACGATTCCTTTATTCTGTTTTGTGAATGTGAAGCTGCTATCGCTATCTTACTTAAGGAAAATAAAAAGGTGTATTATGTGGGAAATTTGTTATAATTTAGAATGTAGGGTGTAAGGGTAACCTTGGATAGAAAATGCACAATTTTGGCTTTCATATGTTCTGCAGTGTGCCTTTTGTTAACTAGATATCTATTTTGTTTACCTTCATACAAATTACTTTTGCTTATGCCTTGGAATGGAAATCATGCACTAGTCATTCAATTAATTTTGATGAAATATCTAGGAAAAGGGAATGCATGCTCATGCCAGTTCTTTTGAACTGACAAAAGCTAACATGTTTTTGCAGGTTGTTTTTTCGAGCTCAAGTATGAAAGAAGTGGCCGTTGTAGTTGCATAGATGATAACCACTTTGGTGCTTGTACGTTGTCTTTTATGGTTAAAGTATTGATAACATCTAGTGGAAAAATTTTAGAAGAAGGGTCAGTGCCTTAGTAAATGTATTGTAGAATATTGTTGTTGTAACTGTCAAACTTTGCTCTTGAGTTAAAATGTTGAGTTGTAAATCCTACTAAGGCATAGTAGCAATGAGTTTGTAAGCACTATAAAGTGGACTGGATATTCCTTATAAAAGTTAAACGAAAATTTATGTATATGAACATATTAATGTAGATGTGATCCACTTGAAACCTTTGAGACCTGGAACAATCAAGAGGAATCTATCTTTTGTAACAAAATATGATTACTTGTTTTTTCCCCCCGAGCTAAACTAATAAACACTATCTTTTTGGTGAAACCTTAAATGATCTCATGGTGAAATCAATGGTTAGATTTTAGAAGATGATAGGATTTATTGAGTAGGAGGGAAATTGATTAATAAAACCTTAAATATCTCTCTATCGTTTGAAATGTTCTCCTTTGTCAAACTTAATAAAGTAAAGTCTAGATGGAACATTTAACCAATCTTGATAAACTCTTAGCCTCAATAAAAGACGGATAGTGGACAATGTGACCTTGAAGCTGAATTCTATTGTCCTGTTCCGTTAACCCTTACCATGATTCATGGTGATATTTTCTAAGCAAGGTCAAAATTTGATCCTTAAACAAGAAGGCTATTGTTATGAACCCTAAGCGGTACCTTTCACTCAATCGGAGCTTATGCCTTCACCTGTGCAACAGAGGTGTGGAACATGTGTTAGTGGCTTGAGTAAGATTAATTAACCTTGTAAGAAATGGAAAATGTTCTAAAATCAAATGAATAAGAAAGATTTGGACATAAAATTGATGATCCTAGTTTAGAAAGCTTGGCCTTAAGCTATTCAGTCAATAGTTGAAAAGAAAGAAGTTCTCCCTTGTGAAAAGAATTGTGTGAATCATTACATGAAATTTTATAAGAACGTAAGTTAAGAATTAAGAGACACTTTAGTAAACAAGAAAATTTAACAAGAAATTCCTCATGGGATGCCCTAGCTGTGAGTGTGTCATGTGGATTGGACTTCCATGTTGTCTTGTCAAAAGAAGAGTACATTGTCCTTGATAGGTGTGAACGTTTCCGTGCTGACCTTGTGGTCTCCCCTGTAACAAGTGGTTCCTGGTGTTGGTTGTAACCTTGTGACGACATGTTGTGTCGTGTTGTGTCAAAGCAAGTAAAAAAAAAAGTTATCCTGTATTTCACTGTGTTGTCCTTGTGTTGGTATTTTTGGTGTGTTACATTTGGTATCAGAGCATAGGTTCATGCTCTCGAACCTATGGGCCGGATTGGTGTTGTATGATGATGTTACATGGTGGTGGTGGTGTTACATGTTGATACTGCATGATGATGATGATGTTGCATGATGGTGGTAGATATTGGAAGAGTAATGTGCTTTAAACGTGATGTGATTATTGTCGTAATTGTAATTGATATTGTGAACGCACATGATGTATGTCACCTTGTGCGTGTTTGTGATCATGATGATGATGTGCGTGTTGTTGAATTCATGTTGATGTAAGTTGGGGATTATATATCTGGAAGAGGATAAATATCATTTTATAATTTTTTCTAATAGTAGGTCTTTAAGACACTTTTTAATTGTGATTTATCAGAATGTGAACTTATACCATCCCAACCGTGGTGAAATTATTCATGATGTGAATTATTGTCACTGTAATTGTGAAATTGTGAACGCACGTGATGTGTATGTCACTCAGTGCGTATTTGTCATCATGTTGATGTTGGGGATGAGAGTATTCTCTCTCCTTCTTGTGGATTCTATGAAGAGTTCACGTGTGAATTATGTTGTTTGTGGCGTGTGAAAAGAATTCTAATGTGGATGACATAGTGTTGGAACATTGTGACATATTGTGATATGTAAGTGTATCAATGTGTTGTATGACTAGATTGATGTTAAAAGAAATGAGTTGTATCATGATTTTTTTACCATGTTTTGAAGAAATGTGTGTACCACCTTGTTATGTAGCAATGGATGTTATGTTGTGATGTACTATGTCCATCGTATGTATGAGTTGTGCAAATAGGTAATGCTTCATGTTGTGATTTTGGGTCATACGGTGAGTGTATGAACCCTATCGTATGGTGATTGCACTTTGGGTGCAGAATGTGGTAAAGTGATGTGTTACACTCAGTGAATGTATGATCGTGATCTACCCTGTATGCATGTACCATACGTGAGACGTTATGGTAGTTATGTGTGTGCCACCATTATGTTAGTACTGTTGTTGTATGTTATGTTGTGAACCTTACGCTAACCGATCCTGAGGGAAATCGGTAGAAGTGTATGTTGAGAGTGAGGAATGGTGTACCATGGGTCAATAACTCGAGCTAAAACTCAGTTTAGTAGATAACATGTGATTCTTTCCTCTCTCCCTATGTGGTTGTATGTATGCAACCTTAGTGTATCTATGACTATGTTTAGCCTTGTCGAAGGGTGGCGGGATGATTCAGATGGAGGTGATGACAGTTGTATTATTGATATGTATTTTACGAGCTGAGGCTCGATGTTCCGAGTGCTAGCAACTCGTTGAGTACCCCTTTGGTGGCTAGATAAGGCCACACAGTTATCGTAATGTGACATTATTATAAGTTGATTTTATTCGTAAATTGAGCTTTTACTTTATTTTGCAAGGACCAGCATCTTTTCTTGATTGCAATGCTTTACAATTTTGGGCATTTCCTTGGTTTGTGGCACTAACATGGGGATTTTGATACTAACTTTGGCTATTTGGCCATTTATTTTAGCTTGATTTGGGGTCTTCTTTTAAATTTGGAATTTTTACCGCCTTGCCCAAGGCTTGTACTTTGCCACTTGGCACTTTGATTGGATTGTTGTGCTGGTTCTAATGTCGTGATGTGTGGAATAGGGTCATGGGATGCACCATGGATTGGTTGGACCTATGGACCCGCTTCGTTGTATGGGGGTACGCCCCAAGGGGTACATATAACTAGCGGGTTGTTGAACCACGCGTTATTATGTCACTTGGGTTAGGAGTGTTCGAACTCTATGTGTCTTGGACCATAGGGACAACCGGCCTCCTTGAGGGAGGCATAAGAGTTTGAGGGAGGCATAAGAGACTTGAGGGAGGCATAAAAGTTTGAGGGAGGCATAAGAGACTTGAGGGAGGCATAAGAGTTTGAGGGAGGCATAAGAGACTTGAGGGAGGCATAAGAGTTTGAGGGAGGCTTATGATATTTGTCTGTATGGTTGATGTTTCAGGATATATGTTGAGTTATTGTGATGTTTGGTATTGGTCTTTTGATGTATGTGTTACTCATGTCAGATGGATATGTGTTGTGATGTTGTGGACATGTCATTGATCCCCTTGTGGACACTATGTACCTGTAGCATGGTTTGGTGTTATGTGAGTCTTTCATTGATGCAAATTGAGGAAATGTCTAGTGGTTTGTAGTACTTTTTTGTTTAAGTATTTTGGTATGTCAGTCATTGATGTGTGCCGAGTACTATGTTATGTGGACTGTGCCTATTCTATTCCGTATTTGAGTAAACGTTTGTGGTGTAATACAATCTTGAAGTATATACTTGTGTGCTTGTGAATCTGTAAGGTATTGTGAACCTGATAGGGTGTTGTGTTAGCAGTTCATGTTGGGCACCCACAATAAGGAATAAACCAAAACTCTTCAATGATGATATTTTTTTTTTTAAAAGAAACTAAAACTAAAATAATGATAATGGAAAGAGACTAATGAAATAATAAATAAGAAAGAACTGCCAATCTTCACAGAACCTTGAAAGTTAAAATTTCTACCAAATGTTCCTAGGCTACCCCATGGCCATGCTTTTGCATCTGAAATATTAGACTTAGAGCATACCTTCACCCTTATCTGATCGTTATTGCTTACCATTTCTTTTCCTTTGTGTTATGTCGCATTGAGGACGATGCTTCTTAAGGGGAGGAGAATGTAATGCCCCGTTTGTCGTTACGCCATCATACTTTGGCTCCCTGTGCTACCAGTGTGGAACGTATCTTGCTGCCCCATCGATCATTGGTGGGCTTCACCTTTAGGTGAGGGAGATATTGAACCTTCTCCCTCCTTCATTGTGTTTGTTGGTTTCGTGTCATTTTCCGTTGCTTGCAACGATCGTTGTTTAAGATCCCCTTCTGCATGTGCCAGTTAATTGTCGAGCTTGTATGTTGACCCTTCTTAATATGATTAATAATTTTTATTAAGTTGTAATAATAAGAGTATTGAAAATATTAATAATATTATTATTTTAATTCCCAATCGGTGATAACTTCAGTATCTCATTGTCGATTGTTATCAACGTTATGATTAATTATCGATAAACAATTTTATTGTTTGGTTGGTTGCTTCACAAAACCGAGCCCCAGTTCACGTAAGGAAGAGCATATCCTTTTTTGATACTTGGTTGGTCATTGTTCTATGGTCTCTGTCGAACGTCAAGCCCTTATCTTCTTCCCTAGGATGATTAGTCCTACTTGCATGAGATGATTGTGTTTCTTCTCTCTCTGCCATGTCAGTGTGTCAATGTCCTTGTTGTTAACCAAATTGGTTGGGGTAAGTGTTGGTTTCCCGTCTTCTTTGGTGTCCATCGTTTGCTTGGATAGGGAGGTTGCGTGTGTGGGGCACAAGTTTTTTTTGGGGTACGAATACTTTCAATACTCAACTTAATCCTTTCAACTACCACCTACCCCGCCCGTTGCAACTCTAGCTGCATCCTGACCTGGTCATGTGGCTGTCATTAAATGAAACTAATTGCTAATTGAAACGTTGGCTTGTTTCCTTGCTGCAAAAAGCATCCTTGTTTGGTGCTGGCGAAGGTATGGTGCTTGCAGCGGCCTGCTACCAGAACGTTAATCTGTTCTTAATGAATCACATATTTTCATGCTTTTCATCTGACTTGTGCCAGTCTTGGGGGCCACATGGGTTGAAATCGTTTCAGACCTGCTCCATTGACGTTTTGTTGAAATAAAGGGTGGAATTTGAAAGTTCCTGGTAAATTTTTTTTCTTCTGTGAATCGCCTTCCCTGACTCTCGGGCCGCGTGAACTGTCCTTGTGAATTATTTTGCTTAGGGGTCGACTTTTTAGATGGAAAGGCTTCTGTTTTGCTGGACGCGTAGGGTTTGGTGAGGAGAGTCAAGACAGTGTTTTTTAGGTCCATGCGTCTGAGGTCCTTTGCTAGTATGTTTAGTCAAGTGAAGAGCCTGCTGTCTCGACTAGAGATTTCTGCCTGCTTCTGCCCAACGAGAAATTTAATGAAAGTTTTAGCGCCCAACAATCTCGAGGGAAATGGAATCCGACCTGGGGTTGCTGTTGCTGGCTGATTTGATAGGCGTGTTACCTCCACTTTCATTGGATGCTGTATGGTGTGTTCTTGTTGGGGATCCACAACAAATGCTTGCAACAGCCTACAATCTCAGGCTAGGCATTGAGTGGAAGCATGTTGTCAGTATAGTAGAATCCTTCATGAGCACGCAGGTTGTCCAACTAATGTTAGGTGAGTTCTTGACTGATTCCCAGATGCCTGAAGACTCCTATGAACTTCTTGATATCTGATTCACATAGGAATAGGCAGGCTCTAATGGCGAGGGGTGAAAGGAGAGAGAGGGTGCAGGAAGGAGATCGATGAAGGGTAGAGGAATGCAAGCATTTCTGTGTAAGAGGCAGATCACACCCACGGGAACAGGAAATCTCGCAATGTTTGAGAAAATGGTCTTGGGAGATGAAGGTAGCAGGATATTCTTCAGATCTAGATCATGCACTGAGTTTTGTTTCTTCAAAATGATTAAGTGACAGTGAGGAGTGTTACCAGCAGACCTGATGAAATTTATTTACAGATTCTCTACTGATCCTACTTGTCTTTCGATGTAACCATGGAAGAGAACCTCATAGAGGCCGATCTGTTTCATATCAGATTATTCATGAAGCACGTTTTACCTTGCAATTTTATGAGCTGTTTCAACGAGTCACTGATTTGGCAGGCATAAAGGTTTCTGTTGGAATTATCACACCTTACAAGCTACAGCTGAAGTGTTTGCACCGAGAGTTTGATGCTGTCCTCAAATCTGATGAAGGAAAAGGTTTAATTACCATTGCGGTAGATGCCTTTCAGAGCCAGGAGTGATGTTGAATCAGGAGGAACAGGCATGAGCTGGTTTTTCCATTTTTCCCAGCTATTTCCTTTTATAATTAAATGCATGATTATTGCTTATTCTCCTAGTAATTGTGTGTTATGTTGGTTTGAGATAAGCTCTGCGTGAGATTTTTATCAGTTGAAATGTTGTGTGGCTTTTGCACGCCTTCCTCGCCAAGAGTATATTTTCTTTCTTTTGCTAGATGTGTGACGGGTCTTATTAGATACAGTCTGTGTTATGCCTGTAGGAGCAGTTTTCTTCCTTCTGCGACCTGGTTTTGGACCTTCCTCAGCATGGCAATGAGGAGTTGTTTGTTTAAGTGCTGTCCTCTTTAGAAAACAAAAAAAATGTGATTTGCTTTTTACCTCCGTTATGTATCCCTATGGTTATAGAGGAGAGCAGGTGATAAATGAGTAAAACTATTTACCTCTGGAGAAGAAGTGTATTTATTGCCCTTTTGTTGTTATCACGGTCTAATATTAATTCGTATTGGAAATGATACTAGAGTGACCCTTGCTCATCCTTTTCTTTTAGCAATCTAGTTTGGTATAATCTCATCCCAATTTCATCCCTGGGAGGTCGACTACAAGGTTGGAACAATGTAAATTTCTATTTCCTTTTTGAAGCTTTAACGAACTGTGCATTATGCTTGTCGGATGTGACTGGCTATGACTAGATAGTGGGTTTGCGACGCCGTCTTATGCAAACATGTTTTGGCCAAATCTAACTTACTTACCTAGCTTATGACGACCTTAAAAATTTTAGTACCCTGGCCAAGGGATATCCTCGTCAGTCCTACATTTGTATTACCTCCCTAACTGGTCTTATGAAAGGTCCATCGGCTTCTTTGAGATGGAAAATTTGAGGGTTTGTTATAAGGAAAACCTTACTCAAACCTTTGGAGAAAACACTTAAAGTATTCAAGGGACTCTCGTTTTGTGCATGGGATACCCTATGCGCCCGAAATAACTGTGTAAGTTACTTAAATCTTTTTATTATTATAAGAAAAGCCTTTCCTTGTCGGACGCCCCCACGGTAGTGAGTGCAGGAACAATGTTTTACCCCTTCCGAGCAACAAACAATGAAGTATATGTCGGATGTGGTGAACATGGAATTAAGTCTGAGGCTTGAGATGCTTTCGGGGACCCGTGAAAGGTAATTTACATTTACCCCCCCCAAGCAACAATGTTTTATGAGACCCTTCTTCGTCATATCAGTAAGTAAGTTAGTAGTGTATAACATTGAAATATTTTATTATGTTGGGAATGAAGGGGTTTTCGTTGAGGGATGTGCGGAGTTGGCACTTGCGGCTTAAGAGAGCTTTCAAAGTTTCAACTTATCATTCGTGGACGTTGTTAATCTTGAATATATAATTAAACATTGGGTATTAGCAATCAAAAACGTCAGCTACATTTTTTTAAGGTGTACGCAAGTGCAATGCATTCCTTTTTACATGATCTTTGAATTGGGTCCTTGAGTGGCCATAACCCCCCCCCTCATAGGCTGTATGAGTTTTAGTGGACTTGTGTGGCATTCTTTCTCTGAGTAGGGATGTTCGGAATAATAAATCTTGTTACCTTTTTTTTGACATTATCAGGAGAATTTACTATTTCTATATCGGGTGGTTGTAGTACGATTCCTTTATTCTGTTTTGTGAATGTGAAGCTGATATCGCTATCTTACTTAAGGAAAATAAAAAGGTGTATTATGTGGGAAATTTGTTATAATTTAGAATGTAGGGTGTAAGGGTAACCTTGGATAGAAAATGCACAATTTTTGGCTTTCATATGTTCTGCAGTGTGCCTTTTGTTAACTAGATATCTATTTTGCTTACCTTCATACAAATTACTTTTGCTTATGCCTTGGAATGGAAATCATGCACTAGTCATTCAATTAATTTTGATGAAATATCTAGGAAAAGGGAATGCATGCTCATGCCAGTTCTTTTGAACTGACAAAAGCTAACATGTTTTTGCAGGTTGTTTTTCCGAGCTCAAGTATGAAAGAAGTGGCCGTTGTAGTTGCATAGATGATATCCACTTTGGTGCTTGTACATTGTCTTTTATGGTTAAACTATTGATAACATCTAGTGGAAAAATTTTAGAAGAAGGGTCAGTGCCTTAGTAAATGTATTGTAGAATATTGTTGTTGTAACTGTCAAACTTTTCTCTTGAGTTAAAATGTTGAGTTGTAAATCCTACTAAGGCATAGTAGCAATGAGTTTGTAAGCACTATAAAGTGGACTGGATATTCCTTATAAAAGTTAAACGAAAATTTATGTATATGAACATATTAATGTAGATGTGATCCACTTGAAACCTTTGAGACCTGGAACAATCAAGAGGAATCTATCTTTTGTAACAAAATATGATTACTTGTTTTTTCCCCCGAGCTAAACTAATAAACACTATTTTTTTTGGTGAAACCTTAAATGATCTCATGGTGAAATCAATGGTTAGATTTTAGAAGATGATAGGATTTATTGAGTAGGAGGGAAATTGATTAATAAAACCTTAAATATCTCTCTATCATTTGAAATGTTCTCCTTTGTCAAACTTAATAAAGTAAAGTCTAGATGGAACATTTAACCAATCTTGATAAACTCTTAGCCTCAATAAAAGACGGATAGTGGACAATGTGACCTTGAAGCTGAATTCTGTTGTCCTGTTCCGTTAACCCTTACCATGATTCATGGTGATATTTTCTAAGCAAGGTCAAAATTTGATCCTTAAACAAGAAGGCTATTGTTATGAACCCTAAGCGGTACCTTTCACTCAATCGGAGCTTATGCCTTCACCTGTGCAACAGAGGTGTGGAACATGTGTTAGTGGCTTGAGTAAGATTAATTAACCTTGTAAGAAATGGAAAATGTTCTAAAATCAAATGAATAAGAAAGATTTGGACATAAAATTGATGATCCTAGTTTAGAAAGCTTGGCCTTAAGCTATTCAGTCAATAGTTGAAAAGAAAGAAGTTCTCCCTTGTGAAAAGAATTGTGTGAATCATTACATGAAATTTTATAAGAACGTAAGTTAAGAATTAAGAGACACTTTAGTAAACAAGAAAATTTAACAAGAAATTCCTCATGGGATGCCCTAGCTGTGAGTGTGTCATGTGGATTGGACTTCCATGTTGTCTTGTCAAAAGAAGAGTACATTGTCCTTGATAGGTGTGAACGTTTCCGTGCTGACCTTGTGGTCTCCCCCGTAACAAGTGGTTCCTGGTGTTGGTTGTAACCTTGTGACGACATGTTGTGTCGTGTTGTGTCAAAGCAAGTCAAAAAAAAAGTTATCCTGTATTTCACTGTGTTGTCCTTGTGTTGGTATTTTTGGTGTGTTACATGTGTTATCTTGAACTTTATCTTTTTGCAGTTGTATAAGGGTTGAGGATGCCTTTCAAAACCTCCTTAATATATAATAAAAAAATAGTGTGATAGGTAAGTTTCATAATAATGTTCATGATTAAGTTCCTATAAATAGCGATAAATACATGGTGAGTTCCTAGGAAATTATTGTTCCCTCAAAAATCATATTAAATATATGAAATTAGTATTATATTTAAGTAGTGTCCTAGATTAAAACTATCAAATAAAATGTTAATTAATCAATATTAATACTAAAGTGTGTTTTTGGAAGTTATGTACATGGTAGATATTAACTGTTTAATTTTTTGTCACGATATGAGAAGTGTCTTACATAGACATCTAGGTGCCATGCCATAGAAGGTAAATTTCTCTATCATGTTATCATTAAAATATAAAAAACAATCATGTGCAGGACAACTAATAAATCCATCAATAGTAATGATACTAATTTCTATGTCACAAATAGTTGTAGTAACCATATACACTTATTGTGTAAGTGGATTACTTAATGTACCTTGGAATTATTATTTTTGCATAAATATGATCTATTGGTTGTTCTAAATTTATGTTTGACAATAGTTGATCATGAAGACATAATGTTAAAATGAAAATTCCTTTAATAAATACAAATGTGAATGTTTTAGGAGTAGTGCACAAATAACTAACGTCAAAGGAGAATCGTTTATGTTCACTATGAATAATTAATATCTGTAAATTTGGGTATGATCTAAAAGTTCTAGTGTAAAATATATTTTTTGAGAAATATTTGATTGTATGTTGTGCATACCTCATCAAGATTATGGTTGAAATATATGTACTCATTTTAATATAAGAATTTAAAAATGTAATATGTGCTTCTATATGAACTTATAAAAGAATATCCTGGACAATTGATTAGATAACAAAGGGATTGAAATACTAAAGGAATGATGCGAATTCGATAATTGACTATATGATAAAAATAAATGTGTAATGATAATTGGTGTCTATAATCATTCTACACAATTCAAATGATGCATGGTTTTATATAGGGATTTCGATGGTGTATCATGTGGTATAACATCAATAATTATAAATTTAGGATCCTCAATAGATATAAGTTATCAGATAATGGGATTACAAGAATCCAACATGGGCCATCATATTTTTGCCACCAAATGGAACCCAATTTCATACTTTGACTCATGTCGAATAATTTTACTAGTAGAACAAGTAATCAATTTCCTCAAAACAAATAAAGATTTATTAGATGAATAATAAACCTAAAAAAAAATTAGTAGCACAATGTCAAACCATTGTTCACGCCCACATCATATTCTAACTCATGGGAATTATAATTCTACAACCTCCCATTACTAACTAGACACAGTAATCTTTTTAGATTGAACATTTGTATCCCTTTATAGATACTATGGATAAAAAAATATAAACACTTCTCTGAATTACAAAAATTCAACTAAAATAATCTTCACATCAGAAGATCCTAAGAGACATGATGACATATATTTCCTATTGCACTACTAATATCATAGCTAAGACCCTAATTGGACATACATTTATATCCCTTTATAGATACTATGGATAAAATAAGTATAAAAACTTCTCCTAATTACAAAAAGTGAACTAAAAATAATCTTTACATTAGAAGATCCTAAGAGACATGATTATAGATATTTCCTATGCCACTCCTAATATCATAGCTAATACCCTAATTGTATATTCTTTAGATTGGTAACGTGTTTTTCAGACATACTCCAATTTTGAACATGAGGGATTAGAAGATTTACTACTTCAAAATTTTCAAATTAAATATCTACTTGAGAACAATTTGAACAGGTTTTTCAATTGTAAACATGGAAAAAATGAAAATACTCAAATTGATCTGTAAGACTTAGTAAACTATTTGCAATAGTTGTGATCACACCTTTAGTGACAATACTATATATCGAATATATTTTCGTGGTTTACAATCTAAAATTCAATACATATTTGTGTCCTTTGCTTTTATATCTTGGGAGGCTTTTGTGAAGTAGAAGAAGAGGAAAGGATACTTTTGTTTGCATGTCTTACAAACTTCAAGTGGAGTAATCCCAATGAAAATTCCAGCCTTAAAGCAACCTACATGCCCTCACAAGACCTCATCATTAAAATGTTTCAGATGATAGCTTTATAGAAACGCATAATCCATCTATTTCGAATACTATCATTCCTAACTACATAAGACATTGTAGATCTTATACATCCATTGTCATACACTAACAATAAATTAAAATCTTCTTGGAAAAACTCTCAACCACCTTAAGATAACATCCAAACTAAGACTACTCATGTTCACTTTAGTAATTCATCATCTAACTTAAATGAAATTAGATGTAGAATCATAGAGCCCTAGACCTTCCAATAAAAAAACTCTTTCCACAAACTAGACCTAGTTTTTCTTAAACATAGCAAAAGATTCATGACAAGAGTCATTGATTTAAATATCCTCTCGCCGGCAACTTCTGGGCATGGCCCCCTCTTACATCGTTTTGATGAGATTATACTTCAACAATGTGAAGTGCTTGCAATGTAGAATGATCTTACAATGGATCAATCCCTATTTATACACTTCCTTATTGACTCTCTGATCGTGGACGAGATTCTGTTCCTAGTGGATACTCTCCTCTCCATTTTCCTGAAGAACAACAATTGGCAAGTACAACAAGTTCCCGTAGACCACAGTTCGGGCACGTGTCACTTCGTTGGAATATATCGAATACATAGGATATTGTACCGATGACCTAAAATATACTTGTAGCGTGTGTGGATGTTACAGCAGAAGGCAAATGCCCCTCATCGGCTGCTAACCATACATTCCTCTCACCATTTAAGTGAAATATATGTGGAAGTTCCAGATGTTAGAAATATGATTCCCCTGGTTTCTTATAACCATACATTTTGCTTTTTTCTACAAATCAGAGTCATTGATTTTCTGAGATTTCGACAGTTCATAAAGTGTTCATTTTATCTAGAAGAACTGTGTGAGAGTTTAGAGTTAAATTGTATGAGTGATGGGTAAAGAAGTGTTTTGGGATTGGAAAACATTTATTTGTTGGGCGGCAGAGGTGGGATAGTGGCAGTAGTCCCGAATGTGTTTGGGGAACACGAACCCTCATTTGTGACTGCAAAATGTACAATGCTCAGATTGGCTTACGGTCCAGTTTATGCCGACTCATGGTGCCTTTTGAACTGCAAATGTGAAACCTCCAGATTAGTAAAGTTCTTAAGAAATTTCATAACTGTTAATAAACTTCTGTGATATATTATGAAATTCTCCAGTTATTTACAATGAGTTTTATCCTTATCTTGCGATGATTTACATAGTTATGATTGTTTGTGTGAGTTTTGAAATCGTTCTGTACTTCAACTCGACTAAATATAATATACAACAGTATGTCTATATATGTTATAAAAATGCAAGAAGTTGAACTTAATTATTCTCTGTATGGCTGAAAATGTAAACACTATGCTTATTAATATTTACTATAGGTTTATTTTAGAAACCTTTTATTTTGAAAGCGGGAATCGAAAACCGCCAGATAAACTCACCAAATATATATGTTCAAATGTGTTAAAAATTAACGGAGAACAAACAGAATATTTTTGGATAAATATATTTACTTTCAACCTTTGGAGCCTTGTTAAGGTCGTATCCGATTATCTAAAGTTCATAATTATTTAATTCAAATTAAAACGATGTGAAATGTACAGCTAGCAGAAAGAAACTCATATAGTTAATCAATCATATAGTAGACATTAGTTGAGCAGGATATATATTAGTAATTAATATTAAAAAGTTATATTTTTAACTCATTAATTTCAAAATATAGACGATCATTTTGAATAAAAACCCACTCTCTTCCACAAACCCTTGCACCCATAAGAGTTTGATGAAGAAATATTTTCTTTACAGAAGTAAGCCTCACTTGTTGATGGTATTATTCAAGGGTTCTATTTTGTATTATTTTTTAGTGCAACTTTTAGATTTTTCAATTATATTTTTTAAGAAAAAATATTTAGTAGGATATTTTTAAGTTCTTTAAAAATGAATATTTATTAATAGTTACTTATTCATGTTTATATTTATTTTTTATAGAATATAAAGTTTATATGGATTATTTGTACAAAATTTTTAGGTTCAGTTATCAAGGATTCAGGGGTTTGTATTGCACATAACTATATTGGAGCATGATTATAAAATCGTCTCTTATTATTTGATATCTCTTGGTATATGTATCTTGGTGAATAGTTAGGCAACACCTTGTAGACTATTATATAGATGGTTGGGATACAACCAATTTGATATATATAAAATTTGAAATAGATATTATCGCATAGAAATAATCAATAAGATTCTTCTAACTGAAATGATTATCTTTACACATGTTAGATCTAAATAATGTTTCTTTACTTCAGTGTAACGACTGAGGGGTATCCATTCCTCCAAATTCACCAAGTCACGATCCTGACTTGATCCTTTTTATTATCTCTTTGGATTTGTACGTTGCTAGATAACTAGGCAAAACCTTTTACATTATCATTCTCATAATGATCATTTAACTATAACCCACTTAACGAATAATATAAAATTATAAGATTTTTCTAGTTAATGTATATTAAATTTTAAATCTTCAACTAATATAAGTTAATTATTAGATATAAAATTATGAAGTTGAAATCTAAAGTTATTATATACAGCTAAATAGTTAAAACCATTAAACCCTATTATATTTCTTAATTTTCAATCTAAAACAAATATTGATGAAAAATTTGACGCTTGGAAAAACATAATAAAAAATCATTCCTTTTAACAATTTTAATGAGCGACATCAAATTATCCTGCTGTTCTTATCTTTCGGTCTACTATATCCGGAGAGCAAAGCATGACAGTCAACATCCTTGGTGTTACTGTGAAACCCTAGCTCTAACTTATACAAAAATGTTGACATAGCATAAGTCTTTCCTCTCGTAATAGTCCGATTCAAAGCCTTTGACGTTATAGTCTCTAAGATGTTAGAAGTTTAAAAAATTTGAAGCCGTATGGGGGATACGAAAGACAGTCATTAATCCCACTCAAACATTTGCATTTGATCAATCCACATAATTGTAAAAAGATATAAAAACCTGTTGTTGATGCGCAAAAATGTGCGAAACACATCCATAAATTGGTTCTTCGATGAGTGCTTGGGCATCATACGATATGCTATCCGCTTCATCATGTCGTTCTTCTTTCGATCCAACAAGTTTGAGAAATTACTTGCTCCAGATATGTTATGAATTGCGGGATTCAACCGATTCCTCTGTGGAGAAATAAGGGGCATTTACACATTCTTTCAAACACTTTCTTGTGATATACTTACACACCCCAGAAGGTTCTGTTTCCCCTCTTAATCATTCTATGGTGCCCTCTACTTAACCAAATACCAACTTTTTTCTCTCTCTGTTCTGTTCTTTATAATAGATCGTCTCGCTGCACGTCTACAACAACGTTCTCGCTGCGTAAGTCAATATTAATCAGACAGAGAGTATGAAGAAAGAAAGACGGGAATCAGTGTATGAAGCAGCAGGAAAAAGCCCTATCATAAATAGTCAAATGACGTCTGTTAGGAAGGTGGAGATGTGAATCATCAGTATTAGAATAATTCATTGTGGGGAACAAATTATTGTATACAAAATTGAGTGACAGTTACATTCCGCGGTTAATTCGTTATGACGGTCCCATGCTGTTTGTTCACGTGCGACATAGGTAGTGCCCTTAATATATTAAATTACAAGAAATACTAATCTAATTAACATATTAAATAGCGATAATTAAAAATTTGATAGTAAGGAAGTGGGTGCTGATTCTTCTTCGGATGCAATCGTACTAAACCTGCCAAGTGTTTTTAAGCGTAGAAATTCTGTAAGTAGGATAGATTTTCTTATTAAAAGCGCATTAGTATTATTGTAGACAATCACTCCCTTAGAAACAAATAGTGCAAATTTAATTATTTGGCAATTTATTTAGAAGACAGTTTAGTAGGCTATGTTATGATAGACATATTTTGCAAATACATTTATCTGAAATATGTCAATAGATAATAATTTTAAATATTTTATTTTTGAATGTTTTCAGTAATGAATCATTAAAATCAGGGTACTAATTTTTTTATGAAGATTTCATTGAGTAGTGACAAATATCATCAAACTAGATTTTTTTATTTATAAAAATTAAGAAAAAATGGGGCCGAACATTACTGTCAAAATAAATGTCAAATTTATGATTGAAATTTCCCTATGAGCATTAAATAAATGTTAAATTTAATATTCAAAGTAAAAATGATCACATCATCATAGCCCACCTATACCTACCATTTTAAAATGCCTATCAACATAAATGTCTAAAAGAGTTCAAATATCATCTTTTATAAAGCACCCTTTCTAACCACTTAACTTAAAATACTATGAGGGTTGTTCATGTAGCGTTTACATTTGCATATCCTAGCTACATGATCATTCCACTAATTCATGAAATAAGGATAGTGAAATACTCTAATATCGCCATAAGTTCCTATGTATACACAAATGACATCCATAACCTGTCTTCACATTTAAAAATGGTTTTTCTTCATAACTAATGCATTGTATTTCATATTTACTTAAGATTTTATGTACTTATTATGTAGGTTTTAGTCATCATGGCCAATAGGAGGAATACATTGTTTAGTTTGTTTTGTTTTTATTCTTTGTTTTCATAAATTTCTACAATTTATTTTTATTGATTTTTTAAAAACAAATCATATTTAACTTTTTGATGTATCATATTTTCTTCCCTTATTCCACACCTCAAAAAATAAAAAATAAATGTCACACAAACCTCACTTTGCTGGATATATTTTCCTTTCACTGTTGGGTTTTATCTTCCAATCTAGTTCTAGCCTATGCTAGAGCATTATTTACAATGACCTAGAAAATGTCAAAACATTGGATGTAGAGTTTTTATTGTAATTGGAGGCACTTTTCAATACATAATAAGAATGTAAAAATGTACAACCTGGATATTTAATTAAATATTTTTAAATGGTTAAAAACAATTTTATCTTAATTTACATTTTAAAAGTGTACAACCTGGATATTTAATTAACTATGAAATTTCTTTTAAAAAAATTATAAAACATTTTTTATGCAGGAACTGAGCACTTAACAAGTACATTTGCAATTATCCTTTTGTAGTCTAGTAGATGCCACCATTTTATCCTTGTAGTGCCTACTTCCCTTTGACACTTACTATATTTCTGATTTTGAATACTCTTGGTTATATACATGGATATTATTGTATCATTTTGGCTTAGCATGATGTTAGACAATACAAATACCTAGACTATTGTTGGATTTCTACTCATAGTATGACTTGTGTAGATTCTTAAATAGACATTTTGTATTAATAATGATATGTTGTTGACATATTTATATACTTCTAACATTTGGCATTCTCGTCATATTGTGTAGGATTTATTATTTGAACTAATCTTGTGATCTTCTTGGTATTTATAAAATATAGAATTGAGATGTTGTTGGAATTTTAAAATAATAACATTATTTGTCTAGATGTTGATTTAATTTATATATGGATGATTGTTGACTTATACGCATATATTTTATCTTGGATGCTTTGATGCGGCCATGAGGCCGAAGGAGGTATTTTGTGTTTTTGCAAGTAATTATATCACAACAATCAAAGGGGGATTAGAGACCAGCCATATCGGAATGCTGAATGGATTAAAAAATGATCACTATGGCAACTTGTGTTATGTTGTGTGTATATTATTTTGTTGATTAGGGGGTCCCCACGGGGGATGACCTCCAATTGTGACCAAGGGTTTGTGTATAGTTATTTTCTTTTCTTTTATTTAATTTTGGTGTATATGATTTAATTGTGATGTAATTTCATTTTATCATTAATTGATTTATGTGTCTAGATTATTAGATTAATCAAGCTACTAAACTAATTATGGATGAGACAAAAATTATAAGTCATTTATTAGATAAGATCGTCCTTTGGTTTATGTGTTTTTAAGTTGAGTATAAGTAACTTGAGTGTTGTACACTCTACCTCATCTTCAAAATTTGGAATTGGCATTAAGGGAAAATTTTGGAGGCTTGTGGGACAAGCTAAGCTTTTCTCAAACCTCTTAATTTCTTAACCAAACCCTACCTATGGGTTTGGGGGTCAAAAATAGACCCCTTTATGTGTTTTGGAAGGCAAAAGGTGAGTTTTAATTGCACTTTCTTACATGTGTTTAAACTTTACTCTTTAAGGGTGTGGGTTGGATTGTTGTGTGTAATAGGTTTTTCATATCTCTCAACCAACCATTTATTATGCCTTGGGGAATTTTTTTGACTTAGGTGATGTGGGATGGAGAAAAAATGATGTGAATCCAACTGCAAGAGGTTGAAATACGTCCAAATAAACTGTAATGCCCACTTCCCTACGACACTTAGTTGATTATCATTTTGAGTTATGCAGACTTTAGATATGGACATGACTTATACTTATGTTGATTAGCATGATGTTTTGTGACTAGATGCATTTGGATTATGATTGGATTTTGTTTTCAGTATGATCTACGCTGACTCATGGACAAACTATTGGATACCGATATTATTTTTATATGGATATATGGCATGTGTTCTAACATTGGATTTCTTTACTCTAATTTTGGATGATGATGAAATGCATAATTAAGTTGTGATTTAGACCTAGAAATGATGATTGATTGAATTACGTATAGATGTTAATAAATTTCATGCATATGGTTATTTTGGATATTTTGACATGGCCGTAAGGCCGAAGAGGGTATTTTGCATTTTGCAGGAAACACAGCATGATCACAACCATGAGGGGGGATTGGGGACCAAACACAATAGGATGTCGGGTGGTTACAACATTGGTCGTCAAGGCAACTTGTAAATTGTATTGTGTTAACTTTGTTCTTGTATGTGTTGAGAAAATTTTGATGAGGGAGTACTGTTCTAATGTGACCATGGGGTTGAGAATTTTATTTAGTTGTTTTATTTACTTTAGTAGGTGATTTAATTTGGGATGTCTTTCTTTTATTACTTTTGCTAAGTAAGTTTAAATTTATTTTAATATCTTGTTTTAGTTTTAAGTTTTGGGGGAAGTCAAGTGGGTGTAATAAATTTTGTTGGTTGGCTCCTTGAGCCATGTGTTGTCTCTTGTATTGAATGCTTATTTTGAGTGTTGACCACTCCAAATATCTTGAAAACTCGAATTTGAGTTTGAGGGCAATTTTGGGGGACTTGTGGGACAAGTTAAACTTGTCCCACACTTCCCAAAACCCCCTACCAACCATATCTATGGGTTGGGAAGCCCAAAAGAGGATTATTTATTGTTTTGGGAAGTGAATTATGACTTGGAGTGCACTTTTTCTTCATTTTGCATTTATTTGTGCCTTAAGGCACATGGGAAGGGATGGTTGTGGAAGAGAGTGGTCATTCAACCCAACCACCCATTTATGGTGTTTTGGGATTTGAGTTGACTAAAAGGAGGTGGTCTTGAGGATGTGTGATGTGGCATCCAACTAGGAGCCACATCACCCTCACTCTTCCTTTTGTCTATTTATTGAAACTTCCTCTATTGTGGAGGGGGTTGGAGTTTTCTTTGGTGGAAAGTTCTTTTGTTATTTTGGGGAGAGAGGAGAGATTTGGGAGAAAGAAAGAAAAAAAAGAAGCTTGGATTGCATGCTTGCATTGCTTTGGAGGGAGCTTGGAAAAAGCTTCTTGGATAAGTCTTCTCCAATGGAGAGGTAGGAAAACTTCTCTTTTGTGCTTTCTTTTGTTATTGCTTTGAGCTTAAAATTGAAGAAAATGCATGTTGTTGTTGTATATTGTGAAAAATGGATTTGAATGCTTTTGCGTAGTATAGGAGAGGTCTATGGGAATACTCATGAGGGAGGCAAAAGAGTAGATTAGGATATTGTGGAGGGAGTTTGAGAGGGATGCCCATCTTGGGTAAGAATGTTTACATTCTACCTTGTTTTTGAGGGAGCTATAAGAGGAGGGAGGCATAAGAGTATGGGAGGTAAAAGGGGTACTTGAGGGAGGCATAAGAGTTATAGGGGCTTGTGTTTTATTGTGGAGGGTTTTGGATGGGCATCTCATCTCAATTGGGAGACATAAGGAAACCATTCCCATAGTTCCTTCTCTTGATTGGCTTGAATGAAAGCCTTTTGTGCAAAATATTGTGTTATTGTGTTTCCTTGTTGTTCTCTCTTTTACCTTGAATGTTGTGAATGAAACTTGTATTGTGGAAGCATGTATTGTTGCCTTGAGTTGGAGACCACCCTTCATTGTGTTGTGTTTGGAGCTCGGGGGTCAATGGAGGAGATTGCTTCTCTTCTCCATTGAATTTTGGTTGGGAGGAGAGTGTTGCCTCTCCCCCTATTTTGGTTGTGAATGAACTACTTGGAACTTGGAGCATGGATGAAGAGCACTTTGGAGCTTGTGGAGACTCTTTCCATTACCTTACATACCTTATTTTGTTGTAAATTTGTAAGAGAAAGAGAGTTGTATTATTTTGTTTTTCATTTTAAAAAAATGGACATTATAATCTATATTGCATCAAGAGTCACTTGGTTGAATGTAGCATTTTACTTGCAAGATGTATATTATTGAAAGGATTGTAAGATAATAAAGGAATAAAGTGTACAAGGAAGTTTGTGATAAATTTGTGAAAATACTAATGGGAAAAAAAAAAGTTGTCAATACTACATTGTGAATTGTTGTTTTATTTCATTGTATTAATTAAATAGTATGTGTTACAAAGGTTAGCTTCCTTTTGTTGATAGATAGAAATTGAATACCATCACTTTCAATTTGGACAACAAATAGTTAAAATACTAGATTATAGTAAATATTTCTCATTTTTAGAACTCATTACAAGCAATTTGCAACCTTGTTGGTGAAATGAAACCTTCTTGTGTTTACCTTATATACAATGGTTATCAATTTGTGGGAAACACAAAAAAAAAAAAAAGAAGAAGATTTAAACTAACTATAACCTCTTAATATTTCCTTCTATGTTTATTATGGTCAAAATGATAAAATTCCATACTCTCCATAATGAAAATGTTTTAATAATGATTAAGATAGGTTAAAAAAAAATAGATATATATGTGTATATATTAATAGTATTAAACTAAGCTATCCTCTTAATTATTTTCAAAAAGAAATGTTGTTGATGCCATACACACACACACACACACACACACACAGATATATATATATATATATATATATATTAGTATATACTTATATACGTTTTCACCAAAACTTTTTAAACTATTAAAAGTTTTAAGCAAAATGAAAAAAAAAATAAGGGGCCGCGGCCTGTGTACAGGCCGCGGCCTGTTCTTGTTTACGAACATCCGGGGTGGGGGGAAGGGGCGCCGCCCCCATCCCCACCCCATATACCAATATGGGGTGGGGATGGGGGCGGCACCCCTCCCCCCCCATTTCCTTTACCTACAATACCACAGTGCGGCAAACCAAACAAAAAAAAAGAAAGGAAAACGGCCCGCACGTGGCCATACCAACAAAAATGCGCGGCCTATGTGCGCGGCCTGCCATTTCGGCCTCCTATGGCCACAGTCATTTATCTTTCTCTCTGATATATATATATACATATATGTATATATATATATACATATATGTGTGTATATATATATATATATATATATATATACATATATGTATATATATACATATATGTATATATATATACATATATGTATATATACATAAATCCGGGCACCCAGGGCTTGGGAAATACAAACAATCCATCCAAAACCAGGCCAGATCTTTAATGAAAAAGATCCTCCATTAAAACTTGTACAAAAAAAAAATTGTTGAGGGGAGTCCCCATGGTTGTGATGACCTCCATGGATGGAGCTTCTTCCGCTCTCTCCCTTAACCTGCAAACAAGAACAAAAGAAATGAGGGATTTAGATGTAGGAAGGAAAATAAAACTAATTAAGATAAAAAAGAAATATACATAAGGAAATCCATAAGGATATCTAGGGTTTCGTTGCCCAACCTAGATCTAAGGGTGGGAAGATATTTGATCCAAGGGTGGAGGTTATATCCTACACCACTTAAGTGATGGGTTCTTTTGGTGGGAATTAAAAGAATAAATAGAAATAGAAGGGGGGAAAGAATTTGGCAAAAATAGAGTGTGCTAGACCCCCCCCCCGCTCCTAGCAAGCAATTAACCAGTATAAGCTTATGACCTTGAGTTACAAGGTGTGAATCTCATTTTATTATAATTTTTGTTTTAAATAAAAAGAAAGAGGGGTTTTAATCTTTATAAGGGTCCTAAATTAATTCCTCTTGTAACCTGAGTCTAAACAAAAAAAAAAAATTATTTCATAATTTTTCTCTCTCTAAACCTATTTCGTTTGGTCTTCATGCGAGTAGTTTTTTGGGTGTTACATTTTGGTATCAGAGCCAGGGGTTCGAAGCTTGGACCCTTGGGCACACACAGAACATACGAAACAGAAACATTTAACTTAGCACAGAACCGATTCTTTTGAAATATGAAACTACAATGTTGATAATTATAGAAAACAATAAATTTAGAAAACTGACACAAGACCTGGAACAATGAACTAACTCTCGCCTTGATCTGTGCATGAGGCACGGATTGGGCGAGGGGTCTCTTCATATAGACTTAGACATACCACCACCAGAGCATACCGTAGCAGCTCTCCTACCTCAGATCTTACAGACACTCCAGGATGTCAATGCCGCTATACACGGAGAGCCCTTGAGAGGACGACTCGCTAGACCTAGTTTGGAGCCTTCAGTAGATGCCCAGGCATCCCCTCGACATAGCGAGGAGCACAGAGCAGAGAACTTCCGCGCAGAGTTGGTTAGGGCAGAGTCACCATAGAGGGGATATGGGGACAGGATCTCAGGACATAGGGATAGGTCTCGGAGCCCTAGACAGAGGGAGGAGCAGACGGAGAGACCTAGGATTCGTACTACATCAGCTGCAGACCATATCTGGGAGATCCTGAAGCTGCGACCATCTCAGTATTCAGGTGATATAGGTGGTTTTCAGGCAGAGGCCTGGTTGGTGAGCTTGAACGGATGCTTCAAGCTCTGCCCTTGTAGTAGCAACACGAAAGCTCGTGTAGCGATTCACCTTCTGAGGGATGGAGCAGGAGTCTGGTGGAGGACCGAGGAGCAGAAGCTCCATGTCGACTCAGAGATGGTTACCTGGGAGTTGTTTGAGGAGCGGTTCAGGAGTAGGTATTTACCCAGGAGGTTTATTCAGCAGCGGATAGATGAGTTTCATGACCTCCGTCAGGGATCGATGACAGTAGCAGAGTATGAGAGTCGATTTCTGGACCTACTCCAGTACGTCGACTACATGCAGGATGAGCAGGTACGGATTCACAGTTTCATCCGGGGCCTGAACTTGGATTTAGCTGGCGCAGTGCGCATTCATTGCCCACAGACATTAGCAGAGGCCGTGGAGAAGGCCTATATTGCAGAGGAGACACGGGGGAAGACGCAACAAGCTAGAGATAGAGTTCGGAGCCGTATCCAGCAGATGCAGGATAATAGGTCAAAGGGGTCAGCTCCTCCTCCACAGGGTGGACAGAGTTCAAGGCAAGCTTCTTTCAGGCCACCACAGCAGCAGCAGCAGCAGCAACAGTAGACCCGCCCACCTTACCGACCTCCTCAGAGATTCGATGCACAGAGAGGACGTAGTATGGGGCCTCCTCCTAGGGGTCCCATTAGGACACAGGGTGCACCGAGAGCTCAGTCAGTAGGAGCTCATCAGCAGAGACCTCAGCAGTCCATAGCCGGATCGTCAGGATCGGCATCTCAGTCATCTAGAGTACCAGCTGGAGCTGCTTCACACTGGAGAGGATCAGGCGGTTGTTATGGTTGCGGTGTCGTTGGACATATTTGGAGAGATTGCCCACTTAACCCTACCAAGGGTAAGACACAGAGCTCAGAGCCTAGTGTGGGAGATATGGCATGGAGTCATCGGATTTACGCAGCGGTCGAGAACCGCCAGGCTGAGCATCAGAGCACTGTGATTGAAACGACAGGTAGTATTGGTGGTATTTCCACCTCTATATTATTTGATTCCGGTTCTTCTGATTCATTCATTGCACCATCCTTAGTAGAGCGTTGTAGGCTGGTGGCAGTTAGGCAGGGCCGTAGTTGGGACGTTGAGATGGCTTCTGGAGCCAATATTTCTGTAGACTCCTTAGTCAAGGAGTGTGTAGTGGATTTGGGACCCTTCACCACTACTTCAGATCTTAGGATCCTTCCATTAGGATCTTATGGCATCATTTTAGGCATGGATTGGTTGTCCGCTCACAGAGCTAGAGTGGACTGTTACCATAAGACTATTGCTTGCACAGATGATCTTGGGGTGGAGTTAGTGATATCAGGGGTTAAGAGACCCGTTTCTATTCGCACCATCTCCGCTATGCAGCTTAAGCGGTGTGTGCGACGGGGTTGCCAGTTGTATGCTGTTACAGTTAGTGACAGATCAGAGGATGAGTCAGGGGGACCTTCCCTCGATGATCATCCCATCCTATCAGAGTTCGCCGATGTGTTTCCAGGGGAGCTTCCGGGATTACCTCCCCCACGTGAGATCGACTTTCATATAGATCTAGTTCCGGGCGCAGAGCCTATCTCACGAGCACCCTACCGGATGACTACACCTGAGTTATGTGAGCTCAAGTTGCAGCTTGAGGGCCTTCTGGAGAAAGGCCTAATTTGTCCTAGTGTATCCCCTTGGGGTGCACCAGTTATCTTCGTGAAGAAGAAAGATGGATCTCTTCAGCTGTGTATTGATTACCGACAGCTGAATAAAGTAACGATCAAGAATCGTTACCCCCTTCCACGCATTGACGATTTGTTTGATCAGATGAAGGGGGCTACCATTTTCTCCAAGATAGATCTTAAGTCAGGGTACCATTAGCTCAGGATTGCGGAGTCAGATATCCACAAGACAGCTTTCCGCACGAGATATGGCCACTACGAGTTCACAGTGGTACCTTTTGGTTTGACGAATGCCCCCGCAGTGTTTATGAGTTTGATGAATGGGGTATTCAGGACCTTCCTTGATCGTTTCATGCTCATTTTTCTTGATGACATTCTGATTTACTCACGCACACGTGAGGAGCACGAGGAGCACCTTCGCCAGGTTCTTCAGTGTCTTCGCGAGCAGCGCCTGTACGGGAACTTGGAGAAGTGTGCATTCTTTCAGCATGAGGTGCAGTATTTGGGCCACGTTATTTCTGGGGAAGGTATCGCAGTCGATCCTTCCAAGACTCGAGCCATCATGGATTGGCCAGCACCCACTAGTGTGACCGAGGTGCGTAGTTTCATGGGACTAGCAGGTTACTACAGGAGGTTTGTTCAGGACTTCTCTCGGATTACGCACCCCATCACTTCTCTTCAGCGGAAAGGGAAGAAGTTTGTATGGACAGATAGATGTGAGCAGGCCTTCAGTACATTGAAGGAGTGCCTTACGAGAGCACCTATCCTTGCAGTGCCAGATCCTCATGGAGAGTTTTTCGTATGCACAGATGCTTCCTTGGCAGGACTTGGAGGAGTGCTAATGCAGGAGGGTAGGGTAGTTGCCTTTGAGTCTCGCAAACTCAAAGATTATGAGCTCAATTATCTGACCCATGACCTTGATCTTGGAGCAGTGGTACATGCTTTAGTACGGTGGAGACATTTTCTTCTTGGCCAGAGATTTACACTCAGGACTGATCACTTGAGTCTTCGCCACCTCTTCACACAGCCAAATCTCAACGCACGTCAGCGGCGTTGGATGGAGTTACTTTGTGAGTATGACATGGAGATCGAGCATGTGAAAGGGAAGGAGAATGTGGTGGTAGATGCCTTGAGTAGAAGGAGACATGTGGCTATGGCCACCTCAGTGGGTACAGATTTGAGGAGTAGGATCTTGCAGCAGCTTCCTCAGGATAGTTTCTACCTTGCAGCCAAAGCAGGGATTGAGTCTCAGAGACCTCTTGAGGGGAGGTTTGATGGATTTTCATTAGAGGCAGATGGTCTCCTCAGACAAAGAGGTCGGATATATGTTCCCAGAGATGGAGGCTTGAGACATGAAATTTTGACAGAGGCTCATCGTGCACCGTATTCAGCCCATCCCGGGGTGAAGAAGATGCACGCCACCTTGAGACAGCTGTAATTTTGGAGAGGACTTCAGAGAGACATAGATTCTTTTGTATCCCGTTTCTTAGAGTGTCAGAGAGTGAAGGCCGAGCATCAGCATCCAGCTGGCCTTCTCTATCCTCATGCCATACCAGAGTGGAAGTGGGACACCATCTCTATGGATTTTATTGTTGGGTTGCCGACGTCAAGATACCACCACGACGCCATCATGGTCATGGTGGATAAATTGACGAAGGTAGCTCACTTTTCTCCAGTGAAGACCACCTACACGGCTAGTGCAGTAGCACGAGTATATCTGGATGAGATTGTCAGACTACATGGGATTCCGCGGAAGATCATTTGCGACCGCGACCCTTTGTACACCTCCCATTTCTGGACCACCATGCAGTATGCCCTCGGAACGACGATTAACTTCAGTATAGCTTATCACCCTGAGACAAATGGACAGACAGAGAGGGTGAATCAGATTCTGGAGGACATGCTCAGGATGTACGTGATGGATCATCAGTCAAGATGGGAGGAGTATATGTATTTGGTGGAGTTTTCCTACAATAATAGTTTTCAGAGTTCTATAGGCATGGCTCCTTTTCAGGCATTATATGGCAGAGAGTTCAGGACACCTCTTAGTTGGGACAGGATTGAGGACAGGGTTTCCCTTGGGCCAGCTTTATTACAGGACATGGAGCAGCAGGTTACCTTGATCAGACAGAGATTGCAGGAGGCTCAGGATAGACAGAAGAAGTATGCAGACCAACATAGGAAAGATCGCAGTTTTGAGGTAGGCACGAAGATGTTTCTTCGTGTCAAACCGCATAAGAGCCCTATCCGTTATGGAAGAGGTTCTAAGCTTGCTCCTAGGTTTGTGGGTCCCTTCGAGATCTTGGAGCGCCTCGGTCCCTTGGCCTATCGCCTAGCATTGCCACCTAGTTTATCACGCGTCCATGATGTATTTCACGTTTCTGTGCTTAGGAGATATGTTTCTGATCCTTCTCATGTGCTAGATTGGACTGCATTGCAGGTGCAGGATCAGGGGCAGGTGACGGTGGAGCCCGTGCGCATTTTAGATCGCAGGACCCTGGGCCTTCGCGGCAGAGAGATTGATCAGGTTCGGGTCCAATGGGACATATACGATGAGACTGCTGCTACTTGGGAGGATGCTACATCATTGCGAGCCCAGTTTCCACACTTATTTCAGTGACTTCCAGGAGGAAGTCTAGTCTAAGGGGAGGGGGATGTAATGCCCACTTCCCTACGACACTTAGTTGATTATCATTTTTAGTTATGCAGACTTTAGATATGGACATGACTTATACTTATGTTGATTAGCATGATGTTTTGTGACTAGATGCATTTGGATTATGATTGGATTTTGTTTTCAGTAGGATCTACGCTGACTCATGGACAAACTATTGGATACCGATATTATTTTTATATGGATATATGGCATGTGTTCTAACATTGGATTTCTTTACTCTAATTTTGGATGATGATGAAATGCATAATTAAGTGGTGATTTAGACCTAGAAATGATGATTGATTGAATTACGTATAGATGTTAATAAATTTCATGCATATGGTTATTTTGGATATTTTGACATGGCCGTAAGGCCGAAGAGGGTATTTTGCATTTTGCAGGAAACACAGCATGATCACAACCATGAGGGGGGATTGGGGACCAAACACAACAGGATGTCGGGTGGTTACAACATTGGTCGTCAAGGAAACTTGTAAATTGTATTGTGTTAACTTTGTTCTTGTATGTGTTGAGAAAATTTTGATGAGGGAGTACTGTTCTAATGTGACCATGGGGTTGAGAATTTTATTTAATTGTTTTATTTACTTTTGTAGGTGATTTCATTTGGGATGTCTTTCTTTTATTACTTTTGCTAAGTAAGTTTAAATTTATTTGAATATCTTGTTTTAGTTTTAAGTTTATGGGGAAGTCAAGTGGGTGTAATAAATTTTGTTGGTTGGCTCCTTGAGCCATGTGTTGTCTCTTGTATTGAATGCTTATTTTGAGTGTTGACTACTCCAAATCTCTTGAAAACTCGAATTTGAGTTTGAGGGCAATTTTGGGGGACTTGTGGGACAAGTTAAACTTGTCCCACACTTCCCAAAACCCCCTACCAACCATATCTATGGGTTGGGAAGCCCAAAAGAGGATTATTTATTGTTTTGGGAAGTGAATTATGACTTGGAGTGCACTTTTTCTTCATTTTGCATTTATTTGTGCCTTAAGGCACATGGGAAGGGATGGTTGTGGAAGAGAGTGGTCATTCAACCCAACCACCCATTTATTGTGTTTTGGGATTTGAGTTGACTAAAAGGAGGTGGTCTTGAGTATGTGTGATGTGGCATCCAACTAGGAGCCACATCACCCTCACTCTTCCTTTTGTCTATTTATTGAAACTTCCTCTATTGTGGAGGGGGTTGGAGTTTTCTTTGGTGGAAAGTTCTTTTGTTATTTTGGGGAGAGAGGAGAGATTTGGGAGAAAGAAAAAAAAGAAGAAGCTTGGATTGCATGCTTGCATTGCTTTGGAGGGAGCTTGGAAAAATCTTCTTGGATTAGGCTTCTCCAATGGAGAGGTAGGAAAACTTCTCTTTTGTGCTTTCTTTTGTTATTGCTTTGAGCTTAAAATTGAAGAAAATGCATGTTGTTGTTGTATATTGTGAAAATTGGATTTGAATGCTTTTGTGTAGTATA
Organism: Taxus chinensis; assembly: GCA_019776745.2. Lineage (NCBI taxonomy): Eukaryota > Viridiplantae > Streptophyta > Pinopsida > Cupressales > Taxaceae > Taxus > Taxus chinensis. Next base: position 177,029,981 of record CM034147.1, read on the forward strand.
GGAGAGGTCTATGGGAATACTCATGAGGGAGGCAAAAGAGTAGATTAGGATATTATGGAGGGAGTTTGAGAGGGATGCCCATCTTGGGTAAGAATGTTTACATTCTACCTTGTTTTTGAGGGAGCTATAAGAGGAGGGAGGCATAAGAGTATGGGAGGTAAAAGGGGTACTTGAGGGAGGCATAAGAGTTATAGGGGCTTGTGTTTTATTGTGGAGGGTTTTGGATGGGCATCTCATCTCAATTGGGAGACATAAGGAAACCATTCCCATAGTTCCTTCTCTTGATTGGTTTGAATGAAAGCCTTTTGTGCAAAATATTATGTTATTGTGTTTCCTTGTTGTTCTCTCTTTTACCTTGAATGTTGTGAATGAAACTTGTATTGTGGAAGCATGTATTGTTTCCTTGAGTTGGAGACCACCCTTCATTGTGTTGTGTTTGGGGCTCGGGGGTCAATGGAGGAGATTGCTTCTCTTCTCCATTGAATTTTGGTTGGGAGGAGAGTGTTGCCTCTCCCCCTATTTTGGTTGTGAATGAACTACTTGGAACTTGGAGCATGGATGAAGAGCACTTTGGAGCTTGTGGAGACTCTTTCCATTACCTTACATACCTTATTTTGTTGTAAATTTGTAAGAGAAAGAGAGTTGTATTATTTTGTTTTTCATTTTAAAAAAATGGACATTATAATCTATATTGCATCAAGAGTCACTTGGTTGAATGTAGCATTTTACTTGCAAGATGTATATTATTGAAAGGATTGTAAGATAATAAAGGAATAAAGTGTACAAGGAAGTTTGTGATAAATTTGTGAAAATACTAATGGAGAAAAAAAAAAAAGTTGTCAATACTACATTGTGAATTGTTGTTTTATTTCATTGTATTAATTAAATAGTATGTGTTACAAAGGTTAGCTTCCTTTTGTTGATAGATAGAAATTGAATACCATCACTTTCAATTTGGACAACAAATAGTTAAAATACTAGATTATAGTAAATATTTTTCATTTTTAGAACTCATTACAAGCAATTTGCAACCTTGTTGGTGAAATGAAACCTTCTTGTGTTTACCTTATATACAATGGTTATCAATTTGTGGGAAACACAAAAAAAAAAAAAAAAAAGATTTAAACCAACTATAACCTCTTAATATTTCCTTCTATGTTTATTTTGGTAAAAATGGTAAAATTCCATACTCTCCATAATGAAAATGTTTTAATAATGATTAAGATAGGTTAAAAAAAAATAGATATATATGTGTATATATTAATAGTATTAAACTAAGCTATCCTCTTAATTATTTTCAAAAAGAAATGTTGTTGATGCCACACACACACACACACACACACACACACACACACACACACACACACACACACACACAAACACACACACACACACACACACACACACACACACACACACACACACACACACACACACAGACACACACACAGACACACACACACACACAGATATATATATATATATATATATATATATATATATATATATATATATAAGTATATACTTATATACGTTTTCACCAAAAAGGGAAATACTTTTTAAACTATTAAAAGTTTTAAGCAAAATGAAAAAAAAAATAAGGGGCCGCGGCCTGTTCTTTGTTTACGCAGATCCGGGGTGGGGGGAAGGGGCGCCGCCCCCATCCCCACCCCATATACCAATATGGGGTGGGGATGGGGGCGGTGCCCCTCCCCCCCCATTTCCTTTACCTACAATAGCACAGTGCGGCAAACCAAACAAAAAAAAAGAAAGGAAAACGGCCCGCGCGTGGCCATACCAACAAAAACGTGCGGCCTGTGTGCGCGGCCATCCATTTCGGCCTCCTACGGCCACAGTCATTTATCTTTCTCTCTGATATATATATATATATATATATATATATATATATATATATATATATATATATATATATATATATATATATATATATATATATATATATATATATATATACATGAATCCGGGCGCCTAGGGCTTGGAAATGTACAAACAATCCATCCAAAACCAGGCCAGATCTTTAATGAAAAAGCTCCTCCATTAAAACTTGTACAAAAAAAAAATTGTTGAGGGGAGTCCCCATGGTTGTGATGACCTCCATGGATGGAGCTTCTTCCTCTCTCTTCCTTAACCTGCAAACAAGAACAAAAGAAATGAGGGCTTTAGATGTAGGAAAGAAAATAAAACTAATTAAGATAAAAAAGAAATATACATAAGGAAATCCATAAGGATATCTAGGGTTTCGTTGCCCAACCTAGATCTAAGGGTGGGAAGATATTTGATCCAAGGGTGGAGGTTATATCCTACACCACTTAAGTGATGGGTTCTTTTGGTGGGAATTAAAAGAATAAATAGAAATAGAAGGGGGGAAAGAATTTGGCAAAAATAGAGTGTTCTAGACCCCCCCCCCCCTCCTAGCAAGCAATTAACCAGTATAAGCTTATGACCTTGAGTTACAAGGTGTGAATCTCATTTTATTATAATTTTTGTTTTAAATAAAAGAAAGAGGGGTTTTAATCTTTATAAGGGTCCTAAATTAATTCCTCTTGTAACCTGAGTCTAAACAAAACAAAAAAATTATTTCATAATTTTTCTCTCTCTAAACCTGTTTAGTTTGGTCTTCATGTGAGTAGTTTTTTGGGCGTTACATAAACACATAAATAGATTTACAAATAAAACCTAGAAGTTTCAAAATAGCTTAATTCTCATTCTAGAATCCACACTGATCTATTACATCATTACCATCCTCATTTTATTTCATGTCTACTCCAAAAACCCTAAAATGCCAAAAATTAGCTACTAGCAAAACAACTCGGATGGACCCCAAATTTTACGTGCCAAATGTGCCTTCAGAAATTAGGGCTCACGCAAAATTTGGACTTATTCTAACAGGTACAAAAAAAGTTATGAAAGTTCTAATACCTAGACAAAAGTAAAAAAATATTACAAGCCAAATTTAGGACACTAGATGAAGGAATACAGGCCCAAAAACGTGCCAAAATGGGCACAACCTTGCAAGCATGTTTACCCCAGCATAGTACTAATGTATATCTACCACCCTATAAAGTTTTAGGATGATCTAATGGTTGGATCAAAAGTTATGGTCTCTGTAAGTTATGCTCCCGCGTCATTCTCCCTTGGTTGAAAAGAATTCAGCTCCTGTGAATTCTATTGATGGAACTCATCTAATTTTGCACTATAAATTTTCTTCAACTCCCACTCAGGAATTCAATTATTTTCTTGTTGTTGCAAACCTTTCCACTATACCAAATATTTGTTGTAGCTCCCATGTCTAGTAGTGACTATCTTTTGGTCCAAGACACGCATTACCCTCTCCTTTTTCTTCTTTGAAATATGTTTCTTCCAGTTTATTTCTTTCTCCTTTGTAATATTTTCATCATGACCTAGGAACTTATATAAGTTAGAAACATTAAAAACTGGTGAGATAGAAAAGCTTTTAGGTTGCTCCACCTTGTAGGCATTATCACTCATTTTCTTTAGAATCCTACATGGCTCAATCTTCTTATACTTGAGTTTATTATATGTACCCTTTGGACGCCTCTCTTTTCTAAGATGAACCATCACCATATCTCCTTCTTCGAATACACTTACTCTCCTACTGACATCTGTAGTGGTTTTATATTGTGCATTACTCACTTTCATCTTTTCCCCTCGCTTCATCTTGCAACTTTAGAATGTGTTATGCGAATGCTTCTAGATCATCACTAGTTTCATCTTCACTAGGTAGAACAATTAGGTCTAGGACCCCCTTGGGATTCCTACCATATACGATCTAAAAAGGAGACCTCCTTGTTAACCTGTTTACTGAGATGTTAAAGGCAAACTCAGCTAGAGGTAAATTTAAGTCCCATTATTTTGGTTTTTCTCGAACTATACAACATAGGAGATTTCCCAAGCTTCTGTTCACTAATTCTGTTTGCCCATCAGTCTGGGGGTGATATGCACTACTGAACTGTAGTTATGTCCCTAGTTTCTTCCCTAGAGTCCTCCAAAAGTGACTCAAAAACTTCGTGTCCCGATCTGAAGTGATCATTCTTGGAATTCCATGCAATCTAACCACTTCTGAAAAAAACAAATCTGTAATTCTGGAAGCATCATTAGTTTCTTTTACAAGAAATGAAATGTACCATTTTGGAGAATCTATCAACTACAACAAAGATAGAATCATTCCCTCGCTATGTGTTAGGAAGCCCTAATAAAAAATCCATACTCAGATCAACCCACGACCCTGTAGGTATAGGTAATGGGATATATAACCTAGTATTCTGTGCATGGCCCTTAGCCATTTGACACACTCTACATCTTGCTACAATCCTACTTATGTCCCTCTTTACCTTTGGCCAATAATAATTTTCTATAATAAGAGAAATTGTCTTACTAATACCAAAGTGTCTAGCCAACCCCCCACTATGCAATTCTCTTATAATATTTTCTCTCATTGAACCAATAGGGATGCACAATTATTTTCCCCTAAACAAATAACCATCTTACATCAAATAATCAAAAGAATCACTACCTACTGTAGGCTCCTTAAGTTGTCTCACAACATCACCAAAATTTGGATCACATTCATATAATTCTTTAACTGTCTCAAACCCTAGTACTTTATTTTACATTGTTGTCAAAAGGGATACACGCCTACTCAAGGCATCAGCAACTTGATTCTTCTTACCAGACTTATGCTTTAAAACAAAAGTATATTCCTAAAAAAATGAAACCCATTTTGCTTGCCTACTATTTAGTTTCTTATGTCTGTTTACATACCTCAAGGCTTCCTAGTAAGTGAAGAGCACAAATTCCTTTGCTCCCAAGTAATGTCTCTAGTTCCTTAATGCCTGAATAATAGCTTAAAATTCCACATCATAAGTAGAATATTTCCTCCTTACTTCATTTATCTTTTCACTGAAGAATGCCACATGTCATCCTTTTTGACTCAGCATAGCCCTAATCCTGACATATGAAGCATCACAGTCAACCTCAAAGACCTTGCTAAAATCTGGCAATACCAAAACAGGTGCTTCTGACACTTTCTTCTTCAACAATTCAAAACTATATGTTTATGCCTTGGTCCATACAAACTCCCTCCCTTTTGTACACTCTATTATGGGTGCATAAATGCTACTGAAATTCCTGATGAACTTCCTATAAAAAGTTACCAATCCATGAAAACTACGAGCCTCTATCACATTCGTTGGAATAGGCCATTCCAAAATTTCCTTTACTTTTCCTCATCCATCCTCACTCCATCCTCTGATATGACAAATCGCAAATAAACAAGACTCTTATGAAGAAATCTACACTTCTTTAAGTTTGCATATAGAATCTCTTTACGTAATAAGTTTAAAACCAATTTCATATGCAATAAGTGTTCTTCCACTGTCTTACTAAATATCAGAATATCATCAAAATAGACAACAACAAACTTACCATTATATTCTTGGAGTACTATGTTCATCAACCTCATGAATGTACTGGGTGCATTAGAAAATCCAAACGGCATCACCATCCACTCATATAATCCATCTTTTGTTTTGAAAGTAGTTTTCCATTCATCCCCTTCACGGATTCAGATCTGGTAGTACCCACTCCATAGGTCAATCTTGCAAAAATATCAGGTTCCTGCGAGCACATTCATCATATCATCTAATCACAGAATTGGGAACTGATACTTGATTGTGATCTTGTTTATGGCTCTACTGGCTACACACATTCTCCAGTCTCCACCTTTCTTGGAAGTCAATAGCGCTGGAGTTACACAGGGACTCATGATTTCTCTTACTAACCCTTTCTGTATTAAATCTATCACTTTCCTGTTCAACTCTTCACTCTGTGTTGGACTCATCTGATAGGCTGCCTAGTTTGGAATGGCCGATCCTGGGATCAAATCAATATGGTGTTGAATATATTGATTTGGAGGTAACTCATCTAGTAGCTCATCTAATATGAAATCTTTGTATTTTTTTAGTACCTTTTCTGTAGCAATGGATATATTAAAATCTTCTTTCTCCACATTCTTTGACATTAGTGCATAACACCATCCAACTTCTTCCATTTCTATAATAAACTCTTTTGTAGCCAATAATCCCTCACTCTTCTCTTCTTCCTTGAAGGGTAACAAGACCACCTTTACACCATCCTTCCTAAAGGTATATGTATTTTTTCCTCCATCATGTGTAACCTTTCTATCATATTCCCAAGTCCTACCCAGTAATATATGGCATGCATCCATTAGGATAACATCACACCACACCTCATCCTTGTAGGTATTCCCAATTGTAAAATTTATAAGGCATCTTTTATCTATGGTTACCTCATTTCCTTTCTTAAACCATGATATACGATAGGGATATGGGTGCTTATCACATTTAAGTTGAGTTTATCAACCATTATAGTTGAAACCATATTTTCACAACTACCACCATCAATAATTATTTTACATACCTTTCCTCTAGAGGTGCATCTTGTTCGAAATATATTTGTTTGTAGCCATGAATAAACACCAAAAACATCATGTTCTTTCTCCTTCCTTCAGACAATCATTGTCCTCCTTATTGTGAGGGTTTCACCCAAGTCTGTAACAACCTCCATTTCTTCTTCCTCTTCAGCTTCAACAAGATTTAATAGTGGTTTTTCTCCTTGCCATCTATCTTGTGTAGGATAGTGCAGACACTCAAAATCTCTATGCCCCTCTTCACCAAATTTGTTACATGTATATTGTCTTTGGGGGCTATTCCAGCCCCATCCTCCACTATAACCTCTTCCCCTCTGAAACCCCCTACCTCTTTGGTAGTTACCATGGCTTTGACCAGAATCTTCATGCCCTTATGTGTTAGAGGATTCAACTTTTGTAGATTTAAATCTACCCCTGCCTCTCATTGGAGATGATGATAGACCTCTCTTCACTCCTCTTCTAAAATTATTCCTCTTATTCTTTTCTTTTGCCTTTAATGTGAGTTGATAAACATCATCCAAGCTATGGATCCTGAGCATACTCATCTCATCTTATATGGTGTAACTCAACCCATTTATATACCGTGTAGCCTTCTGTTCTTCAGAATCTCCCTATTCCACCTGATTGAAAACTTGTAAAATTAATTAGTATACTCCTCAATGCTGAGATCCTTCTGTCTTAGGTTTTGAAATCTCTGAAAGAGTGTCTGAGCATAATCTACAGGAATAAAATTTTCTTTCAGCTTCTTTACCATTTTATCCCAGTTTCAAATCTTTACCTTTCCATTCCTATTTCTTTCATTTTGTAGGTGATCCCTCCAGATCAATGCATGTCCGACCAACTTAGTGCATGAAAACTTAAACTTCTTCTCCTCTGAAAGGGTTTTTCACTCAAAGAATTTTTCCATGTGATTTAACCAGTCAATCAACTCCTCTGGTCATAACCCTCCACCATAATCAGGAACAGTAATCTTGACGTCGTCATCCTTTCCCTTTAAAGCTTGGATCAATCTCTCCTCAAATGGTCTCTCATTTAAGGTTTCTTCATCTCTCTCATTATCTTCTACATCTCCTCTTTCATTCACTAATGGAGGTACTTTTTCAATATCACTATCTGGGTATGCATCCCCATTTGCGTGTCTCCTTTTAAGGTAGGTGACTTCTCCTGTGAGCTCAACAACTTATCTTTGTAGCTCCTACATATGCCTATTCATCTGGGCATAACGTCCCCTGCCACATCTACCCATGATCATATAGAATAGAGGTAAGAAAAATTAAATAGAAAAATGTAATATGTTACCTTAACTATTTCGGCAAGATCAAATTCCTTCTTTGATACCAATTGATGTGAATACGACTGCAAGAGGTTGAAATACATCCAAAAACACACATAAATGGATTTGCAAATAAAGCCCAGGAGTTTCAAAATAGCTTACTTCTCATTCTATAATCCACATTGATCTATTACATCATTACCATCCTCCTTTTATTTCATGTCTACTCTAAAAACCTGAAAATGCCAAAAACCCTAAAATGCCAAGAAACCCTAAAATGCCAAAAATTACTTACTAGCAAAACAACTCAGATGGACCCCAAATTTTGTGTACCAAATATAACTTCATAAATTATGGCTCATGTGAAATTTGGACTTATTATAACAAGCACAACAAAAGTTATTAAAGTTATAAGACCTAGACAAAAGTGAAAAAAACATTACAAGTAGATTTTAGGCCACTAAATGAAGGAATCTGGGCCTAAAAATGTGCCCAAATGGGAACAACCTTGCAAGCAAAGCTATCCTCAGCATATTACTAATGTATATCTACCACCCTCTAAAATTTCAGGATGATCCAACGGTCAAATCAAAAGTTATGGTCTCTGCAAGTTATGCTCCGACATCAAGATATGATGTGGCATCCTACATGGAGCCACATCATCTCCCTCTCTCGCTTTTCTATTTATTGAAATTTTTGGGAAGTATTTAGGGTTACTTGCTTGGTTTTGGATCTTTGATTTTGGAATGATTTATTGTTTGATTTGAAGGGATCTTGGAATTGTTTGAGTTTGAAAGATTTTGGGATTTTCTTGAAAATTGGAGCTTTACCATGGCAAGGTAGGGTCTTGCACCCTTGTTTTCTTTTTTGTTTTCTTATATGTTATGTGCTGTATGGATGTTTTTTTATTGCTTGAAGTGTTTGGTAGTAAATTTTCCTCAGGTTGTGTTGAAATGATGGAATGGGGATGAAATATGTTCGGAGGCATAAGATTTTATTTGTATGTTTAGGAGGGAGTGGGTTTTGGATGCCCCACCTTTTTCTCTTTTGTTATAGTTTGTATTTTGGGAGCTATAAGAGATAGGGAGGCATAAGAGACATATATATTTTTATTTTATGGAGGCATAAGAGATTTGGGGGTTGATTGTGTTTTGGAGGATTTATTGTGGTGGGCATCAAAATCCTTGGAAGGCATAAGGGTACCCCCATATTCCTATCTCTACTTGTATTGTTTTAGAGTCATTGTTTTGAGAAGTTGTTGTGCTTAAAAATGAGTGTTTTGTGGTTATGTTTCTTCGTGTTTGTTGCTTGCAAGTAAGTGTGGAAGCATTGTAGTTTTTCCATGTGTTGGATCCATCTCTTATTGCCTTGTAATTAGGGCTTGGGGGCCAATGAGAAGAGTTACTTCTTCTTCTCATTTTTTGTCTCTCCCCCATTTTTGTTGTTGTGATCAAGTGAAGAAAATATGGAGCCTTGTTGGAGATTTGATACTTGGAGCACTTGTAGAAGACTAAGAAAAATTCCATTGTAGTTACCGTCTTTTAAAAATCCCCACTTCAAGTGGAAGATTATTGTATTGTTTGTGAAAGAATTGTTGCATTGAATATTGGTTTTTAAGATTTTAATGCATGTGCGAAAGAAAAACATTTTAGTGAAACAAGTTTGATAAAATGGAAATAAAGTTGAAATTGAAACAACTTGTTCAAATTTTAGTTGATTGATTTTCTCTTATAGGTGTGTTCCTCTTCCTTTAAAATTATTACAAAATCATGTTAAAATCCTCTTATGGGACTGTTTGAAATTTGTATGTTGTGAAGGAAAGAAAGATCAATTTCTAATATATTATTTTGAAGGCATATGATGGAAAGATAAGTTATTTTTTTTCATTCCCTTGTATTGTTTTAAAAAGAGACAAACTTTATATGTATAGATGGAAAGAACTTAAATTATAATTGTCATTTACTTGTCAATAAAATAGATTAATTCCTAAATCTAGTGGAGTAAATAAATTAATTATTTACAACTTAGACCTTAGCCTCACTAGAGTATGGAAATATATTATTAAGTCATTATAAATTTATATATAAACTCAATACAAATTAATATAATAACAAGTGAAATGTGGCTTGATTTTTAAACCTCTTATCAAGTACTATCAAATTTTAAAATAAATTTTAAGAGTAAGATTAATACTAGTTAATTCTATTAATAATATAACTATTAATACTTGGTGATAATAATATGATTATTTAAATATTATTATTATAAAAATTGATAATAATAATGATATATATATATATATATATATATATATATATATATATTGAAGTAAAAAAAGAAAAAGTGTTAATAAAAATGTTTAAACCGCGACCTATAGTTGTTTCAAAGGGAAAAGGGTGGGGGGATGGTCATTGACCCCACCTCCTACCCCATTAACAAATGGGTTTGGGGGTGGGGTCAGCGACGATCCCCCAAACGCCAAACTCTACCACATTCAATATACCCAATGCTATGGTTAAAACCTGTGCATTCTTGTTACTGTGAACTGTGTAAAACCTAATCCGCGGTCGGGGGTTTACTTTTAATTCATTATATATATATATATATATATGTGTGTGTGTGTGTGTGTGTGTGTGTGTGTGTGTGTGTGTGTGTGTGTATATATATGTATGTATGTATGTATTATATATAAAAACATACATACCTACATACCTACATACATATACAAATGTATATACATATACAAATGTATATACATATACATATGTATATACATATACATATATATATACATATACATATATATATGTGTGTGTGTGTGTGTGTGTGTGTGTGTGTGTGTGTGTGTGTGTGTGTGTGTGTGTGTGTGTGTGTATGTATATGTATATATACTATTTTATTCAAGTGAAAACACTTATCATTTAACCCTTTCATTAAAATGGGAAAAATACCATATGTTCATTAGGGAAAATATTAAAATAATGAGACCACTAAAGGAATAAATTACATTGAAACCATAGTCGACGGTGTAAATACAACAAGAAAATAAATGAAGCATATGCATGGTTCCAAGAACTTGAGATTCCCTCTCATGGTTTCGTCATCCTCTTCAACCAATCTATAAAAATAAACAAAGAAATAATAAACCAAACAAAGAGAAAGAATATTTTCATAAGAAAACTTAGGGTTGGTTGTGGCCCCCAATGAATCCATCCAATGGATGAGATTCATCCATACAAAAAGTAGAAGTGAGTGAGAGGAAATTAAAAATTTGAAATGCATGGGAAGGATTTAAGTGGGCCCAATTTATTAAGTGAACAGGGTTGGGTGTTATCTCTTTCCTAACCCAAATGTCCTTTGGAGGCATTTTAAATTTAATTTCAACTTTGACCCCCTTTGTGGGTATAATAGAACCTTTTAATTTTATTAAATAGACACCTTTACCCTTGGGATTAATTTGTGCAAGTTTGACTATGGTGGAATTTAAATGTTTATCAAAATAAACGATAGGGGAACCAACCATGCAATTATGTTTATAAAAAGGTATTGAGAGTTTTAGTATTTTATTATAATGGGGATTAAAAATGAAATCTATACTATTGATTTAAAGTAACTTAGAAACAAGGTTGTGTTAGTATTTAATTTGAATATTTTACGAGTATGTTTAAAACAAAAATATATATTTCATAATTTTTTTAGTTTAACCTAGGTTGTTTTTGGGTTTCGTGCAAAACAATTCAAGGGGAATTACACTTGCTATCAGAGACATGTGTTTAAATCTTGGACCCTTGGGCACACTAGAAAACATAAGACATGAACATTAAATCTAGTGCAACTCAAAAAAAACCTAGAAAAAAATATTGTAAGATATTTGTATAATATAACAAACTTAGAAAAATGAAATAAAACATAGAATATGAACCAACTCTCGCCTTAGTATGTGCAGGAGGCACAAACCAGATGAGGGTTTCTTGTAGATAGACCTATACTTGCCACCTCAAGATAAGGCTGTAGCAGCCATTTTATCTAAGCTATTACAGACGATTCAAGAGGTCAATGCCACTATATGCGGAGGATCATTAGGAGGAAAAATTGCTAGATAAGATAGAGAGCCATCAGTTGAGGCTCATGCTTCTCCTCGACACAACGATGAGCATAAGGAAGAGAACTCCCACGTGGAGTTAGCTAGAGTAGAGTCACCTCAGAGGAGACATAGAGATATGGTTTTAAGGCATTGAGACAAATCTCGGAGCCCTAGGTAGAGGGAGGAGCATGCATAGATACCTAGGGGTTGCCAGCCATCATCTATAGACCATATTAGCAAGATTATGAAGCTATGACCGTCTCACTATTATGGAGATACAAGTAGTTTTCAGGAAGAGGCTTCGTTAGTGAGCTTGAGCGAGTGCTTTAAGATTTTCCCATGTAATATCAACATGAATGCTCATGTTATGATCCATCTTCTAAGGGATGGAGTAGGTGTCTAGTGGAGGAATTAGGAGTAAAAGCTCCACATAGAGTTAGAGATAGTTTCAGTAGAGGATATATGAGTTCCTTGACCTTCGTCAGGAATACGTGACTCTAGCTGAGTACGAGAGTCAATTTCTGGACCTACTTTAGTATGTTGACTATATGCAGGATGAGTAGGTCTAGATTCACAAGTTCATCAGTCGCATGAATTTGGATTTGGGAGGTGTGGTGCATATTCACTACCTGCAGACCTTAGCAGAGGCTTTTGAGAAGGCCTACGTTGCAGAGGAGACGTGGGGGAAGACTTAGCAGGCCATGTACAGAGTGTGGAGCTGCATCCAGGAGATGTAGTATAACAGGTCAAGGGGGTCAGATCCTCCTCTTTCTTGTGGACATGGTGTTGTACAGTCTTCATTCAAGCCACCATAGTAGCCACCTCAATAGGAACAACAATAGGGTTGCTCACAATTTAGACCTCCTCAAAGGTTCGACGCTATGAGGGGATGAAGTTTGGCACCTCCTCCTAGGGGTCCCATTAGGACATAGGATGCACCAAGAGTTCAGTAAGCAAGATCTCGTCAGAAGAGGCCTCAACAGTCCATAGCTAGATCATCAGGATCCACAATGTAGACCTCTATATTACCAACTAGACCTGCATCTCACTGGAGAGGACAAGACAACTGTTATGGTTGTGGCATTGTTGGACATCATTGGATATAGTTCCCACAGAACCATATAAACAAGGGTAAAGCTCTGATTTCAGATCCTATGGTTGGTGGTGTAATGCCCCGTTTGGCGGTAAACCCTTTTCGAAGGTTGATTGGGCTAGTAACTTTCCTTGAAGCCATTTCCATCCTGCTCCTATTCGTTGTCGAGCCAAGGACTTTAACCCATCGACAAGGGTTGATGAGTTCAGACGTTAGTTTCATTAGTCTGAACCCCTATTAAGCTACATCATGTGTCAAAATTAGGTCTTGATTTCAGATTCTTTTCTTTTGAATCACCTTCACACATACTATCTCTAAAAGAGTCATAATTTTTATTTTGAGTTAAACCTCTTTCATATAATTCTATATTTTTTTCCTATCCACATAACTCTGATCTTCACTGTTCACACTTACGATAGAATGCATGTTATCCATTGCCCCAATAAAATTGTGATAGCATTCATTGACATTATTTTTGGAATGTCCTCGTGATTCGCTTCAAATTCTCAAATGTAATCCACATATATCTGATCATTTTCCATGAGCTATCTTTCTCGTGTGCCCCGACAAACCACCAGATGAAACATCTCCTCTGCAACCTACATACAAAATTATGTAATTCATTAACTTGAGAAAAGCCACATCTCTCATGTGTCACCTTGTGTAAAAATACAAACTAAAAAGCTTTACCATTAAATGAATATCAACTATGCTTTGGTAAACTAATCTCCTTATTTTTTAGGAGATACAAACGTTATAGTATGAGACTCATATGTTTAATATGAATAAATATAACAATATTATTCTTTACATAAATCTGCTCTTGCCCTTTTACCTTGTATTACATATTTTTATTTCTCAGATTGCATTGAGTGTTTAGATTAGAAAAGGGGACTTGTGTGCCTCGTTGGATTAAAAAAAAAAAAAACTTTTTCAGTTAACTCGGGCGTCTATACATTTTAGATATTCAAGTTTGATTGGAATTTTTGGTAGCAAACCATTCAAACACCATTATAAATATTCCTTATGGCCTCTGGTCAATGCATGAACCTTCGTACAGTGTATTTTCCTTTGGAGTCGATAGAATTATCCAAGTTCTTCTTTTGAATCTCATGGTCATCGATTATGATCTGCGCATTGGGATTAGATGTTCAACTTTGAGAAAAGGAAATTGTGTTTTTAGGGAAATGGTTCTCATTTTATATTCTATGCATCCACATTGTTAGCTTGTGTTCTACCAAAAAGATTGTGCTCCTTCTACACATTCCTTGCATGTATTAGAAAGATATAGTTTTCATTGACTTGGTGTCTGTGCGTGGAGAATATTATATATCTAAAATTATCACGTGCTTTCTTGGCAAGGCGCAGTAGTTTGGTGAAGGTAATTAATTGCTTGACCAAATGAAAGAATGGGACGGCTTTTCTGAGAGAATTGAAGGCAGGTGGGTGAGAGTTGGGTCAGTTTGGCAGGGGGCGCCCTCAATAGCTGTCACAGTCTCACCAAATGCAATAAACAAGGACCAGTTCACTCCTAGCCTATGCCTATCCCAACGTGGAGCGTAGAACTGAAATCTTGCTATGAGAGTGCCGTGAGGAAGTATCTGGTTTTTTTGCAGCAGCTACAGGGCAGAGAAGTAAAAACTTATCCCAGAAAATCCGTGGCTTCCAGAGAGAGTTAATCTGGGGAGCTGCAGGGTGATCCCAAGGCACCGCTGGTGTTGATCCTGATGTTCTGGTTGCACGCGACCACAACCGAGATCAGTTGTTGCAAGATCTTGCAGCTGTAGTAGAAGTTTTGTTTGAGCGCTCCAACAAACAGGTTGTCCAACTTCATTGTTGTCTGTTCAGTACAGAATGCATCCTCAAACTCGAGTTTCTCCTTCAAGGTATTTGTCTTTCAGTATCGACTATGTGGCAGTGAGTTTGTTTTGTGGCTAAGGCCACACCCTTTGCTTGTTCATTGGGCACTCCAACTCCTCCTCCGAGTTGTCTGTCTAAATGTCAGCCGAGCCGTTTCTTGAGTCATGGGTTGGCCCGTTGATTAGTTTGTTCCCACCGCCCATTGTGTCTGAATCTTCTTAATGTTATATGCAAATTTTACAATGATATTTTACACTGGAGGTGTTCTCCCTATGAGAATACCCCTATCGGAAAATGAGACAGTGATCTCCTTAAACACGTGCCAAAAAGGATGCAAACTCAAGTGAAATTTGCACTTTTCACAATTGTGGGTTTGTATGGTCGTATTTACAGTTTCTTTACAGTAAAATAAGGTCAATTGTTTTTAAGACAATATCCCAAGCATATGGAAAATCTTAGGACTTCGAAATTGTTAAGAATGTTCAATGGTATTTATTGTTGGATCTTATCATCTGAAAGGGCAATATAGAAAAGCAGAAAAAAAATAAAATAATAATAATAAAAAAAAATCATCAGGAGAATATTACCCGAGGGTAAGATAGACCCTCAAATTTATTCCCTGGAGTGAGCTGTAATAGAGCAGAGCAGACAAACCGTTACTGTAGGCAGGGTTCAACTTTGCAATCTTTTGAGGCCAATCTGTTTCATATCAGAATATTCATGAAACACAATTTGCTCTGCTATTATATGAGCTTCTTCAGCGTGTCACCAAGTTGGCAGGCATAAAGTTTTCTGATGGAATAATCATGCCTTACAGGCTACAGCTAAAATGTTTGCACCGTGTGTTAGATGTTGTCCTCAATCTAATGAAGGAAAAGGTTTATTGGTCATCACGGTAGATGCCTACCAGAGCCAGGAGCGTGATGTAATCAGTATGTCTTGTGTCCGAGCTTCAAATCATGGGGTTGGGTTGTAGCTGTTTTTCACCGCGTGAAAGGGGCGCTAGCTCGAGCTCGCAAAGCACTTTGGGCTAAGGACAAGCCGCTGCATTGAAACAATTAGATGCATAGAGATGGTGTTTTTAAACTAAGCATGTTAAACCTGCCCTTGCAATCTTCTGCTACCCTTTTATTATGTCATGAATTGAATGTCCTTCTATTTCTTTTATCTGTTATGGCTTTTAGAATGAGCTTCTGCTTTTTCCTTGCTCCTCAATTAATTGCTCTCTAGCTTCGAAAATGTTTTTTTTTGTAGCATAAAATTATTTCATAATGGACAAATGAATAAACTAGGTAAACAGTAAAACTTAACCTTTGTTTATGTTATTAGTTACTACAATTGTCTGATCAATAATGGTAATTTATGAAAAGCTATCTCAAACCGATTACAATTCTAATTCCAGTTTTAATTTTTTTTTTTTGGCTAGGTTGCTTTATGACTGCCTGATAATGCTTGTATTCTAAATGGATATAATAGTGAAAGGCAGAAATTAAAATTGTAGAGTTTTCTCTCTTTCTTGGTAAAGTGTATGATGTTATAGACTTTTTATGTAAATTATCTTCCTTGTGAAATGAACTCTATAGTAGCAGATGTTTTCCTTGGAGCGACTGTGAGGATAGGTCAAATAGACAGTCGTGAAATAGATGGGTATGCCAAGCTATTCATATGTTGTTTTAGAGACGGAAGAGAAGGCTTAGTTCATAAGAAGAGTATTTTTCTTTGCTTTCCTCCTTCGCTGACCGTAAACCTTGTGATTGGTGACTCGTGTTGGGTCACGGTAGAGAATTTTGTGTCAATTCACTTTATTTTTTCAACAGACTATCCCTTGCTTGTTTAAATTCAAGTATCGAACGGAATGGGATTCCTTTAAATCCTTTATGTAGCTTAGCAAACCTTCAATAACTCAGGTAGGGATGTTCTGAGTAAGTGTTGACTGAGGCATGTATGAAAATAGAATGGTTATCTTTCTTCGAATTAGGTTAGACTTGTATGAAAATGGAAAAGGTAGGAATCAACTCTGTTACATATTTTAGTGAGCTAAGTCCTTAACTCTTACAATGATCATACGAGGGGTGGATTACGGGTTTATTACTAATTATGTGATGTAAGATAATAACAACCTTTGGTGAAAAGACTTCTCCTTGATCCTTGCCTGTGTGATCCAACTATAGTTGTTGTATGTAATTTTAATTGGATAGAATCTAATTTATTTAACTTCTTGATGAAAAATAATTAGGTTCAGTGAGAATTACTTGGTTTATTGAACCTTCAGATAGTTAGTTATAATGTTGTGAGTACTATATGTATGTTGGTTTATTCAGCCGAGTGAAGTTAACTTTAATCTTTGACTGACTTGTGTTCATATATGGTTGGGACCTATATTCTTTCCAAAATATGGATGTGCGTTAATGTAATCTTGTTAACAAGCAATTTTTAATATGTTAAGTCATTTGACCGGTCTTTATCTTTTGGTTAATAATAATAGAATGATGTTTGGGTGTTAGATTTCAATCACGTAATCCATAGGATTATATGACTGAAATCTCAACACTCTCAACCTTATTGTCTTCACCAATCAGGTCTCACCTTATTGTCTTGGAATATCTCTCTCACTTGAATATTGGGATTTCTCCTTGTTGGCTGGTTTAAATCTCGTCATCTTGTGAAACATATTGTTTAGTGGTTTGTGATTGATCCTTTCTTAAGTTTAGAATTTTACTTTCATGATATTATAAAATGTTAGCTTACTGTTGCTATGGGTAGTCTTAACATGCTCAGTTCTTGCGAAATGACTTTAGTTAATATTTGTGCAGATGGATTATGCAAGTAGACTAGAGGAAAAGAGTGTTAAAGGTTCATCTGTACAATTTATGAAGTTCCTTGTAAAAATGTCGAATGTATTGTAGAGTATTGTTGTTGTAATTGTTGAAACTTTGGCTTGTTTGGTTATCATGTGAAAGATGAAACTTGATTACCGCTTGGTTATGGGATTTTCTAGTGTATTTTTTTCTTAAATCCTTAGAATAGTAGCGTGGCATGTTCCATGTTATTATGCTCTTGTTCCCTAGTCATGAGCTAATGGAGATTGTATGTCCCTTTGGTTTGTGCATCGTGTTGGAATGAATTGATGTAACCTTGTTTGGTTCTCGCAAATGAGTATTGTAAAAATTTGATCTTGAGAATAAATTATTAAGTTAAATCTTTCTAAGACTTAGCGACAATATTTTATAAGTAAAGTAAAATGAGTCGGTTAACCCTTAAAGAAGCTAAACAAAAATAATAATTTTATATTCAACAAATAAATGTAAAAGTGATCTATTTGAAATCTAATGATTCCATGAGTGATCAAAATGAAAACATCCTTTGTGAAGTAAACATTTATAAATTGATACCCCTAGCTAAACTAGCGAACACTATCCCTTTTGGGTGAACTCTTAAACAAGCTTAAAGGAAAAAAATGGTTAGTTTCTGGAAGATAATAAGATTTAGTAAGTAGGAGAAGACTTTAAGTGAACTACTCTACAGTGTTTAAGAAATTTACTCAGTTCGTGAGATGAATTGTGCGAATCATATATTGAATCCTTCTGAAAACTTAAGTCATGAGCTAAAGGGGGTAATATCAAAATAAATAACCTCCTATCATTTCTTACTATGG
Source organism: Taxus chinensis (assembly GCA_019776745.2). NCBI lineage: Eukaryota > Viridiplantae > Streptophyta > Pinopsida > Cupressales > Taxaceae > Taxus > Taxus chinensis. Next base: position 177,048,436 of record CM034147.1, read on the forward strand.
CTTGCCCTAGCTGTAAGTGTGTCATGTGGATTGGACTTCCATGTTGTCTTGTCAAAAGAAAATGTATGTACATTGTCCTTGATAGGTGTGAACGCATCTCCATGCTGACTTTTGTGGCCATCCCCCGTAACAAGTGGTTCACTGGTGTTGGTTGTAACCTTGGTGACGACTGGTTGCATCATGTTATGTGTTATGTAAGTCAAAAAAAAAGTTATCCTGTATTTCACTGTGTTGTTTGTGTGTGAATTTTTGGGTTATTACAGGTGGCATGGGATGTATCCATCGGATCTATGCATCGGTCAAGAACCGTTAGGTTGAGAACCAGACAATTGTGATAGAGACTACAGGTAGCATTGGTGGTATTCCAACCTCCATTCTGTTTGATTCTGGTTCATCTGATTATTTTATTACACCATATTTAGTAGAGCATTGTAGGCTAGTAGCAGCTAGGCAGGTCCTTAGTTTGGACATTAAGGTGGCTTTTGGAGCCAAAATCTCATTTGACTCCTTAGTTAAGGATTGTGTAGTGGATTTGGAACCCTTCACCACTACCTCAGATCTTCGTATCCTTTGATTGGGTTCGTATGGAGTCATTTTGGGCATGGATTGGTTATCTGCACATAGAGCCAAAATGGACTATTACCATAAAAATATATCATGGATAGATGATCTGGGAGTTAATTTGGTGATAATCGGAGTAAGGAGACCCATTTTTATCTGCACTATTTCTGCTATGCAGCTTACTCGGTGTGCATGACGTGGGTGTTAGTTGTACGCTATTAGTTTTAGTGATTGGCTGGAGGATGGGGTTAGTAGATATTCACTTTACGATCACCCCATCTTGTAAGATTTTTCTAATGTATTTTGTAATGAGCTCTTAGGGATTCCTCGCCCAGATAAGATAGAATTTCACATTGACTTGGTTCAAGGAGAAGAACCTATCTCACATGCTCCTTATAGGATGACCACACCCGAGATTTTTGAGATCAAGTTACAGCTTGAGGGCCTTCTTGAGAAAGGCCTAATATGTCCTAGTTTATCTCCTTTGGGTGCATGAGTGATTTTTTTTAAGAAGAAGGATGGATCCTCGCAGTTGTGTGTCGACTACACGTAGCTGAACAAAGTAACGATCAAGAATTATTATCCCCTTCCTTCCATTGATGATTTGTTTGATCAGATGAAGGGGGGCATAGTATTTTCAAAGAATTATCTTAAGTCTAGATACCATCAGTTGATAATTTCAGAGGAATATATTTACAAGTTAGCTTTCTGCATGAGATATGGGCACTATGAGTTCACAATTGTGTCGTTTAGTTATAGAAATGCCCCTACAGTGTTCGTTAGCTTCATGAACGGGGTGTTTAGGAATTTTTTGGATCACTTAATACTCATTTTTCTTCACAAAATTTTGATATAATCACGTATGCGTGAGGAGCAGAAGGAGCACCTTTGTCAGGTTCTACAATGTCTTCGTGAGAAACAACTTTACGGGAACCTATAGAAGTGTGCATTCTTGTAGTCTTAGGTGCAGTATTTGGGTCGCATCATTTTTGGGGAAGGTATTATAATTAATCCTTCTAAGATTAGAGCCATTACGGATTGGCCAACTCCCACTAGTGTTACCGAGGTGCACAGTTTCATGGGTTTTCTAGGATAACATAGGAGATTTGTATAGGAATTTTCTCAGGTTGCACACCCGATCACTTCCCTTTAGCAGAAAGGGAATAAATTTTTATGGTTAGGTATATTTGAGTGGGCCTTTAAGACATTAAAGAAATGCCTCACGAAAATGCCTATTCTTCTAGTGTTAGACCCTCAGGGTGAGTTATTCATTTGCAAAGATGCTTCGTGGGTAAGACTTGGAGGTGTGTTGATGCAGGATGACCGAGTGGTTACTTTTGAGTCTCACAAAATAAATTATTATGAGCTCAATTTATTGACTCATGACCTTGAGCTTGCAGTAGTTTTGCATCCCTTGATGCAGTGGAGACATTTCCTTTTTGGTGGAAGATTTACACTCAGGACTTATCACTTGAGTTTTCACCCCCACTTTACGCAACCCAATCTCAACAGTAGTCAACGATGTTTGATGGAGTTTTTTTATGACTAAGACTTGGAGATAGAGCATCTGAAGGAGAAGGAGAATGTGGTTATAGACACCTTGAGTAGATGAACACATGTAGTTATGGATACTTCAGTGGGTACATATTTACGGAGTAGGATTTTGTAGCAGATTCCTCACGATAGATTATATCTTGTAGCTAGAGAAGAGATTGAGTCTTAGAGACCCCTGGAGGGGAGATTTGATGGATATTCATTAGATACTAATGGCATTCTCAGGAATATAGGTCATATATATGTTCCTAGAGATGGAGGCTTGAGACAGGACATTTTGACAGAGGCTCATCATGCACCTTATTTAGCCCATCCCAGGGTGAAGAAGATGCACACCACCTTTAGATAGTTGTACCATTAGATGGGACTACAAGGATATGCATCTCAGTTTGTTTCATGTTGTTTAGAGTGTCATAAGGTGAAGGCCGAACATCAGCATCCAACTAACCTTCTCTTCCCTCGCGCTATAATGGAATGGAAATGGGAGACCAATTCCATGGATTTCATAGTTGGGTTACCAATGTCGAGATACAACCATGACGCCATCATGGACATAGTGGATAAATTTTTGAAAGTGGCTCACTTTTCTCTAGTGAAGACCACATACACATCTAGTATAGTGGAATGGGTATATCTTGATGACATTGTGAGATTACATGGGATTTCGTCGAAGATCATTTGCAACAGTGATCCCTTGTACACTTCTCACTTCAAGACTACCATGCAATATGATTTCGGGATGAAGATCAATTTCAGTATAACTTATCACCCTAAGATAGATGGACAAACTGAGCGGGTGAATCAGATCTTGGAGGACATGCTTAGGATGTACATCATGGACCATCAGTCAAGGTGGGAGGAGTATTTGTACTTCATGGAGTTTTCCTACAATAATATTTTTCAAAGTTTAATAGGCATGGATACTTTTCAGGCATTGTATGGTAGACAGTGCAAGACACCCCTGACTTGGGATAGGTTAGAGGACAAGGTTTCTCTTAGGCTAGCTTTACTATAAGATATGGAGTAGTAGGTTAGTAGTGCCCACATTTTTATAGCTCCAGTTATCTGTTGGTTCCGTTATGCATGGACATTTTTTGACTGAGACTGATAGATTTTGGAAATTTTTCTATGTTATTTATCCTCATGGACATTATGGTATTTTGGGTGCATAACGCCAATTGGAATAGATTCGTATATTGATATATTTCTTATGATGTTAATGAAACTAACATGGTTACATGATAGTAATATTTATTGGTTAGATGTTGATTTTTTGTGGTCAATTTGATCAATGATATAGTTTTTTGGATTTAATAATGGCAATATCATGCTAGCCTAAGCGTATGTCATTGTAATTTTATTTGTGGATGATTCGTGGTGAACTATGTGTATAATTTTATGCATTGCACTATCAATTGTATATTGATGTTAGGACATTATAAGTTTGATTAATTTTATGATTAGTAGATGATGTTTATTGTATTGGACAAATGTGGTTAATGTGTGTAATGAGTGTGTAGGTGACATGTATAGGAGAGCATGGGTTTTAGGGAAGTTACACAATTGTGCAAAAGTGGCCCATGGGCTGAGTCTTAACCATGCTAAATGTTTGAGGCCTTAGAGTAGGTGTATTAATTGGGCACCATGAGTGAACCCTCAACTGTAATGTATTTATGTCTTGTAAAATTAATTATGTTAGGGTGTGTTTTATTAAGTAAACTAGTGTAGGGGTTAATGATCTCATCTTAATTTAAGTGATGGTTTTGGGTAAGTGTGTGTGCATTTGTAGAAGGGATTGGGGACACATGTAAACCTTGGGTGGACCCCACACCCTCTACCCTTGTGCCCAAGTATGCCAAATCTGAAATTGCATTATTTTGGGCATTTTTAGTGACCGGTTTTTAGTTTGGGAGTTCACTTAGCATGGAAAATAGGCCCTTAGACCCTACCTAATAGATAGGGGGGCCTTATTTCAAAGGTTTGGAGGGATTTTCCCGTCCTATTTTCCCCTCCTTAGTCACCATCCATAGTAAAATGGTTGGTTTGTGGTGTATTTGTTAAAAGTTGATCCACTTTGTTTTATTTTCGCTTTTAGTATTTTGGGTGATAAGGGCTAAAATGTGAGTTTACTTTTACTTACTTGGTTTTGGAATCTTTGACTTGTAAGAAGGAGAGGGGGGTGACACTTGTAACTTTCCTATTGGTCAGGAAACTTTTGGGTTCCTCTTCTTATTCTTCCACATGTGGAAGGAAGGGGACTTTTTTCCCCTCATTTTTTTTGGAGAACTTGGAGAATTTTGGGGGCTTGGAAGTTGCTTGGACAAAGGGGGAAAAACTTAGAGTCTTGGAAAGAATTGTAGAGGTAAGATTCTTAATCCTTTTCTTTTCTTGTTGTTGCTTATCTTGTTAGCTATGCATTGATCAAAAAAATAATGTGTGTGAAATGATGTGTTGTAAAGTTGTATGAAGAATGTTGTTTGTTTGTTTTGTTGCTTTGTTGTTTTCTTTTGTTTTACCCTCCACCGTCATATGGATTGATGGATTTTGGAGGATGTAGCGGAAGAGAGAGGAATTTCCCTCTCAAACCTCATGGTTGTTGTTCCAGCCATGAAGGTTCCTTCTCATCCCCTCTCATGGTTTGAGGTGAGAGAAAGATTCATATGGCTTGAACCTTTCCCCATTCTTGGTGAGGAAACCCTTTTGGGTTTGAAAATCCTCCCAAGAAGGATTTATTTGAAATAAAGGAGGAATAATGAGAATGAATAATTAGGAGGAATAAGGAGGTTTGTAAACATGCTTTTGTTGGTATATCCTATAGTTGGAAACCTTTGTCTTGGGCATCCTATTTATTCTCTTCCCCGTTTGTGAGGTTGACCTTGTTCTCCTCATGTTGTTGTTTTACCTTATGTAGTTTGTTTAAGTGTTTAAATGGTTATATGTATTCTTCTTATATTTTTTTTCCCATTATACTTGTGCACATTGTGGAAGTTTGTTCCTCTCTCTCATGGGTTTGGGGGAGGCTAGCATGACTTCCAACCATGGAAAGGCATGTGATGATGCCTATTGGTTGGGTGGTAAACAAGCCTTGTCTCTTGATTTAGCATTCTTGGAAGAACACTCAAGGTTGGAGACAGTTGGAGCTTGCTTGTCATCTTGGTCTTCTTGGTCATATTCATTCTTTTGAGGACATTACTTTTATTTTATCTGTACAAATGTGGTTTTGTGAAGGTTTTATCTTCTTGTAAAACACCTATTTGTAATTGATGCTACTTGTAAACTTAATTCATTTTCTAAAGAATTTTTCCCTTCATTGAATCTTGTACACAACAAAACAGAAAAAGGAAAGATTACCACATTGAAATCATGAGCTCTTTTAGTTTACATGTCATCTTTTGAAGGTCTTGTGTTGTTTATAAATTTGGAAAGTATGGTTATGTATTATACATCAAATCTGAAATATTTAGTTGTGTCTACTTTTCGAAGTTTTATTAAAAAAGAAAATCTATGAAATGGCATATGTACATGTGTATTTTTTGAAAATAAATCTGAAATTTATAAGCTAAGCATTCTTCTAAATCTGTAATTTTTTTATGGCATTACATTTTGGTATCAGAGATGGTTCAAACACATGGACTCTTTGGGTAATTTCTATTTTATTTATCTTATTGCTTTTTTAAAAAATAAAAATAAAAAAAATTCATAACTTCTTTGAAAGGAAAGTTTGTTTATTGGAAGGATGCTTTACTATTATAAGAAAATCTTTTGTTTTTCTTCTTTTTGGATCTCCGTCTTGTAGAAATATGCATTAATTATTTAGCTATTACATTGAAGGAAAGCTAGTGTTACATGAAGATTATGATTGACATTGTATGAAAAACATTATCCTACTTGCCATGTATCTCTTCTTGAAAAAATTTGTAGCATTATTTAAATAAAATGAGATTTGTTGTTTTCTTGTATGTGATACTTAATGATTTGTTTTTATTAAGAAAATCAGTTTAGAATGTGTGCTCTCCCCTACAAAAAAATTTGTACATATAGTTTTAAATTTTTTTGGGTAAATATGTTCTACTCAACAAGAGAGATTTATTTTTTTAAAAAGAAAAAAAGAAAAACTTATAATATTGTAAACATATTGTGCATGTAAAATTATATATATATATATATATATTATTACAAATAAATAATAATAATAATAATAATAAAATGAAATATATATATACAAATAAATAAATAAATAAAATACGTATTAAATTTTTAATCAAAAAATAATAATAAACAAAAAATAAATAAATAATTAAAAAAAAGCAAAGAGAAGGCTAGAGAGGGGCCAAACCCCCTCCCCACCCCCTGCACCTTCTGCTGGTGCCGCTATCCCCTAAGCTTCCCCCTACTCCACCCTGTCGCCCTACTCCCGCACTGTCCCCCTACTGCCCCCCTCCCACGCACCCACCCGCTTCCCCTCCAACCCTTTCCACACCGCCGTCCCCACGCCACTTATCCCCCATGCCACCTATCCCTCTCCCCACCTTCATACATCCTCATTCCCCCTTCCGCGTGAACAAAAAAAATAAAAAAGTGGCCAACAAATACAGTTCGTCGCCCTGCCTATACCCAAAACCCTATGTTGTTTTTTTAATATCTTATCCCATTCAGGATAGATAAAAGGGATTGCAAAAATGATGAATATAAATGTATGTGTGTAAGTGTAAAAGAACTCTCAAATAATTTTGTCTTCAAAAAAAAATTAGAAAAAGGGGCAAATACACACTCAACCAGAGAAGATCCCAGTTAAAGAAATTTTACCAAAAAAATTAATAATAATATATGTAACATAAAATGAAGACTCTTCATAAAAACTCCATGAAGCCAAGATTTGATAGCTCCTCCACTTGCACAAGATGGGACAAAGAAAACAAAATACGAGAAATAGAAAGGAAGAAGAAACAAAATGAATGAGAAAAGAAATGGAAAAGAAAAGAAAACATAAAGAGATTTAGGGAAACTTTAGGGTGGATTTGAAATCAAGAGCCAAGATTGGATTTGATCCTAGGGCTCTCCTTCAATCATAATTTTCTTTAAAACATGACATTTTAATGGGTTTGGAAAATAAATTAAGAGGGGTGTGTGGGTAGACTAAATTAAAAAGGGGGAAAACAAATTAAATTTAAAAGGGTGTGTAGGAAAATTAATTAAGAGGGGGAAGACTAGTTATTTACAAAGGGTGTAGATATATATTTTTTAATTATTACCCTAGGGAGCTTAATAGAGTAAAATAATTGAATTATTGTTGGGATAGTGTTAATTTATTTCAAGAAAATTAATAGCTAATATAAATTAATTATTAACGGGAAGTGGGCATTACATTTGGTCTTACATTATATAATAATAATAATAATTAAAAATGCTTTCCGCAACTCTTAAAAAAGTTTATAAACCATTTTATTTATTTATGTTATTGTTTTTAACCTCAGGTTCAGGATGACACCCAAGAGGGGATGATCATTTAGAGGCTTGGGACGTATTGCACCTACGCCAGAGCCGCCGACACTTGATTTTGGGCCTCACATATTAAATACCCTGCAGCAGCTAATAGGCATCGTGTAGGAGCACCTTCCACCACCGCAGGAGCCGAGAGAGGAAGACATTCAGTTAGGAGATGAGGAGTTGATTGGCGAGGACACACATTCAGAGCCACCTGAGCACGATACCCCGAGACGAGAGAGGTAATGCAACCCTTCCAGCCTTGGCGAGAGGATGGCCTCATTTCGTCGCAGCTGATCACACGGCATCGAGGGACCATTTGGAGGTAGGTGACCCCTTTCTCCTGTTAGACCACATCGTTAGGATCGAGACATGGGTAGTGTGATTCAAGACCTTCTTTTCCTTTAGCCACCTACTTACACCAGTTCGACAGATGGCTTTGGGGCAGAGTCCTAGCTCCTTAGCCTAGATAGCTGCTTTGTCTTGCAATCTCATGAGAGCAATGTCAAAGCCAGGTTCACCATACACCTCCTCCGAGATGCAGTAGGATGTTTTGTGGAGGAATGAGAAGAAGAATCTCCATTTGACTCGAGATACAATGACCTAGGAGATGTTCAAGGAGCGGTTCAGGGCCCGGTATATGTCAGAGAATTTTGTGTAGAAGAGGATTGATGAGTTTCACGACTTATAACAGGTCTCTGGCATAGTGGCACAGTATGAGAGTAGGTTCTTAAATCTCTTGCAATATGTAGACTACCTGTAAGATAAGAAATTGTAGGTGGATAGGTTTATTCGGGGCTTGAATGTAGATATAGCAGGAGCTGAACTAGGATGTTATCTCCCCCCACACTTGAGAAGGACGTTGAGAAGGCCTAATTAGCTACGGAGAATAGGACCAAGGAACAGGAGCACCGAGATAGAAATAAGATCAAGTTTCAGGATAGAATAAAAGCCTTTTAGAGTGAGAGGACATGGGGTATAGTACCACCCACTAGAGGAGGATTCTTGTATCCTCTGGCATCATTGAGAGCTCCACCACACCCACCACAACAAACACAGCATGAGGGACATCAGCCTCAGAGGGGTAGGTAGCTTTCAGCGAGGTAGATCTAGAGGTGGTTTTTGTGGATCTAGGGACAGGAGGTCGGGTATCACTCACAACCAACCCACTCACAACAGTCTGTTACAGTGGATCCGATAGGTTCAGTTCACTAGAGTACATGAGGGACCCCATCTCAGAGGGGTACAGGAAGATGTTTTATTTATGGGGCTCTAGACCAGTATGTGTGTATGTGTCTGCATAATCCCACTACTACAGATATGTAGATAGCTCCTAGATCCGAGAAGATGGTGGGTGACGTGGGATGGGCCCATCATGTATATGCAACGGTTGACAACCGCCAAGCTGAGCATCATGCCATAGTCATTGAGACAATAGGTACTATCATGGTTATTTCTATCTCAGTACTTTTTGATTCAAGTGCTTTAGATTATTTTGTATCTCCTTCTATAGTAGACCAGTGTGGGCTAGTTGTGGCTAGGTAACCAGATAGTTAGCAGGTTGAGATGGCATCTGGCGCTAAACTTGCCATGGACTCGTATGTGGAGAGTTTTTTACTTGACTTGGGAGTTTTCTCCACTACACTTGACCTCTGAGTTATTCCTTTAGGATCCTATTAGTTAGTGTTGGGTATGGACTGGCTCGAGGCTCATCAAGCTAAGGTGGATTGAAGAAATAAGGTCATTAAGTGTCAGGATGATCTTGGTAGTGCAGTTGTGATTTCAGGGACGCAGAGACCTATTTCCTTGTGTATGATCTCAGCTAAGAAACTCAAGCAGAGCATGCGTAAGGGTTTCCAATTGTTTGTTATCACTATCAGTGATCGTTCAGATAGTACTCCAGAGCATTCACCCCTTGATGATCACACAATTTTGAGGGAGTACGCAGATGTGTTTCCAGGAGAGTTTCTAGGTTTACCACCTAATAGGGAGGTGGATTTCACCATTGACTTAGTGTCTCGCTCACCAATTTCTAGGGCACCCTATCGGATGACAATTTCAGAGCTTCATGAGCTCAAGATTAAGGTTAGAGGAGTTGTTAGAGAAGGGTCTCATTCGACCTAGTGTATCTCCTTGGGGAATGCCAGTCATTTTTGTGAAAAAGAAGGATGGTTCTCTCATGCTTTATGTAGACCTCAGATATCTCAACAAAGTCATAATAAAGAACCATTATCCACTCCCTAGGATTGATTGACTTGTTTGGTCAGATGCGGGGAGCTAAAGTGTTATTAAAAATTGATCTCAAGTCATGGTATCATCAGTTGTGCATATCAGATGTAGATATTAATAAGACAACTTTCCACACACGTTATGGGCATTATGAGTTCACTATTGTCCCCTTTGGTTTGACCAATGCCCCAGCTGTCTTCATGAGCCTCATTAATGGAGTATTTAGGACCTTCCTAGATCGATTTTTCATATTGTTCCTTGGCAATATTTTGATATATTATCATTCTGAGGAGGAACACGAGGAGCATTTGAGATAGGTACTTCAGGTTTTAAGAGAGCAAAATTTGTTTGGAAACTTGGAAAATTATAGATTCTTTCAGATAGAGATTCAATACTTGGGACACATTATTTCAGGAAAGGGTATCTCTATAGATCCCTCTAAGATTCACGTTATCATGGATTGGCCAGCACCCACATCAGTGAGTAAGGTGAGGAGACTCATGGGTTTAGTAGGGTATTACCGTAGGTTTTTGTAGGAATTTTCTAGAATTTCTCAACCTATTAATTCCCTTCAGAGGAAAGGGAAGAAGTTTGATTGGTCATAAAATTTTGAGCAAGACTTTCAGTTGCTTAAGAAAAGGTTAACCACGGTGTCCATCTTAGCAGTTCCAGAACTGAACAGAGGATTTTGTTGTTTGTACTGACACATCACTAGAGGGTTTGGGAGCAGTTCTTATGCAGGAGCATTGGGTTATTGCCTTTGAGTCTCGTAAGCTCAAGGACTATGAGCTTAATTACCCTACTCATGACTTGTAGATTGCAACAGTTGTCCATGCACTTATGCGTTGGTGACATTTTATTTTCGGTAGACCTTTCATTTTGAGGACAGATCATTGTAGTTTACAACATCTCTTCTCACAGCCAAACCTCAATGCTCGTCAATGGCATTGGATGGAGTTCATATGTGAGTATGACATGGAGGTATAGTATATCAAAGGAAAGGAAAATGTTGTTGCAAATGCACTTAATAAACGATGACATGTGCTTGCTTCATTGACCCTGCAGTCAGATTTGAGAGGCAGGATTCTTGAGCATCTTCGAGAGGACAGCTTTTATGAGGGTGTTAGGTAGATGTTGGATTCTCAGGGTTCTTTTGAGGGCATATATTTAGGATGCATGTTAGAGTCTTATGGTTTACTTCAGTTCTATAGGCACATTTATGTACCTAAGGCAGACAATCTACGTAGTTTCATCCTTACTAAGGCTCATCGAGCCCCATACGCAGCACATCTAGGAGTGAAGAAGATGCATGCTGATTTGAGAGAGTTATGTTATTGGTCAGGTCTTTGTCGAGACATAGCATATTTTGTAGCATGTTGTCTTGAGTGTCAGAGAGTCAAGGTAGAGCATTCTCATCCCGCAGGACTCTTATACCCTCATTACATTCCCGAGTGGAAATGGGATGTGATCTCCATGCATTTCATAGTAGGACTTCCTATGTCCTCTTATCGTCATGATGCCATTATGGTAACTGTGGATAAGCTGACCAAGGTTGCAGCATTTATTGCCAACCAAGGTCACCTATAATGCACAGGCCATCGCCATAGTGTCTATGGAGGACATTGTTAGATTTCTTAGGATCCTGAAGATGATCATCAATGCCAGAGATACCATCTACACATTAGTTTTTTGGACTTCTTTTTAGGATGCTTTGGGTAAACAGATTAGTTTTAGTTCGGCATATCATCCAGAGATAGATGGGTAGATAGAGAGAGTTAATTAGGTTCTTGAGGACATGTCGAGGATGTATGTGATGGACCAGCAAAAGAAGTGGGAAGATTATTTGCATTTAGTTGAGTTTTCCTACAACAACAGTTATCATAGTTCCATTGGCATGGCTCCCTATTAGGCATTGTATGGTCGACCTTGCAAGACACCCTTGAGTTGGGACAGTCTATATGACAGGATTATTCTGGGACTAGCTTATCCTCAGGATTTAGAGAAGTAGGTTGTTCTGATTAGACATCGTCTCGAGAAGGCTAGAGCATGCTAGAAGGCGTATGAAGACACTAAGAGGATTGATCGTCACTTATCAGTGGGTGACAAAGTCTTCTTGAAAGTTCACCCCGCATAAGAGACCAATCAGTTATGGAAAGGGTTCTAAGCTATCACCTCATTTTGTGGGGTTATTTGATATTCTTGAGGTCATCGGTCCAGTTTCCTATCATCTAGCTTTGCCACCACGCCTTGCATGAGCCCACGATGTTTTTCATGTTTCTCTACTTCATAGATATGTACCATATGTTTCTCATGTTTTGGATTGGTCAAAATTACAGGTAGAGGAAGGAGGGTAGTGGATACTAGAGCCCGTACGCATACTGGAACACCATAGGTTGGCCCTTTAGGGTTGATATTTGGACCAGGTTAGAGTGAAGTGGGACATATATGATGAGACATCAGATACCTGGGAGGATGCTACACCACTGAGGGATAGATATCCCTATCTCTTCTAATGAATTCCAGGAGGAAGTCTAATTCTAGGAGAGGGGGATGTAGTGCCCACATTTTTATAGCTCTAGTTATCTGTTGGTTCCTTTATGCATGGACATGTTTTGACTGAGACTCTGATAGATTTTGGACATTTTTCTATGTTATTTATCCTCATGGACATTATGGTATTTTGGGCATGTAGCGCCAATTGGACTAGATTCGTATATTGATATATTTCTTATGATGTTGATGACACTAACAGGGTTACATGATAGTGAGATTTATTGGTTAGATGTTGATTTCTTGTGGTCAATTTGATCAATGATATAGTTTTTTGGATTTAATAATGGTAATCTCATGCTAGCCTAAGTGTATGTCATTGTAATTTTATATGTGGATGATTCATAGTGAACTATGTGTATAATTATATGCATTACACTATCAATTGTATAATGATGTTAGGACATTATAAGTTTGATTAATTTTGTGATGAGTAGATGATGTTATTCTATTAGAGATATGCGGTTAATGTGTGTAATGAGTGTGCTGGTGGCAGGTATAGGAGAGCATGGGTTTCATGGAGGCTACGAAATTGTGCACAAGTGGCCCACAGGATGAGTCCTAAGCATGCAAAATGTTTGAGGCCTTAGAGTAGGTGTATTAATTGGGCACCATGAGTGAACCCTCAATTGTAATGTATTTATGTCTTGTAAAATTAATAATGTTAGCGTGTGTTTTATTAAGTAAACTAGTTTAGGGGTTAATGATCTCATCTTCATTTAAGTGATGGTTTTGGGTGTGTGTTTGTGTTGGTAGAAGGGACTGGGGACACATGTGAACCTTAGGTGGACCCCACACCCTCTACCTTTGTGAACAAGTATGCCAAACCCGAAATTGGGTTATTTTGGGCATTTTTAGTGAGCCCTTTTTAGTTTAGGAGCTCACTTAGCATGAAAATGTGCCCTTGGACTCTACCTAATAGGTAGGGGGGCTTATTTCAAAGGTTTGGAGGGAGTTCACTCCCATTTTTCCCTCCTTAGTCACCATCCATATAAGATGGTTGGTTTGTGTGTATTTGTAAAAAGTTGCACCACTTTGTTTTATTTTCATTTTTAGTATTTTGGGTGATAAGGGCTAAAATGTGAGTTTACTTTTACTTACTTGGTTTTGGAATCTTTGACTTATGAGAAGAGGGGGGGTGACACTTGTCACTTTCCTATTGGTGAGGAAACTTTTGGGTTCCTCTTCGTATTCTTCCTCATGTGGAAGGAAGGGGACTTTCTTTCCTCATTTTTTTTTGGAGAACTTGGAGAATTTTGGGAGCTTGGAAGTTGCTTGGAAAAAGGGGAAAAGCATAGAGTCTTGGAAAGCATCGTAGAGGTAGGATTCTTAATCCTTTTCTTTCCTTTTTTTTGCTTATCTTGTTAGTTATGCATTGGTCAATAAACTAATGTGTGTGAAATGATGCGTTGTAAAGTTTTTTGAAGAATGTAGTTTTTTTGTTTTGTTGCTTTGTTGTTTTATTTTGTTTCACTCTACACCATCATATGGATTGATGGGTTTTGGAGAATGTAGGGGAAGAGAGAGGGATTTCCCTCTCAAACCTCATGGTTGTTGGTCAAGCCATGAAGTTTCCTTCTCATCCCCTCTTATAGTTTGAGGTGAGAGAAAGGTTCATATGGCTTGAACCTTTTCCGATTCTTGGTGGGGAAACACTTTTGGGTTTGAAAATCCTCCCAAGAAGGATTTCTTTTAGGGTAAGTGCAGGAAGTAAGGATGGATGAATGATTTAGGAGGATAAGGAGTTTGTATATCATGTAAAACACTGGATCACCTTTGGGTTTGAAAATAGACCTCCTCATGAATTGTGGTTTTCAGAAGGATGGTTTTCTTTGACATAAAGGATAAGCTTAGGCTAGTCATGAGACCAAGGCATGTGATGATACCTATTTTTTGGTTGGGTGAATGCCACTGTCTCTCTTGGAGTTGGATTTTATCTTGTAATAAGGAGGTAGTTGTAAACATGGCATTACTTCATTCTTGTAAATCAAATGTGGCTTGTGAACAGTTGTACATTCTTGTATATAACCACGGTTGGTGTATCAGTGAAAGAAAGTTTATTGTTGGATTGTCACTATTGTTTTTCACTTTGGAAAGATGAGCATAGTCTCCCCTACGCTACCATTCTTGCTTGCATTCTTCCCACTAGAAAAAGTTGTCAAATTTGCAAGGTTGTCCACCTAATTGTCCCTTTTCAACTTGTTCTACCCTGCAAACATGACCACATGTTGTTATAATACATACTCAATAATGGTGTATATGGTTGTATTCTATCATCTTGGTCTATTCTCGATTCTAACATTGTGAGATGACATAATTCTACTCATGAACATCTAGTTTTAAATGGTCAGTCTAAGTGTTCAAATAATGCAAATATTCTTGTTGTGTTTATTCCCCATTATACTTGTGCACATTGTGGAGGTTAGTTCCTCTCTCCCATGGGCTTTGCGTAGGCTATCATGACTTCCAACTATGAAAAGGCATGTAATGAAGCCTATTGGTTGGGTGGTAAACAAGCCTTGTCTCTTGATTTAGCATTCTTGGAAGAATACTCAAGGTTGGAGATAGTTGGAGCCTCCTTGTCATCTTGGTCCTCTTGGTCATCTTCATTCTTTTGAGGACATTACTTTCATTTTATCTCTACAAATGTGGCTTTGTGAAGATTTTATCTTCTTATAAAGCACCTCTTTGTAATTGATGCTACTTGTAAACTTAAGTCATTTGTTAAAGAAGTTTTCCCTTCATGGAATCTTGTAACAGAAAAAAAAGAAGGAAAGATTACCATATTGAAATCATGATCACTTTTAGTTTACATGTCATATTTTTAAGGTCTTGGTTGTTTATAAATCTGCAAAGTATGGTTATGCATTATACATTAAATCTGAAATATTTAGTTGTGTCTACTTTTCAAAGTTTTATATAAAAAAAATCTATGAAATGGCATATGTATATTTTTTTGAAAATAAATCTGAAATTTATAAGCTAAGCATTATTCTAAATCTACAAATTTTTATGGCATTACAAGGTTGTTATGATCAGGAAAAGATTACAGGAGGCTTAAGACTAGTAGAAGAAGTATGTGGATTAGCATAACATAGATCATAGTTTTGAGGTGGGCACAAATGTGTTTGTTCATGTTAGGATGCATAAGAGCTTTATCCGTTATGGAAAAGTATCTAAGATATCTCCTAGGTTTGTGAGTCCCTTCGAGATCTTGGTGTGTATCATTCCTCTATCCTATCGTTTAGCTTTTCCACCTAGCTTGTCTCGCATCCATGATGTATTTCATGTTTTTGTGCATAGGAGGTATATTGCAGATCCTTCTCACATATTAGCTTGGACCTCATTACAGGTACAGAATCAGGGAAAGGTGATGGTGGATCTTGTCCATATTTTAGAGTGTCAGATCCAGGGCCTTCGAGGAAGATAGGATAACCAGGTTTGAGTCCAGTGGGACATTTATGATGAGAGTGCTGCTACATGGGACGATACGATATTTCTATGAGTCTAGTTTCCACACCTATTTTAGTGACTTTTGAGATGAATGCAAGTCTAATGGGAGGGGGATGTAGTTTCAACTTACCTTTGACACTTATTAGATTTTTTATTTCGATTACAGTTGGTTATATACATGGATATTATTGTATCATTTTGGCTTAACATGATGTTATATGATAGAGATACCTGAAATATTGTTGGATTTATATTCATACTATGACTTGTGTAGATTCTTAGAGAGAAATTTTGTATGGATGATGATGTGTTGTTGACATATTTATATATTTGTTACATTTAATATTCTCTTAATATTGTGTAGGATTTAGTAGTTCAACTAATATTGTGATCTTCTTGGTATTGATATAATGTAGAATTTAGATGTTGTTAGAATTTTAAAATAATAACGTTATTTGTCTAGATGATGATTTAATTTATATATGGATGATTGTTGACTTATACGCATATATTTTATCTTGGATGTTTTAATGCGGCCACGAGACTAAAGGAGTTATTGTGAATTTTTGTAGTTAATTATATCAAAACAACCAAAGGGGGATTCGAGACCAACCACATCAGAATGCTAGATTGATCAATTCAACAATGGTCACCATGGCAACTTGTGTTATGTTGTGTGCATATTATTTTGTTGATTAGGGGGTCTACATGGGGGGATGAAATCCAATTGTGACCAAGGGTTTATGAATAGTTCTTTTACTTTATTTAATTTAATTTTGGTGTATGTGATTTAATTGTGATGTAATTTCTTTTTATCCGTATTGGATTTATGTGTCTAGATTAGTAGATTAATCATTTTACTAAACTAATTATGGATGGGATTAAAAAAATCATTTATTATATTAGATGGTCCTTTGGTTTATGTGTTTTTAAGTTGAGTCTTGTACACTCTACCTCATCTTGGAAATTTGGATTTTTCCTTAAGGGCCAAGCTTTTCCCACTCTCTGAATTTCTTATAACAACCCTACCACTACAACAATTTATGATTTTAGTCACAATTTTTCAACAATAGTTTTGTGGTTAAGAGGAATTACAAAAATATTAATTGTGGCATTGGATTTATAGTTAATCCATTATTCTTTATGTTTTTGTGGTTTTTTTTTAATAAATGAGATCATAGATAATCGACAATTTTAAAATTTTAGAGTTGATCTACATTTTGTTAATTGTATATCCTCCATAATTTTTCATGTTTGTAATTTATTTACAATTTTTGTTTTTGTCAATTTTCCACAATATCTCAAATATTGTAGTTTTCTTATATATTTCCTCTTTGTAAATATCCCACAAATTTGAATGTTGATAAACCTTATTAATATGACATTTGTGGCACTGTCAACAATTTTATTTGTGGTACTTTCAACAATTGTTTCTACACTTGAATTTACCACAACAAACTTGTAGGTGGAAGCTACAATTTGATTGCCACCATATTTATTTGTAAAATAGCATTTAAACAAATTGTAGAAATATTATAATTAGTTTCTTAATTTTATATTCTTTTAATTCTTAGTGTAGCTTGTAGTTAATTTACATTTATATAAAACACAATATCTAATTATTATTCATTTTTATTCAGAAATAGTTAAATGTATCTAAATTATATATAGGTAATACCATATTTTAGTGAAATAAAATTTATTTTAGTTTATTAAATAATAAAATATATAAAATGAACAATATAAGTAAAATGTTAATTTATAAACAAGAACCTAGATTCTTTATTGCTCCACTGGTGTATTGGGATACTAATTTAGTTCTGCTACTAGATTGGAACCAACACCCATATAATGTTGAGATTTCCTTCGATATACTGATGCAGATTGTTCTCCTCCACCATAATATGGATTCTATATTTTATGTAATGGAAACAGAATTATTAGTTTCCTCCTCCCTTCGCATAATATTTACGGTAATTTTCATCCAATCACACTTCTATAGGTTTGTGAGTAGGCAATTATAATGCGATATGTGAAAGCTTATCAAATTCTATACTTCCAATCACATGGTGCATGTGGCATTATTTCAACCCTCTTAGGAATATAGATTGGGTCTGGATGAGTTGGCCAATGAGCCAATACTGAGTTAGTTGAGATGAACTTGAAGTACAAAGCGTCATGAAGAAACCAAATCACACCGAACAAGATAGAAGACCCAACTCGTAGAATTTACAACTCACACAAGTGTGTGTAAGAACTCATATTTCCCCCCTTGTGCTACAAATCATGTGCACAATGGAATAACCAAGATTGCATAGGAATTTATTACAACCAAATTTCAAAATTCCATTTTTGTGCCTATCCATGTCGTATATCCGCATATGATAAGATAAATCAAAAGCATTTTATATTAGATAAAACTGATCATAATTATTAACGGATCAAATTTTTTGAAATATGAAAAAGGAATGCATGAAATTATAAGAATATCTAACTCCAGTTAATTTGTTTTTAAATGTAGAAACCTTTGAATTTAAAAGTGTAACGCTGCAAAAGATGACGCTCACGACGATGCCGTGCCACAAACATTCAACACGAAAATGTGACAATTTTTTATTTTTTATTTATTTAACTTTGTTTACAAGATTCATGCATTCAATAGAGAAAGGTTTGCTAAATGTCTTAAGTTGGTTGCATAAATACCATATATATATATATATATATATATATATTTAAAATCTCAAAATGGGATGTATATACATATACCACTAAGTTCATGTGTTTATAAAAACCAAAAGACAACATTTTAACTTAATCATATTCCACTTTGTAAATAAACGAAACTATACTTCGAGTTGTTTTCACACGTCTCGAGGAATTTAGTTTATATGTGTACCGCCAATCAAAGCTATGTAGAGGTCAATCCACTCCTAGCGAGCTGTTCGAATAAACTCGGTGACCTTGATTGGAGACCAAGCTACTCCACACCACTCGGTGAGTTATTATTTGCATTGGGCGAGTCTGCATTATGTGGGTGAGCTAATTACTTCCTCGGCGAGCTCATTAGCATTGACGGATTCATATATGGGGGAACGAGCTGCTTTTGGGCTATAATATTCCACGTTAACTTTGTTTCATATTGGTCTAATTTGGCAAGTTCCATATTTTTATGATAGAGCGAGTTAATATTCTACATTGGGCCATCTCGGCTAGCTCTTCACATAGCTTGGCGACCTATGTTCTATATTGTTTAGCCGAGCCACTTACCAATTTATTCTAATCGTTCAATCACATATAGCAATGATACGTGGCTAACCAACGTTACATTTGTCTCGGCCAATGAGCTTGGTCCAAACCATTGGGAAAACAAACCGATCTCTATGCACATAGAGCACAAACACCTCAATGCTCAGACAAAGGGAAAATACGTTGCCAAGCCACTACGTGGGGAACATTCAAAATAAACGCGTGGGAAGACTTGGTTGGGGGTGGGTGGCTTTAATAGCCACCTACCAACGCATTATGCCTCCTCTCCTTGCGTGCAAGCAACCCAACCTGGTCGCCTCTTTCTTATAATCACTTAGATCTTGCAAATCCATATCTTCACAGACACCCCACCACTCTTTTAGACTGTCCTGGCCGCGCATTAAAAGGATGGTTAATGTGGTGGTTGCTGGATGGAACTACAGGAAAGAGAAGAATATGCCTGTTACCTCCACATTCATTGGGTGCTGCGAGGTGTGCGTGGCAGGGAACCATAGCCGCGCGAGCTGCAGAAAGGAAGGTTGGAGAGGGGGGGTGGTAAGGCGGACCTGCAGACACGAGTGGAGGAAAGGCACGTAGAGGGTGAATAGAAGAACCCTTTTGAGCGCTTCCAACAAGCAGGTTGTCCAATCATGCTGTTATCTGATGTAATTTGTCTGAAGCTTGGCCTATAATTGTATACAGGGCCAATGACTGTAAGTGCGAAGCTTAGTGGTCTGCAACCTGGCCTTCATGGTTTCCATGTTCATGCACTGGGTGACACAAAAAATGGGTGTTTGTCAATTGGTATGGTGTATGTCATGTTTTTGGCAGGTTGCCTTTTGCCATGCCTTTTTGGGTTGGTTGTGCTTTGCTAGAGGCCTGATGTGCACACCATTCTTGTTACTTGACTGTAAATGGCAGGACCACATTTTAACCCTCATGGCAAAGAGCACGGTGCACCAGAAGATGAAAATAGACATGCTGGATATCTAGGCAATGTAATTGTCAAGGATGATGGTAAATATACTCTTGGTTAAGTAAAACATCATCCTAGGTACATGTTTATTCGTAATTGCCATGCTATGAGGTGCAAAATATTACGAATGTTTTTTTTTTTTTGTGAATGTTTCCGCATAAGGGGAGTGGTTATTTGGATGTGATAAGTGAGGATTATGCACTCATATGTGTGTTCATTTTCTTCAGGTTCTGCTAAACTTTCAGTCACTGACAGCAAGGTATGATGATTCCTCTTCCACATATTTGATATTTAGTATCGAATGCATCCTAAATTTCGGGATTCACTTTCAAGATATTTTTTATCAAAATCAATTAAGGGACAGTGAGAGTGGGTTACCAAAAGACCTGAAGCAATTTTATTACCATGATTTTCTATTGTGATCATACTCCTTATTCGGTGTAACCCGTGGGAGAGAATCTCACAGAGGTGGATCTATTTAAATAAGGATACTATGAAACATAATTTGTTTTCCATTATTTGAAATGAAAAGTGCATTGGTTGCTTATACCTACATAGATTTTATTGCATGTATAACTCAATATTATTTCTTGGCTGTAGTTTAATAACATATTTTGTTGAAACAAAAGAATATTAAAGGTATATTGTTATAATTGGAACTTAAAAATAGTAAATACATTAGTTATAATATTACCTAGATATGAGTTGTATTGAAAATATTAGTTTCCTTATTAAACATTGAGGAAATGTGGGTATTTAACTCATTAAGCTTAGTATTTTTGCATTAAGATCTCCTTCTACACAATTTAATAAGCCTTGTACGGGAATTCAAGAAGGGTTGATTTTCATTTCCTTTTACGATTGCTAAAAGTTTTACAATGGATTATTATATGAAGATAAACATAGTAGATCTAGAACATAATTTACTTTATTGGCACAATGGAATTTAAATAAATCTTAATTCTATCCATCCACACTATAAGAAGAGAATATGCACTAATATTCTCACTTTCAATACATCTCCTTGTAAACAACAAAATGGAATTTAAAGTATATATTCTTTTAAATTAAATTTCCCAACATTCCCCAAGAGGGTTTTCAACAATCTTTCCATTAAGTTTTAAAGCAAGAACTACTAGCATTTCAACAAGATCAACTCATTCATAAGAGATTCCAAGCCAAGTAAGAAGGAGAATAAATAGATTGTCTTCCTTTCAACATCTTGTTACAACACTTTCTACTTCATGTGGAAACAAATTTACAATAATGGAAACTAGAATACAAAGCAATATTACATTTTTCCTCCACTCAAGGTGGGTAAAGTACATGGTGGTTTTCACATTGTCATCAACAAGGTTCCAAGGCTCCAAATATCAACAAGGTGGCTCCTCCATAGTTTTCTTGATTCGACAACAAAATAAGGGGAGAGGCAACGCTCTCCTCCCAACCAAGATACCCAATGGAGAAGAGAAGCCATCCTCTCCATTGGGCCCCGAGCCCCAACCACATCACAATGGGAGAAAATCCAACTCATGGCAACTACTAGCTTCCACATAACTAAACATAACTTTTCACATTCATTCCATAATCCTTCAAAACAAGAGAATCAACAACACAACAAGAAGGAAAACAATCACAACAACAAGTCACAAGGCTTTATCAAGAAAGCCACAAGAGTAAGACATATGGGGAGGCCACTTATGCCTCCCAATGGGAATTGGTGCCACCTAAAAGCCTCCAATGCAAAACACAATACCCCTAACAACTCTTATGCCTCCCTCAAGTACCCCTTATCCCTCCATTCACTCTTATGCCTCCCTCAACTCTTATGGCTCCCTCAAAGTAAAACAAGAAGAAAATGCAAGCATTTCTCTTACAAGGTGGGCACCCAACCCAAACTCCCCCCTCAAGAAAATGATCTCTTATGCCTCCCTCAATTAAGCTCCCCATAGTCTCCTCCCACTCCCAACTTAGGCATTCTACCCATTCCCAACAAACATTTCAAATAACAATATTCAACACAACATCAATATACTCATTCATATAACAAAAAGAAGAAAACATAATACAAGTAAAGGTGAAGCTCCTACCTTTCCATGGTGGAGCTTGTTCCAAGTATCAAGTCTCAAACCCCTCCAAGATCAAGCAAGCATCCACAAGCTCCAAAAAAATTCCCACAAGCAACAACAAGCTCCAAAAATCCACAAACTCCTTCCAATTCCTCTCCTCTCCAAAATACACAAGACTAAAATGAAACTTCCAAAACCCCCAAAACAAACAATAGGATCAAATAAATAGAGAAGGTAGAGGGAGGGATGATGTGGCTCCAAGTAGGATGCCACCTCCTTTTCCCTCCACTCCACATCATTTGGTCAACATCAAATTCCAATGCACCATTAATAAGTGGTTGAAGGAAAGGCAAGCACCTTACACATTCCAACTAAGCCCACTCCCTCAAAGGACAATATTAAATTTTGAAAGAAAGTGCAATTAATATTTTTACCCTTTTATCCCCCCAAAACACCTAAAAGACCCTAAATTTGGCCTTCCAACCCATAGGTAGGGGTTGGCAAGGGGTTTTAAGAGGTGTGGGACAAGTTTGATTTGTCCCACAAGCTTTGAAATTTGGCCTCCGAGGAAAAATTCGAGTTTCCCATGTGGGGTAGAGTGTGCTACACTCAAACTCAAACACACATCAATCCACACAAAATCCCAAGTAAATCAAATCCTAATAAATGAACTCTCTTAGGTCACATCTTTTAATTAGTTTAGGAAAATTTCAAATTAACTTAATTAACCCACTACAACCCATGGCTAACAAAGGGGTAAACTCCAATCCAAGGAAATATGAATAATAACATAAGTAAAAATTTCACTTACTAAGAGCAACACATACTAACATAAATCAAAAAGGGAGAAATTAAAACAAAACAACACATGATCCCTAGGTCACAATTTTCCCTTTACTAGATAATTCCAACACACACACAATTACTTGTTGCCATGGTGACATTAGCTAGATTCTTCTCAAATTCCGATGTGGTTGGTCTCCACTCCCCAATATTGTTGTGAATATAATATACCTGTAGAACAGAGAATACCTCCTTCGGCCTGTTGGCCGCATCAAAACATTCATGCCAAATATACAATATAATCTAAAATAAACGACACATGATTTATGCAAGTACGATATCACTAACACTTCCTAGCACATTTCTATTCCACATATCATTTATATCAAAACGATCATCACATTAGTCCAATTATCAAGTTCTACTCAAAATGATTAAACATATCATATGTCATAATTAAAGATAAATAACCCTGTCAAAAGTATACAAATACCGTCATCAAATGTCCATCAGTAAACCATATGCATCATATAAAGATCAAAACAATAACGGTCCAATGTCTGTGATATGTACTAACATGCTAAGTCAAGAAGCCATAATAAATCCATAAGTGAAGTAATCAGTCTCAAAAATAACAAAACAAAATGAGTGTCGAAGGGAAGTGGGCACTACATCCCACTCCCCTTAGACTCGACTTCCTCCTGGAAGTCACTGGAAAAGGTGTGGAAACTAGACTCGTAACAAAGTAGCATCCTCCCAAGTAGCAACAGTCTCATCATACCTATCCCATTGGACCCGAACCTGATCAATCTCTCTACCGCAAAGGCCCATGGTCCTGCGCTCTATAATGCGTACATGGGCTCCACCATCACCTGCCCCTGATCTTGCACCTGGAATGTAGTCCAATATAGCATGTGAGAAGGATCAGAAATATATCTCCTAAGCACAGAAATGTGAAACACATCATGGAAGCGAGATAAGCTAGGTGGCAATGCTAGACGATAGGCCAAGGGACCGAGGCACTCCAAGATCTCAAAGGGACCCACAAACCTAGGAGCAAGCTTAGAACCTTTTCCATAACGGACAGAGGCTCTTATGCAGTCTTACACAAAGAAACACCTTCGTGCCCACCTCAAAGCTGCGATCTGTCCTATTCTGGTCTACATACTTCTTCTATCTATCCTGTGCACCTCCTGCAATCTCTGAATGATCAATGTAACCTGCTGCTCCATGTCCTGTAATAATGCTGGCCCAAGAGAAACCCTATCCTCAATCCTGTCCCAACTAAGAGGTGTCCTGGACTCTCTACCATATAAATGCCTGAAAAGGAGCCATGCCTATAGAACTCTGGAAACTATTATTGTAGGAAAACTCCACCAAATACAGATACTCCTCCCATCTCGACTGATGATCCATCACGTACATCTTGAGCATATCCTCCAAAAGTCTGATTCACCCTCTCTATCTATCCATTTGTCTCAGGGTGATAAGTTGTGCTGAAATTAATCCTCGTCCTGAGGGCATACTGCATGGTGGTCCAGAAATGGGAGGTGTATAAAAGGTCGTGGTCACAAATGATCTTCTGCGGAATCCCATGTAATCTGACAATCTCATCAAGGTATACTCGTGCCACAGCACTTGCTGTATAGGTGGTCTTCACTAGAGAAAAATGAGCTACCTTCGTCAATTTATCCACCGTGACCATGATGGCATCGTGATGGTATCTCGACATAGGTAACCCAACGATGAAGTCCATGGAAATGGTGTCCCACTTCCACTCCGGTATGGCGTGAGGATAGAGAAGGCCAGCTGGATGCTGATGCTCGGCCTTCACCCTCTAGCACTCTAAACAGTGTGACACAAAACGAAGCTACGTCTCTCTGAAGTCCTCTCCAAAAATACAACTGTCTCAAGGTGGCGTGCATCTTCTTCACCCCGGGATGGGCTGAATAAGGTGCACGATGAGTCTCTGTCAAAATGTCATGTCTCAAGCCTCCATCTATAGGAACATATATCCGACCTCTGTGTCTAAGAAGACCATCTACCTCTAATGAAAATCCATCAAATCTCCCCTCCAAGGGGTCTTTGAGACTCAATCTCTGCTCTGGCTGCAAGGTAGAAACTATCATGAGGAAGCTGCCGCAAGATCCTACTTTGCAAATTTGTTCCCAATGAGGTGGCCATAGCCACATGTCTCCGCCTACTCAAGGCATCTGCAACCACATTCTCCTTCCCTTTCACATGCTCTATCTCCATGTCATACTCACAGAGTAACTCCATCTAACGCCGCTGACGAGCGTTGAGATTGGGCTGCGTGAAGAGGTGGCGAAGACTCAAGTGATCAGTCCTGAGTGTAAATCTCCAGCCAAGAAGAAAATGTCTCCACCGCACTAAGGCATAGTACTACTGCTGCAAGCTCAAGGTCATGGGTCAAATAATTGAGCTCATAATCTTTGAGTTTGCGAGACTCAAAGGCAACTACTTTACCCTCCTGCATTAACACACCTCCAAGTCCTGCCAAGGAAGCATCTGTGCAAACATGCAGAACTCACCCTGAGGATCTGGTACTGCAAGAATAGGTGCTCTCGTGAGGCATTCCTTCAATGTACTAAAGGCCTACTCACATCTATCTGACCATAAAAAATTCTTCCCTTTCTGCTGAAGGGAAGTGATGGGGTGCACAATCCCAGAAAAATCCTGAACAAACCTCCCGTAATACCCTGCTAGACCCATAAAGCTACGCACCTCGGTCACACTAGTGGGTGCTAGCCAATCCATGATGGCTCGAATCTTGGAAGGATCGACTGCAATACCTTCCCCAGAAATGATGTGGCCCAAATATTGCACCTCTGTCTGAAATAACGCACACTTCTCCAAGTTCTCGTAAAGGCGCTATTCGCATGAAGACACTGAAGAACCTGGCGAAGGTGCTCCTCATGCTCCTCACGTGTGCATGAATATATCAAAATGTCATCAAGGAAGATGAGCATGAAGCGATCAAGGAAGGTCCTGAATACCCCATTCATCAAACTCATAAACACTGTGGGGGCATTCGTTTAAACCAAAAGGTACCACTGTGAACTCATAGTGGCCATATCTCGTACAGAATGCTGTCTTGTGGATATCTACCTCCGCAATCATGAGATGATGGTACCCTGACTTAAGATCTATCTTAGAGAAAACTGTAGCCCCCTTCATCTGATTAAATAAATCATCAATGCGTGGAAGGGGGGGTAACGATTCTTGATCGTTACTTTATTCAACTGACGGTAGTCAATACAACAACCGAAGAGATCCATCCTTCTTCTTCACGAAGATAACTGGTGCACCCCAAGGGGATACGCTAGGACGGATTAGGTCCTCAAGCTGTAACTTGAGCTCACATAACTCAGGAGTAGTCATCTGATAAGGTGCTCGTGAGATAGGCTCTGCGCCCGGAACTAGATCTATATGGAAGTCGATCTCACGTGGGGGAGGTAACCCCGGTAGCTCCCCTGGGAACACATCAGCAAACTCTGATAAGATGGGATGATCATCGAGGGAAGGTCCTCTTGACTCATCCTCTGATCTGTCACTGACCGTAATAGCAAACAACTGACATCCCCGTCGCGCACACCGCTTAAGCTGCATAACAGAGATGATGCGAATGGATACGACCCTCCTAACTCCTGATATCACTGACTCTACTCCAAGATCATCTATGCAAGCAATAGTTTTATGGTAACAATCCACTCTAGCTCTATGCGCGGATAACCAATCCATGCCTAAAATGATGCCATAAGATCCTAATGGAAGGATCCGAAGATCAGAAGTAGTGGTGAAGGGTCCCAGATCCACTACACACTCCTTAACCAAGGAGTCTATAGAAATTTTGGCTCCAGAAGCCATCTCAACGTCCCAACTATGGCCCTTCCTAACTACCACCAGCCTACAATGCTCTACTAAGGATGGTGAAATAAAAGAATCAGAAGAACCAGAATCAAATAATATAGAGGTGGAAATACCACCAATACTACCTATTGTCTCAATCACGGTAATCTAATGCTTAGCCTGGTGGTTCTCGACCACTGCGTAGATCTGATGACTCCGTGCCTTATCTCCAACAATAGGCTCTGAGCTCTGCGTCTTACCCTTGTTAGGGTTCCGTGGGAAATCTCTCCAATGATGTCCAGCAACACCACAACCATAACAGCTGCCTGGTCGCCTCCAGTGGGAAGCAGCTCCAGCTAGTATTCTAGATGACTGAGATACAGATCCTGACGATTAGGCTATGGACTGCTAAGGTCTCTGCTGACAAGCTTGTGCTGACTGAGCTCTCGGTGCACCCTGTGTCCTGATGGGACCCCTAGGAGGAGGCCCCATACTACGTCCTCTCTGTACATCAAATCTCTGAGGAGGTCGGTAAGGTGGGCAGGTCTGCTGTTGCTGCTACTGCTATGGTGGCTTGAATGAAACTTGCCCTGAACTCTATCCACCCTGTGGAGGAGGAACTGACCCCTTCGACCTACCATCCTGCATCTGCTGGATTCGGCTCTGAACTCTGTCTCTAGCCTGCTGCGTCTTTACCCATGTCTCCTCTGTAATATAGGCCTTCTCCACAGCCTCTGCTAATGTCTGTGGGCAGTGAATGTGCATTGCACCACCTAAATCCAAGTTCAGGCCCCAGATGAACCTTTGAATCCATACCTGCTCATCCTGCATATAGTCGACGTACTGGAGTAGGTCCAGAAATCGACTCTCATACTCAGCTACTGTCATCGATGCCTGACGGAGGTCATGAAACTCATCTATGCACTGCTGTATAAATCTCCTGGGTAAATACCTGCTCCTGAAACGCTCCTCAAACAGCTCCCAGGTAATGGTATCAGAGTCAACATGGAGCTTTTTCTCCTCGGTCCTCCACTAGACTCCTTCTCCATCCTTCAGAAGATGGATTGCAACACGAGCTTTCGTGTTGCTAGTACAAGGGCAAAGCTTGAAGCATCCGCTCAAGCTCACTAACCAGGCCTCTGCCTGAAAACCACCTGTATCAGCCGAATAGTGAGATGGTTGTAGCTTCAGGATCTAACTGATATGGTCTGTAGCTGATGTATGACGAATCCCAAGTCTCTCTGCATGCTCCTCCCTCTGTCTAGGGCTCCGATACTTGTCCCTATGTCCTGAGATCCTATCCCCATGTCCTCTCTGTGGTGAATCTGCCCTAGCCGACTCCACATGGAAGTTCTCTGCCCTGTGCTCCTCGCTGTGTCAAGGGGATGCCTGGGCATCTACTGATGGCTCCAAACTATGTCTTGCAAGTCGTCCTCCCAAGGACTCTCCGCGTATAGCAGCATTGACATCCTGGAGTGTCTGCAAGATCTTTGGTAGAATGGCTGCTACGGCTTGCTCTGGCGGTTGTATATCTAGGTCTATATGAAGAGACCCCTCGCCCAATCCGCGCCTCCTTCACAGATCAAGGCGAGAGTTAGTTCATTATTCTAGGTCTTGTGCTAGTTTTCTAAACTTGATGTTTCCTATAATTATAAACATTGTGGTTTTATATATTAAACAAAAAAAAACAACAGTCAAATATGCACTAGGTTAAATGTTCCTGCTTCGCGTTTTCTGCATGTGGCCAAGGGTCCAAGCTTCGAACCCCTGGCTCTAATACCAAAAATGTAACACCGCAAAAGATGACGTTCACGACGACGCCGCGCCACAAACATTCAACCCAAAAATGTGACAATTTTTTTTTTTTAACTTCGTTTACAAGATTCATGTCATGCATTCAATAGAGAAAGGTTTTCTAAATGTCTTAAGTTGGTTTCATAAATACCATATATATATATATACATTTAAAATCTCAAAATGGGATATATATACATATACCACTAAGTTCATGTGTTTATAAACCAAAAGACAATATTTTAACTTAATCGTATTCCACTTTGTAAATAAACGAAACTATACTTTGAGTTGTTTTCACACGGCTCGAGGAGTTTAGTTTATATCTGTACCACCAATAAAAGTTATGTAAAGGTCAATCCACTCCTAGCGAGCTGTTCGAATAAACTCGGTGAGCTTTATTGGAGACCAAGCTACTCCACACCACTCAGCGAGTTATTATTTGCATTGGGCGAGTTTGCATTATGTGGGCGAGCTAATTACTTCCTCGGCGAGCTCATTAGCATTGACGGGTTCATATATGGCGGAATGAGCTGCCTTTGTGCTATAATATTCCACGTCAACTTGGTTTCATATTGGTCTAATTTGGCAAGTTCCATATTTTTATGACAGAGTGAGTTAATATTATACATTGGGCCATCTCGGCTAGCTCTTCACATAGCTTGGCGACCTATGTTCTATATTGTTTAGCCGAGCCACTTACCAATTTATTCTAATCATTCAATCACATATAGCAATGATACGTGGCTAACCAATGTTACATTTGTCTCCTCCAATGAGCTTGGCCCAAACAATTGGGAAAACAAACCGATCTCTACGCACATAGAGCACAAACAGCTCAATGCTCGGCAAAGGGGAAATATGTGGCCAAGCCACTACGTGGGGAACATTCAAAATAATGGCATGGGAAGACTTGGTTTGGGGTGGGTGGCTTTAATAGCCACCTGCCAATGCATTATGCCTCCTCTCCTTGCGTGCAAGCAACCCAACCTGGTCGCCTCTTTCTTTTAATCACTTAGATCTTGTAAATCAATATCTTCACAGACAGCCCGCCATTCTTTTAGACTATCCTGGTCGTGCATTAAAAGGATAGTTAATGTGGTGGTTGCTAGATGGAACTACATGTGAGAGAAGAATATGCCTGTTACCTCCACATTCATCGGGTGCTGCGAGGTGTGCGTAGCAGGGAACCATAGCCACGCGAGCTGCAGAAAGGAAGGTTGGAGGGGGGTGGTAAGGTGGAGCTGCAGACACGATTGGAGGAAAGGCTCGTAGAGGTGAATAGAAGAACCCTTTTGAGCACTTCCAAAAAGTAGGTTGTCCAATCATGCTGTTATCTTACGTAATTTGTCTGAAGCTTGGCCTATAATTTTATACAGGGCCAACGACTATAACTGCGAATCTTAGTGGTCTACAACCTGGCCTTCATGGTTTCCACGTTCATGCACTGGGTGACACAAAAAATGGGTGTTTTTCAATTGGTATGGTGTATGTCGTGTTTTGGCAGGTCACCATTTGCCATGCCTTTTTGGGTTGGCTATGCTTTGCTAGAGGTCTGATGTGCACACCATTCTTGTTGCTTGACTGTAAATGGCAAGACCACATTTTAACCCTCATGGCAAAGAGCACAGTGCACCAGAAGATGAAAATAGACATGCTGGATATCTAGGCAATGTAATTGTCAAGGATGATGGTAAATATACTCTTGGTTCAGTAAAACATCATCCTAGGTAGAAGTTTATTCGTAACTGCCATGCTAGGAGGTGCAGAATATTACGAATGTTTTTTTTGTTTTTTGTGAATGTTTCCGCATAAGGGGAGTGGTTATTTGGATGTGATAAGTGAGGATTATGCACTCATATGTGTGTTCATTTTCTTCAGGTTTTTCTGAAATTTTAGTCACTGAAAACAACGTATGATGATTCCTCTTCCACATATTTGATATTTAGTATCGAATGCATCCTAAATTTCGGGATTCACCTTCAAGATATTTTATCAAAATCAATTAAGGGACAGTGAAAGTTGGTTACGAGAAGACCTAAAGCAATTTATTACCACGGTTTTCTATTGTGATCATACTCCTTATTTGGTGTAACCCGTGGGAGAGAATCTCACAGAGGTGGATCTGTTTAAATAAGGATACTATGAAACATAATTTGTTTTCCATTATTTGAAATGAAAAGTGCATTGGTAGCTTATACCTACGTAGATTTTATTGCATGTATAACTCAATATTATTTCTTGGCTGTAGTTTGATAACATATTTTGTTGAAACAAAAGAATATTAAAGGTATATTGTTATAATTGGAACTTAAAAATAGTAAATACATTAGTTATAATATTACCTAGATATGAGTTGTATTGAAAATATTAGTTTCCTTATTAAACATTGAGGAAATGTGGGTATTTAACTCATTAAGCTTAGTATTTTTGCATTAAGATCTCCTTCTACACAATTTAATAAGCCTTGTACGGGAATTCAAGAAGGGTTGATTTTCATTTCCTTTTACGATTGCTAAAAGTTTTACAATGGATTCTTATATGAAGATAAACATAGTAGATCTAGAACATAATTTACTTTATTGGCACAATGGAATTTAAATAAATCTTAATTCTATCCATCCACACTACAAGAAGAGAATATGCACTAATAGTCTCACTTTCAATACATCTCCTTGTAAACAACAAAATGGAATTATTTCAACAAGATCAACTCATGCATAAGAGATTCCAAGCCAAGTAAGAAGGAGAATAAATAGATTGTCTTCCTTTCAACATCTTGTTACAACACTTTCTACTTCATGTGGAAACAAATTTACAATAATGGAAACTAGAATACAAAGCAATATTACATTTTTCCTCCACTCAAGGTGGGTAAAGTACATGGTGGTTTTCACATTGTCATCAACAAGGTTCCAAGGCTCCAAATATCAAAAAGGTGGCTCCTCCATAGTTTTCTTGATTCGAAACAAGAAAAGGGGAGAGGCAACGCTCTCCTCCCAACCAAGATACCCAATGGAGGAGAGAGGCCATCCTCTCCATTGGCCCCCGAGCCCCAACCACATCACAATGGGAGAAAATCCAACTCATGGAAACTACTAGCTTCCACATAACTAAACATAACTTTTCACATTCATTCCATAACCCTTCAAAGCAAGAGAATCAACAACACAACAAGAAGTAAAACAATCACCACAACAAGTCACAAGGCTTTATCAAGAAAGCCACAAGATTAAGACATATGGGGAGGCCACTTATGCCTCCCAATGGGAATGGGTGCCACCTAAAAGCCTCCAATGCAAAAGACAATACCCCTAACAACTCTTATGCCTCCCTCAAGTACCCCTTATCCCTCCATTCACTCTTATACCTCCCTCAACTCTTATGGCTCCCTCAATGTAAAACAAGAAGAAAATGCAAGCATTTCTCTTACGAGGTGGGCACCCAACCCAAACTCCCTCCTCAAGAACATGATCTCTTATGCCTCCCTCAATTTAGCTCCCCATAGTCTCCTCCCACTCCCAACTTAGGCATTCTACCCATTCCCAACAAACATTTCAAATAACAATATTCAACACAACATCAATATACTCATTCATATAACAAAAAGAAGAAAACATAATACAAGTAAAGGTGAAGCTCCTACCTTTCAATGGTGGAGCTTGTTCCAAGTATCAAGTCTCAAACCCCTCCAAGATCAAGCAAGCATCCAAAAGCTCCAACAAAATTCCCACAAGCAACAACAAGCTCCGAAAATCCACAAACTCCTTCCAATTCCTCTCCTCTCCAAAATACACAAGACTAAAATGAAACTTCCAAAACCCGTAAAACAAACAAGAGGATCAAATAAATCAGAAAGTAGAGGGAGGGATGATGTGGCTCCAAGTAGGATGCCACCTCCTTTTCCCTCCACTCCACATAATTTGGTCAACATCAAATTCCAATGCACCATTAATAAGTGGTTGAAGGAAAGGCAAGCACCTTACACATTCCAACTAAGCCCACTCCCTCAAAGGACAATATTAAATTTTGAAAGAAAGTGTAATTAATATTTTCACCCTTTTATCCCCCCAAAACACCTAAAGGACCCTCAATTTGGCCTTCCAACCCATAGGTAGGGTTGGCAAGGGGTTTTAAGAGGTGTGGAACAAGTTTGACTTGTCCCACAAGCTTTGAAATTTGGCCTCCAAGGCAAAATTCGAGTTTCCCATGTAGGGTAGAGTGTGCTACACTCAAACTCAAACACACATCAATCCACACAAAATCCCAAGTAAATCAAATCCTAATAAATGAACTCTCTTAGGTCACATCTTTTAATTAGTTTAGGACAATTTCAAATTAATTTAATCAACCCACTACAACCCATGGCTAACAAAGGGGTAAACTCCAATCCAAGAAATATGAGTAATAACATAAGTAAAAATTTCACTTACTAAGAGCAACACATACTAACATAGTAAAAAGGAAAAAATTAAAACAAAACAACACATGATCCCTAGGTCACAATTTTCCCTTTACCAGATAATTCTAACAAACACACAATTACTTGTTGCCATGGTGACCTTAGCTGGATTCTTCTCAAATTCCGATGTGGTTGGTGTCCACTCCCCAATATTGTTGTGAATATAATATACCTATAGAACAGAAAATACCTCCTTCGGCCTGTTGGCCACATTAAAACATTCATGCCAAATATACAATATAATCTAAAATAAACGACACATGATTTACTATCATCTATGCAAGTACGATATCACTAACACTTCCTAGCAACATTCTTATTCCACATTTCATTTATATCAAAATGATCATACATTAATCAAGTTATCAAGTTCTACTCAATATGATTAAATATATCCCATGTCAGAATTAAGATAAACATCCCTGTCAAAAGTATACAAATATCATCATCAAATGTCCACCAGTAAACCATATGCATCATATAAAGATCAAAT
Source organism: Taxus chinensis (assembly GCA_019776745.2). Lineage (NCBI taxonomy): Eukaryota > Viridiplantae > Streptophyta > Pinopsida > Cupressales > Taxaceae > Taxus > Taxus chinensis. The sequence continues at coordinate 177,081,960 of CM034147.1, forward strand.
CAATAATAGTCCAATGTCAATGATATCTACTTGCATGCTAAAACAAGAGGGCATAATAATCCATAGTGAAATAATCAGTCTCGAAAACAACAAAACAAACTGGTGTCGAAGGGAAGTGGGCACTACAAAGAGAGCCACATAGATGTAGGCAGTAGAGCTAATTTTAGCGTAGAAGAGGTTATATATAAAAAGCCATAATTATTTTGAAAAGAAACTAAAAATAGAGGCATACAAGTTTACAATGTAGGATAAATAAATAATAGGAGTGAGCAGCGATTAAAATAATTTCACAAAATGTTTCATAACTCAAAAAAGTCTTTCTGAACAACACACAAGTTTTTTGTTAGCTCTATAACCACTGTATTGAAATAAAATGTACGTCATTGTTACCCCTAATGTCAGTGGAAGGAGATGACAATCCTTTTTGCAATGCCATTATATTTTTTTGAAAGCAGTCTTGTTCTACTACATTTTCTTCCTTTGTTCTTTGATTTCCATTACTTGTTACTCTTGTGACAAAAACGAATCACAGCTGCACTAAAGAAGGCCTTGATTTTTCTATGGAAACCCCAACATGCCATTGTATAAGGTGATAATGATGATACATATCTCCATGAAAAGATATGCTTGGATCTCTCTTCTTATTGTTAGAACAGATGGTTAACATGCAAGTGAGAGAATCGTGAGAGATCTTTTTGACATGGTGTAAATAAATTAAGTTTTAATGACGTATTCATTGAGTCATTTTCAATTTAAATGTATTGATTTTTATGTGGGAAACTCTAATATTTGATTAGTAATGTGATTTGTAAAATATTGAAGTTGTTTTAGAGTTATAATTTAAATATTTATTGGATTTTTATGATATATAGTTTATTGAAATAATTTTTAAAAATTCTTCTTAAAATATTGTAAAAAATTTTAAATTATGAATTATGTGCTATTCGATTATGGAATTTCTATTCTTATACTCTTTTCTTAAAATATTCACTTTATATATAAAGAATGTGAATTTTAAATGATAAAGGATTAGAGATGTGAATTGTATACAATTTTTTTATCATTTATGTTAATTGTGGAACATCCACAATACTTAAAAATGGATAAATAAAATTATCATAGATATATCACAAATATTCTACAATTATTTCAAATAGAAGAAATTTTGTGAAATAAGTGTGGTAAAAAGAACTTTTTGTGTTACATTGACATATATATTAGTCTTCTTAAATATGTAAGAATTTCAAATTGTTTAATGTGACATTTCTAGTATATTATAATTTAATATTAATCATCATAAAATGTGTCACAAGTATATGTATGGTGAGAAATATTTATAATAGATTCTAATATTATTTTCTAAAAAATGTGGAATTTCTATAATGAAGGTTTTAAAATGTGATTTTTCTATAAATTATTAATAATATAAATATACTATAGAAAATATACTATAAGTAAAAATCAACAACCAGATTATCATAGATATGCCATAATTATTCTACAATTATGTTAAATTTTGGAAATTTTGTAGAATAATTGTCATAAAAAATATTTGTTCTTTATAGTGTACCTAAGGGTTGAGGGGTAAAAAATAGACCCCATTATGTGTTTTGGAAGGTAAAAGGTGAGTTTTAATTGCACTTTCTTACATGTGTTTGAAATTTACCCCTTAAGGGTGTTAGTTGGAGTGGTGTGTGTAAGAGGTTTTTCATACCTCTCAACCACCCATTTATTATGCCTTTAGGTATGGGTTTGACTTGGGCGATGTGGGATGGAGAAGAAATGATGTGTAATCCTACATGGAGGCAGATCATCTCCCTCTCCCTCTTTTCTATTTATTGGGTTTTTTAGGAAGTATTTGGGGTTACTTGCTTGGTTTTGGATTTTGGATTTTAGAATGCTTGCTTATTGCAAGTAAGTGTGGATGCATTGTAGAGTTTCATAAGATTTTTCTTTGGTGTGTTTAGGAGGGAGTGGGTTTGGATGCCCAAACCTTGTGTTGGATCCATACCTTATTGCATTGTGGTTTGGAGGCACAAGGGCTCGGGGGCCAATGAGGAGAATTGCTTCTTATTCTCAATGGATTGCTTCTTCTCATTTTTTTTGGGTGGAAAGTGTTGCCTCTCCCCCATTTTTGTTGTTGTGATCAAGTGAAGAAAATATGGAGCCTTGTTGAAGATTTGATACTTAGATCACTTGTGGAAGACTAAGAAACCTTACATTTTAGCTACCTTATTTTAAAAATACCCACTTTAAGTTGAATATTATATTATTGTTTGTGAAAGAAAGGATGCATTGAATATTGGTTATTAAGATTGTAATGCATGTGGGAAAGAAATAAAATTTAGTGAAACAAGTTCTATAAAATGGAAATGAAGTTGAAAGGGAAACAACATGTTCACATTTTAGTTGATTTATTTTCTCTCATAGATTTGTTTCTCTTGTGTTTAAATGATTAGAAAATCTTGTTAAAATCATCTTGTGGGAATGTTTGAAATTTTTATATTCTAAAGGAAAGCAATATCAATTTCTATTGTATTATTTAGAAGGCATATGATGGAAAGATAATTTATATTTGTTCATTTCCTTGTATTATTTGAAAGAGAATAAAAAATTATATATATAGATGGAAAGAACTAAAATTATAATTGTCATTTACTTGTCAATAAAATAGAGTAATTCCTAAATCTAGTGGAGTAAAGAAATTGCTTATTTACAACTTAGACCTTAGCCTCACTAGCATATGTACATTTATTATTAAGTCATTATAAATTTACATATAAACTCATTGCAAATCAAGATAATAACAAGTGAAATTTGGATTGATTTTTAAACCTTTTATCAAGCACTATCAAAATTTAAAGGAACTTTTAAGAGTAAGATTAATACTTGTTAATGTTATTAATAATTTAAATATTGTGATTATTAAAATTAATATTAATAATTATATATATATATATATATATATATATATATATATATATATCAAAAAAGTATTCAGTAAACAAATAAAAGTTATAATAAACATGTTTATCGGCTTAGCCACATCCTATATTTGTTTCAAATGGAAAAGGGTTGGGGGAGGGTCGCTGAACCCACCCCCCCATTAACAAATGGGATGGGGGTAAGGTCGATGACCCTCCCCCCAACCCCAAACTCTGCCACATTCAATATACCCAAAACTATGGTTGAAACCTACACATTCTTGTTAATGCGAATTTTCTAAAACCTAATCCGCGGCTAAGGTTTCACTTTTAATTCATTATTTATATATATATATATATATATATGTATGTATGTATGTATGTATGTATGTATGTATGTATGTATTTTTATATATAATACATACATATATATATAATCACTGTAATTCTTGTGCTTTCGGCTTCTAAGTTAATATAATTTTAATAATATAAATATATATACAAATGTATATACATATATATGTAGATATATTCTTTTACCCAAGCGAAAACACTTACCATTTAACCATTTCATTAAAATGGGGCAAAACCCATATGCCCATTTGGGCAAATATTAAAATAATGAGACCACTAAAGGAATAAATACATTGAAACCCTACGTGAGGGTGTAAATAAAACAAGAAAAAAATGAATCATATGCATGCTTCCAAGAGATTATGATGGCCTCTCATGGCTTCTTCATCCTCCTCCACCAATCTGCAAATCAAAACAAAGAAATAATAATCAAAACAAAGAGAAAGAATCTTTTCAGAAGGAAACTTAGGGTTAGTTGAATCTCTAGATATTGTGGCCCCAAATGAATCCATCCAATGGATGATATTCATCCCTACAAAAACTAGGTGGGAAGTGGGTGAGAGGAAATTCAAAATTTCGAATGCATGGGTAGGATTTAAGTGGGGCCACTTAATTAAGTGAAAAGGGTTTGGTGTTATCTCTTTCCTAACGCAAATGTCCTTTAGAGGCATTTTAAATTTAATATCAACTTTGACCCCCTTTGTGGGTATAATAGAACCTTTTCCATTGGGATTAATTTGGGCAAGTTTGACTATGGTGGAATTTAAATGTTTATCAAAATAAAATATAGAGGAACCTAAACCATGCTTAAGACAAATTAAGTTTATAAAAAGGTATTGAGAGTTTTATTATTTTATTATAATGGAGATTAAAAAGGAAATTTATATTATTTATTTAATGAAAATTCGAAACAAAATTGTGTTAACCGTTAATTTGAATCTTTTGCGAGTATGTTTTTTAAAAAATAAAATATTCTTTTATAATTTTTCTAGTTTTACCTAGGTTGTTCTTGGGTTTCGTGGAGGAAAATTTAGTGGGCGTTACAATCCTATATGAAACACAATCATTTAACTATTTTGGATGGCTTCAAAATTTTACTTTTCTCATATACGAATACCCAAGTCCATCCTTGGCCAGTTAATCACTTACAATAGCACATATGTCATTTAGATATACATAAAAAATTTTAAACACCTCAAACAATGATTTCTTAAACAACCTCATTTTTAAGCTCATTTAGAGAACACGTCAACACACCCTTGCCGCATGAAAACTCCACTCTCTCTTTTTTGGTATGTTTTGAGTTGAATATATATATATGGCACTAATAAATTTATGTATTTTATTCTTAATTTAAAAGTAATAAAATCATCATTATTTATCTCTGTAATTGTAAAAAAATTAATATTTATTGTAGGTTATATGATTCCCATAATTCAATTGCATGTGAATGTTTTTAGTTGGCATGTTACAACCAAATATCATGAGCAGGGTTTTCAACGTATTATTTCCTAATTCAAAAAACTTTACCAAAAACTAAATTAAGTTATCATTTTCAGTGTTTTCGAGAAGTGTATTTTCTATAATATTTATAAATATTAATATCATCATAGATTAATATATACCAACCTTTATATTGCACAAATAACGTACCATCTTAGAGTAAATTAATATTTATATTATATAAATAAATACCAATCTTAACATCATAAATAAATACATACTTTCACATTATATAAATAATGCATATGCATTAATGTTATCACATGAGAAAAGAATATATATATATATATATATATATATATAACTTTTAATATTTTACCTATATATGTACATATGTGTGTGTGTGTGTGTGTGTGTGTGTGTGTGTGTGTAACTTTTAATATTTTTAAGACATATACCTTTTAATGTACTAGTATATATAGAAATATTTATATATATTAAAAAGATGTTCTATATATACTTATATAAAGGATGTAAAATATTGTGATATTAATTATGAATATATATTTGAATTCAATGAGTAGGAAAAAATAATTAGAATTTAATTATACAATACTAATTATTAAAGAAAGTGTATAATATGGTATTTCATATGACGCTACATCACATTGATAAAAATTTGTGTAAAGCCTGCTCCTCTTCGACAACTTTTTTGGTCTATGATCATGATTATTATTTTTTTAGTGACATGGACATTGTTTTGATATTTTGGATAGCCTATTGTTAGACATTATGGACATTTTTATCATCATTTTGTTTTGGCTCTTATTATGGAAAGTATGGGTAAATAGAGGACAAAGATAGATATTGCAGTACATGATAATGATTTAGTTTTATTTTGTTATATGGTGACATCTTTGACTCTTGACAGTGGCGATTATGTTTAGACAATTGGACTAACCATGCGAGCACATTGATTTTATGATTTAGTAATAATGTGATGATAAGAGATGATTAGTAGTTTGTTGTTGAGCAAATCTAAATAGATATAATTTACAGTGGATGTATGAAATACATGCTTATTATAAAATATGAATTTTAATATATGGTTATGCATAGGCATAGGGTGATAATAATGGTTAATAGATATGGTAGAATTGTGATTATTAGTAATTGTAAATAATTGATTTAGAATAGAATTGCTTAACCATGATAATTATGAAGCTATGTTGTATGATCATGTTATTTGATAGATGAGATATGTGTTTTGATTTCTTGAAGTATTGATATGGCCTTGAGGATGAAGGTGGTATTGTCTTGGTTGTTGTAGGAAATGAAATCACACAAAAATAGAGGAGGGACTAGGAAGACCAACTATTAAGGAATATCAGGTGTTTACAACATGGTAATAGTGGTGTGTGTGTGTGTGTGTGTGTGTGTGTGTGTGTGTGTGTTCGTTTTACTTGTCATGTTTGTTAGGAGGTTTCCAAGTGGGAGAAACCTCATAAGTGGCCATTGGTGTAAATTTTATATTTCTCCTTCTATTTATGTGTCTTATTTGATTTTTTGGTTTTAATTAATTCTAATGTTTTCCCATGTCCTTGTGTTATTAGTGTGCCCCTTGATTAAGTTAATTAACTATGTGGATTATACTAATTAGGTGATGTGGAAATGGGGAGAATGAATGTGTTGGATATTCCTTATTTTCTTCGTGATCTTGGATGGATTCTATTTTATCTTGGTTTGTGTGCCCATCCCCATCTCTAAAACTCGGATTTGGGGTTTGAACCCATTTTTGGAGACTAGTGGGAGAATTTTTACTTGTCCCAGACTCCTTAAACCTTTCCACGAACCCAACCTATGATGTGAGTGGTAAAATTTAGCCCCTATTATGTGCTTTTGAGGGAAAATAGGTAATTAATGCCACCCTTTTCTTGATTCCCTAAATTTGAAATCTTGAAATGTGGAGTGAGGGATTGTGTATGAGAAGGAATGTGTCATGTCTCGCCTTCCCCATTTATAGATCATTGGATTGTGCATGGGTTTTTTGAGGAGGAATAAGAATAAATGAGGTGGCATCTTACATGGAACCACCTCACCATCCTCTCCACCATTTTATATTTATTCGAGTCTTTTAGTGGTTTTTGGAGTTACTTATGTTGGGATTTTTTGGAGAGCTTGCGTAGGAGTTGGCTGGAATTGTGGAAATAAGTTGGAGCTTGGTTTCTTGATTGTGGAAGGAACTTTCAATCACAAGTTAAGATCTTATACTTGGTATTTTGTTTTCTTGTTTGTGTATCTAGTTGTGAATTGTGTGAATGTCTGTGATTTTCTAAGGGTTTGGGTAGAATTGGCCATAGGAATGGTGTATGGAGTGGGAAATGAGGAAATTTTTGAGGTAAAAGGGAGTGTGTGAGGTTTTTCTGAGGGAGTGCGGGAAGGGAAATGCACCTATGTAGAGCTAAAAGGAAAATATATCATTTTGTATCTTTCAAATGGAGAGATGAGGGTTTGTGTGTGTGTGTGTGTGTGTATAGTGTACTTGGGGGCTTGGGTGGATTCCTATCCCACTTGGGATGCATAATGATATGGTTCCTATGTTTCCCTTATCTTTTGGCTCAAATTTTGAGCATATGTGAAATTGTATTATCGTGGATCTTTCGTTATCATGGTTCTTTGTGTGTGCAGATTTTGTTGTGTGTGTGTATGTGTTGTTTGAAGCCATTCTTGTGATGGATGTCATGGTTGTGAACACCCCCATTACTCAATTATTGGGGCTTGGGGGGAAATGAGAAGGTAAGATTCACCTTGTAATTATATTTTTTTTGGGATTTGAGTGTTGCCTACCTACCTACCCTTCGTTGATGTGTTGGAGGTGAAGAAGATTTGAATTACAGACCTAGGCAGGATGAAGTTAGGGAAAAGTTTAAAAATTAGGTATGTTGTCTCCACCTGTTGGTGGAGGGATTGTACACATGTTAATTATTTTTAATCTTCCTTCTAAAGGAATTTAAATAAGTTTGTTATTTGTTTTTGAATTATGAAATATAGATGGTTGAAGAAGGATATTGAAAGTATGCATTTTATTTTATGTTATAATATTCTTCGTAATTTAAATTTGCAACTTGATTTGAAATTTTGTAATTTATTTTAAATCTAAATCATACTGCATGCTAAAATCTTAAATAGTTTTTATTGAATTACAAATGTGTTGAAATATATATTTTGTTATTTTTTGGAATGTTGTTTCAAAGTGGTGGAATTTTTTTTTAGGGTTGCAAGTTCTCCTTCAAGTAAATATGAAATCCTTTATTAGGAATGGTAGATTTATATTGAGTGTAATATAGTTCTTATGATTTTTTTTATAGCAGACCTTAGAATAAATAGTCATTATATGTTTTTGTAATAAGGAAAACTTTAGGATAAATTATCATTATTATAATTATATAATGTCACATAGATCGACATTAGATATGAAAATATAAACCTAGTTCTACCTAAAATAATTTGTGAGGATGTGAACCCGAAAACACACAAACCCACACCCACCCACCCACACACACACAGACACAGACACAGATATATATTTACATATATATATATATATATATATATATAATTGTAATCATATATAAGTTAAAAAGGTATGTTATTAAAAGGATGGAATCGATTTGTATTAAATAGTTTTTAGGAATAAATTATATATATAATGGTGGGGAGGGGTTGTGTATCCTCCTCTCAACCCATTTTAAAATGGGAAGTATAGGGTGGGAGGGTGTGGGAAACGCCACAGCCTGCCCCCACCCTCACACTCCATACTCCCCTGCCACTGTGCCCCTCACATACATTCACGGCTAGGCCCTTGTGGCCTGTTTCTTCCACTTGTGTGTAGCTCAATCTAGGCACACCATTTTGTAAAAGAAAAGAATAATATATTATACATACATATATATATATATATATATATATATATATATATATAAAATACATAAGTACACATATTTTGAAAAAAAACCTGTCTGTATAAAATTATAAATTAAAAAAAAAATCAGGGTAAATACAATACCCATAACTAGAGAATCCTAGAAAAAAAACCAAGACATAAATGTACATTTATTAGACCCTAGGGTTGAAATAAAAAAAGGAGAGTAAAGTAAATATGGGAAGAGTTTCCCCTAGGCTACAAAATCTAGATCAAAAATAAAATCACCATAGATCTCCACAAGCTTCCATGGCCTCCATCTTCTTCTTCCTGTAAACCCAACTTGTGAAAATGGAGGCAGATTAGGGAAAACAAAAGAATAAAAGGAAGAGATAAGGGAGGATTAGGGTTTTTCATAATTCCTAGGATGTAGGGCGAGGAATTAAATCCATCCAATGCCACATATTTAATCCTCAAACTTAAAGGGGATGGGAAATTGTTGTTTTATTAAGTGTATGGTTAAATTTTATTAATAGGGAACCCAAGGGTATTTTATCCACGCTTCGTAGTGGATTTGGGTCATAGTGTGATAGTTTAATTATGGGTAGATAAACAAATGTTGTGCACGGGTGCTTTTAATAAATTATTTAATGGGATTAAAATGAATAAAGTTAAATGTGTAGCTAAATAAATAAATGAGTGGCATGGGTGTTATTTAGTTACAAAAATAAAATAAAATTTAACTTAGGAAATGATTTTTAATAAATTTAATAGGAATTTAAGTGGATAAAAATAAATGAAATTAAATTAGAAAATAGTTTAAATAAAATTAATAGTAACTTAGGAGGAGGATTTAACTTCCTAATAATTTTGGTGAATTAAATAATGTTATTTAATTATTAATTCGATTCCAACTCCTTTAGGGGAGCGTAGTATTTAATAGATGAGAAATTAAATAAATGTAATTAATGTATATTAATCTTGTATCATTAAAAAAATCCATAATTTTGTAAATAATGTGATATAGTTTTGGTGTGGTTTGAAGTAACAAAAATGTGGTGTCACAATTTGATTCTTAACTCATATAAGCATGTTGTTCTAATTAGAAAATATTGATGCTAATTGTAATTCATTTGGTTTTTTACATAAGGTAATAATTTAGTTTTAAAGGTGTTGGTACTTAAAATGGTCTCGCCCCAGTTTGCGTTTTAAAAATCTATCGATTTGCAACCTCTGTCACTTTCTTTTTCCAGTGTTGTGCCTCTTTAATAGTTTTTGCCATTTTAAATTTGTTCCTAGGTCATAGATCACTTATGGGTCCATGGTTTTCTACTTGTTTCTTTGTTCCTCCTGAAAAGGTCTGTAATTTGGGTCCCCCATTCTTGGTTTGTCTAAAAACTCAAGTTCTCCCATATTTTTCGTTCTCCACAGTCAAGATTTGTCTTCCTTGTCATTTCTACCCTAAATATTTGAAGAAAAAATAATGGATGTATCTTTGAGAAACATAAATGAGCCTTGTAACATTTCTGAATTCTCTGTCCTTGGAAAAAAATTCATTTTCGGGATTGAATGATCATTTTTCTGTATTTTACTGTTTGATGGGTGTTTCTCCTGGTCAAATTTACATCCTTTCATTGACAAGGAATGTGAACTCTTTTTGGTAGATGCAGCTCAGATGGGTATCACAAAATTTTCATGAAAAGCCTCAGCTCAAAATTTGTCCATGTGGAGGAACGACACTCATTTGAGGATCTACTTTTTAGTTTGGCCTTGGAGTAGCATCGGGAGGACACGTGGAGTTTTCCACTGCTTTGCCCAGACTTATAAATTTTTTATTCAGCTAAAACAGTATGGCAGAAAACAAGAACACGTGGCGAACCCGTGCTCATTCAAGGTGTCCACTTTGGGCACCATTTTGAAATTGCGCCATGGAGACACATGGAGGCTTCCGCCGGGTCTTCCCATACTTAGTGTTTCTCAAAGGGTTTTGGGAGGTATGGGAGACATGGAGGAACCACACATGTTTGGGGACCGAACGTTGAGTTTCATTTTAAAGAAGTGCTAGGAGGACACGTGGACGCCTCTGCTCACTTTTCATTTTACTTAGACTTTTCAATGACCAAAGGAAACTTCCTCGGAGCATGAAACAGAACACCTTCCGTTGAGATTCAAGCATTCAGAAATTTTTTTTTGAGCCAAGACATGTGGAAAGCCAGCGCTCGTTCAAGGTATCAAATTTTTGGGACCATCTCAAAGTGCGCCATTGTAACACGTGGCAGTTTGAAAAGTCAAAGGGGTGAGGAGGCGAACCATCATGGGAAATTTGGTTTTTTTGCCTCTTGACATGCAAATGACTAAAAACATCAAAATGGCCCGCAAGCCCGATAAAGGAAAGGTAAAAGCTTGCTCCGGTCAACGTGGAGGTGTGGACTCTCGGGGAAATTTGATTTTTTTTTCCTTTTCAGAGAAAAGAGTTAAAAGTAAAAGCAGAAACACGGTTCTACAGGAACCACATTGGGACAAGTGTCAGGCCCACTTTTCAAGGGCAGAACTGCGGGAAAAACATGTAAACAATTCCTTTTTCCAAAAAGAGGGTCAAATGGCAGAATTTATCCATGGTTCCTTTAGGACCCACCTCTGGACATGTGTCAGGATCATTTACCAAGGGCAGAGGTGTGGAGCAAAATGGAATTTTTTTCCATTTTTCCAAAGGCTGTAAAAATTCAGGGGAAGCCCTTGGGTCTCTTTTTAAGTTTGAATATTCCACGTGGATGGCCCAAATTCAAAGTAGAGATCAATGACAGCTGAGAGTCTGTGTATAATTTTCCCCTGATTTTACTGAAACACACATGGAAGTGTGAGTCTTTGTGATTTCTTGGTATTTCCTACATGCCAAGTAGAGAGGGGAGTTAATGTTGATATCTGAGTTTGGTGGGAATATCTAGAAGACATATTTTTCCATTAAAGTGGTGTGGCTATCGTGCTCAATCAGATTTTTCATTTTTATTCTCCTGAGCACGCAAGAAGCTAGATTTGACAAATTAGAGGTAGAAGTTGTAAAATTTAATAAAGAGTGATCTACCAGAGGAAGGAGTTAAATGCAGAAGATATTCGATGAGATCTTCCCCCTCGAGCATGTGGTGAATTTTTACAGATCTAATTCTAAGAATTGTTATCAAAATCATGGTGAGCATTGGTGAATTAAACGTTTTCATCTTTTAGGGAAGAAGGGGCTCTATTTTGAATGTTATAAATGGCACAAATTTTTCGTGTAAATGGTTGGAGTCTTAGGGGTCGGGAAATATTTTTCTAATAGAAAGATTGATAAAGCCTATATTTTTGAGAATATTTTGAGAAGCTTGTATATCTCTTTTGTGTTAAATATGATCATGTCAAGGTGGTTGCAAGTGTACAACCATTGAAAAGGTATGAGAATATTATAGAAAATTTCCCCTACTGATATATTTAATCAAATTCGAGTTATTCTATGTTGTCTTGAGAAAAATGTGTTTATTTTATTTATAAATGTATGCGAGTAGTTTTTCTTGATTTTGTTGCAATCTTGTATTAAAATATGATTCAATACATAGGTCTCAATCCTTGTGATAGTTTAGTGACATCTGTAATTTCATTTCTTGGAAGAGCCTTCATCAGGAGTGAAATAATCGATTTAAAATCACTTCTCTTTCATCTGTTTGACAGAGATTATCTGTAAGACTCTCAGTGTACCTTAGGCATAATTTGGCTTAGATCTTGATGTTTTGTTGGGTTCTCTAATTCAATCGTTAGTGTTATATTCTCATAGATTGTATGAAAATAGTGTTGATCTGGGCCTCCATTGAAGTACATATTCTGGTTAAAGAAACATTTTGGCTATTCTGTGGAATTTTGTTTGTCTAACCTTTCATATTGTAATATTTATTAAGGATCCAGTGAATCAAGTTCATGATGCCTCACCTCCCACCTAAATTCATTTAAAACAACCAATCCTACTTGTACTACCCATGTTTTTCCTGTGTATGCACAAATGCATAGTTTCCATTACCAAAGCATGCATAAAAAACTAAGGATTTTAAATATCTACAAAAGGGTTCTCTTACCCTGGTTGAAAGGAAAAACCTAAAATAGTGAGGAAAAATAAAATCGTCTTGAGGGTGCTATCCATTTCTCCACATTTGAGTGATAGAGGGCCAGTTAGATCTCATCCCTGGCTACAAAATGACTCGTCACGATCTAATCTATCTCTAAGTTTCATGTCAAGTTAGTGATTTTAATCAAACTCTGAGGGAGAATCAATTTTGACAGCAACACCTATTTGGCGCCTTTTTCGGGGAGTTCAGTTCAAAATCAAGACCCTGGTAAAACACTTCTTGTATGCTTCAAGTGTTGTGTGCAGTTATTTCAGTTTTCACATCTAGTGCACTAGTTTTCATTTTATAAATCTAGGTAAAGAAAGTTTAGAATATTTCCATTTCCAATTTCTAGCATTGACCAACTTTTAACAGAGCATACTTAGTGCATTTTCACAACTAGGGTGGAAATCCTTAGTGGTGAATCCCTGTTGATCTGATTTTTAATGAGTACCAGTGTCTTAAAACTCTGTCAAAGTCACATTTGTTACTAATATTTACAAATTTGGAAGGAATAATATCTTTCTTTGCTAGGGATCCTGCTAGGACATTGTTTCCAAAGCTAGGAAAAGAAAAATCAGAAGGAAGAAAAGCCTGGAGAGTTGTGGGAGAATAGTAGACAAGAAGAGGGATTTCCATTGATGAAAGTGAGTAACCTATTATTGAAGACTGCCATTCAAGTGACTCTAAATCAAGAATCGTCTTTGTGGAACTAAATTCTCCAGCTGGAGAAGGGCCTTCATTTGATTTTTAATGGTTTGCTTCACATTATGTACCTATATTTTCTGAGGTTGATAGGGATTTCCAAGAGACAAGGACTTTGGGGAGTATCCATTTTGAAAATTATACTCATGTGATCCAAGGACCCTCAGTCCCTTATAAATTTCTCACCCCTCTAAGGTCACCTTCTCGAATCAACATGGCCCAGCCCCCACCCAGACCCCCTTTTTGTTGTAAACACCTTTGGACCTATAAATTTTGTGGGAATGACTGGTTATCCAAATGTAGTGCGTCAAGATGTTATGAACAAAATGCCAAAGTTCCAAGGAAACAATGCTATAACTGGTGATCAACATCTAAATCTTTTTTATCAATATGATGGAAGACATTGAGATTGAACATGGAGATGTATATATCAAATTATTTATCCATACCTTAGAGGAAGATGCCAGGGACTAGTATAAAGCATTTCAAGATAACTTTATTGATTCTTGGAATGAGATGAGAAATGCATTTAGATTACGGTATGGTGACAGAAATGACCCTAGGTTTCTTTTGACATAATTTGAAAACATCAAAAAGAATCCTAATGAGTGAGTACATGATTTCAACACAAGGTTTAATAATACCTTGAGGAGATTTCCTGTTAGTATAAGGACTTGTGATGAGCCATGTTTGATCAAATATTCTGATGCATTTTATAAAAAGGCTTCATATTACTTAAGAGACAAGAACCCCACAAATTTGAGGTAGGCCTTCACCATGGCTCTAGAAATAAAGAACAACATCAAGGAAATTGGAAAGCCTTCAAAAAGGGAGGGTGTAGAGTTGGATAATCCAGAAAAATCCTAAAACAAGAAAGGCTGCTGATTTGGAGGAGGTTGTGAAAACTTTGGCAGGGCTATCAAGGAAATTTCCTAAAAACTAGCCCAAGCTAAGAAAGGGATTGGACAGAGCTCACAAGGTCAACACAAGAATCAAGGCCAAGACAGGTTCACAAATCACCAAATATATGATGACAAAGGCAAGGGACCTATTGGATTTGGAAATAGATAGTCCCAAGCTAGGGATAACAGAATGATACCTGATCCTTTTACTGCTAGAGTTGCTATTGTGGAGGAGATAGATGTCATTGATTGATGTGAAAAATGTTTCATTCCTCATGCTCCTTGTGAAGAAGATCAGAAACAAGAAGAAGAAGGTGATGATAATGATGATGATGTCTGCATGATGGGTTGTTCCACAAGATTACAACAAGGGGCAACTTCAATTGAGGTGATAAGTGCCTGGACTACTGCCACCTTTTGGGACTGCATTCATAGGGTACCTATTCTTCCTCCCTCTCACATTTTAGTAGTAGATACTGTATAGAATTTTGAATTTCCCAGTAATGACTTTGAATATTTAAGGGCCTTAATCATAAAGAAGTATGACAGAGGAACTCCATCTGAGGAGGATAGACAATTACTGATGAATGTTGTTGTTGCTCAAGAGAACGAATATAATACAATAAGTAAGGATGTCAAAGGGACAGGGCCTCAAGCCAAGCCAAAATATCCCTTACTTTCAAACATTCCTAAAGAGTCTCCTAAAAAATAAGCATCTACCAAGAGCCCTGTAATTCTAAACAAAAATCATATCCCTCCTCATGCCCAAGTTATCAAAAATACTGTACCAACCTAATGAGTGTGTTGGATTTCCTTCTAATACTGGCTTGCCAAGGAATGTCCCATATGATATTTCCCAAGTTTTAAGTCAAATCAAATTCTCTATTCCAATTTTTTAGTTTCTTACGATTCCTAAACACAAAAAGAGAGAATTTGAATACTTGGGATTGAAAGAAGAGAAGAATGTCCTAGGTATAAATATAAATATTGTGGAGACTCCTCCAATCATTCAAGAATTAGAAAAACCACCAGCATTGGTTGAACTAGGTGAACCACCTAAGGTCTATTTGGGGACATCCTTGGTGGACTCTCAGATGAATATGGTTCCATTCTTCACCACTTTGATAATTAAGGAAAAACTATTGCACAATTGCATGTTTGACTCAGGAGCATCATGTAATGTCATGCCTCTATAAGTCATGAATGAGTTAAATATCAAAGTGAAAAAAGTATATGGGAAGTACACTACCATGGATTCTAGAGAAGTTCCAGTAGTGGGATGTGTAAAGGGTTTGGTGGTACAGCTTGCAGCTTACCCAAGTAAAAATTTAAAACTTGATGTTTTCATCGTTGACTGCCCAGCCAAGGTGGGCATGCTACTGTCAAGAAAATGGGCTGCTAGTGTTGGTGGGAATGTCCAAATGGATATGTCCTATTCCACCATTCCAATTGAAGGAAACCTTGTCAAGTTGTATGGATAAAAGATAATGTTGCATCTTATTAAGGATCCCAATAATGCATCCTATGAGGTATTGTGCACAAATGTTGGTGGTGAGAACTTTGTAGGATTTGTTGATGGAAAGGAGAAAAAGATTGAGGAATGAAGGTGTCACAAACAAGCGGGGTCTCATTAGACTCTATTGTTTGATGGAGCTTGCTCAAAGTTTGGGAATGGTGCTGGTGTTGTTCTACTTTCTCCTGGTCGGGAAAAAATTGTTTTTTCCTTTAAACTCAACTTTGAATGCACCAACAATATTGCTGAGTATGAGACACTATTTTTGGGTTTAATAATTTCTTGGAAAGATGGTATCAAGGACATCATTGTCAAAGGATACTCAGAATTAATTGTAAAACAAGTCAGAAAATTGTATGCCACAAAGAATCAACGAATGAAACAGTATAAACATGCAGTTTGGGATCTTAATGAGATGTTTGATTCATTCAACATAGTGCATCATGATAGGAAATTCAATGACTTGGTAGACAAGTTTTTAGTGTTGGGGTCTCAGTTTAACAATTGTAAAATGCCCCCATATTGTGAATATCATGTTGAGGTATTGACAAGACCTTTTATCCCTGACAACATTAAACATTGGCAATTTTTTGATGATGATGCTCAGATCAAAATATTTTTTTCAGAACAAAGGATATTTTTCTGATCAATGCATTGATTTGGATTCAATGGTATGTACAACAGAAGGAAATGAAAACTTGTTTGGAAAGGGCATCATCCAGCTAAAAACCAATACAATTCCTAGAGGACTGGTTGCTCTTGAGTCTAATTTTGATAATGCTGATCACATTATTAACAGATGCATGGCAGCCTCAAGGGATATTGAGGAACATGACCTTGGCATGAAGGATAAGCCAAGGAAAATTTTTTTAGGCAGCAATCTCAGTAAGGAGGAGAAGCATTCATACATCCAATTGTTGAAGAAATACCAATATTGCATGGCTTGGACCTATTCTGAAGTAAAATCATATAGAGAGGACTTGTTTCAACATGAGATTCCATTGGAGTCTAATGCAAAGCTATTTAGGAAGAAACAAAGGAAAATCAACCCACTCTTATCTCTTAATATGTAAGAGGAACTGAGATAATCTGAGAGATGGAGGGATTATTCAGCCCATTAGGTATTCTTATTGGGTTGCAAACTCTAGTACCAGTAAGAAAGAAGAATGTTGATATCAGGTTATGTGTGGACTTAAAGAATTTGAATAAGAGCATCAATGAAGGATAATTATCCTTTACCAAATATGGAGAACATGTTTTAGTTAGTGACTGGGTCTGAATTGTTGTCTACCTTGGACGGTTTCTCTCGTTATAACCAAGTTGTGCTGAAGGAATCACAAAGGATCAATACAACCTTTACTACTCCTTGGGGAACATATGTGTATGTCAGGATGCCCTTCGGTCTGATGAATGTTGGAGCCACCTTCCAAAGAGAAATGCATGTTTCTTTTGTTGGTTACATCAATGATTTTATTATTGTCTACCAGAATGATGTGACTATGTTATCTAGAAAGAGAAGTGACCACTTGTTACACTTGGAGAAGATGGTGATAATATGTAGAGAATATGACATATCACTCAATCCAAAGAAGTTCCATTTTGGAGTGCAGAAGGAAAAGTTGCTTGGTCACATTGTGTCACAAGAAGGAGTGATGATTGATCCAAAAAGAGTAGAGGCCATCAACAAGGTCCCAATCCCAAGAACCAAGAAAGGAATTCAGTCCTTCTTTGGGTAAATAAACTTCATCAGAAGATTCATGTCAAACTTTATTGAGTTGACCATTCCAATCAATTGCATACTAAACAAATAATAGGTCATCAAATGGGAGGAGGTTGTCATCCAAGATTTTAGTGGAATCAAGGAAGTATTAAAACATGCCACTATTTTGGCAGCTCCAGATTATAAGAAGCCTTTCCAACTATTTCCCTTTGCTTTAGAGAATACTATTTCCTTTTGTCCTTCTACAGAAGGATGATGAAGGGGCTGAGAGGTCGATTGCCTTTTTCAGTAAGGCCTTGCAGGGGGTTGAACTGAAGTACACTATCATGGAAAAGTAGGCATTTGCCTTGGTAAAAGCAACAAAGGTTTTTAGACCTTACATTCTAATTTCTAAAGTGGTTGTTTATGTTCCCCACACCATGGTGAAGGACATATTGTCAGAGATGAAGGTCTCAAGTAAAAGATGTAGGTGGTGTGAACAAGTTACAAGAATATGATATGGATATCCAAACCATGAAGTTGGTGAGAGGTTTGGGCTTGGCTAAGATTATGGCTGAGAGTAACTTGCAAACTATTGAGGTAAATGAGGTAGAAGAATAAAGGGTAGTTGTTCTTGAAAGGTTGATGACTTATGAGTGGTACAAGGATGTGATTTTCTATCTTAGACACTTATACTAACTCGTGCATTTAATTAAGAACCAGAAAAGGGCTCTTAAGTTGGCCTCCAAGAAATATGTCATTACTGATTATCGGTTGGATTGGAAGAACCTATAGGGAGTCCTCTTAAGATGCATTACTGAATAAGAATCCCCCAAAATAATTGTTTATCTCCATGGAGAAGTATGTGGGGGACATTTTACTACAAGAGTCATAACACATAAGATCTTGAGGGCTTGTTATTGGTGGAAAAATATCTTTAGGAATACAACTCTTTTGGTTAGAAAATGTGATAGTTGACCACCCTTATCTAGAAGATTGAAAGATTTAGGCTCCCTTCCTTTACATCATGTATCAATTGAAGATCCATTCAAGCAACGAGGAATGGATTTCATTGGTGAGATTTCATACCCTTCAAGTGCTTGCCATAAGTTGATTCTTGTAACCACTGATTATTTCACCAAGTGGGTGGAGGCAATCCCTACCGAAAGATCAACACACCAAATTTTCATGGATTTTCTATTGATTCTTGGAATAAGATGAGAAATGCATTTAGATTGTAGTATGGTGATAGAACTAACCTTAGGTTTCTTTTGAAATAATTTTAAAACATTAAAAAGAATCCTAATGATTCAATACATGATTTCAAAACAAGGTTTAATAAGACCTTGAGGAGATTATGTGTTAGGATAAGGCATTGTGATGAGTCATGTTTGATCAAATATTCTGATGTATTTGATAAAAAGGATGCATATTCCTTAAGAGACAAGAACCCCAAAAATTTGAGACAAGCCTTCACCATGGATTTCGAAATAGATAACAACATCAAGGAAATTGGAAATCCTCCAAAAGGGGAGGTTGTAAAGATGGTTAACCCAGAAAAGCCTCAAACAAGCAGGGCTGCTAATTTGTAGGAGATTGTGAAAACTTTGGCAGGGGCTGTGAAGGAATTTTCCTACAAACTAGCCCGGGCTTAGAAAGGGATTGGGCAGAGCTCACAAGGTAAACACAAGCAAAAAGGCCAAGAAAGGTTCACAAATCACTAAATATATGATGACAGAGGCAAGGGATATGTTGGATTTGGAAATATATAGTCCCAAGCTAGGGATGACTGAATGGTACCTGATCCATTGGCTGTCAAAGTTATTGTGGAGGAGACAAATGTCATTGATTGGTGTGACAAATGTTTCATGCCTCATACTTCTTATGAAAAAGATCAACAAGAAGAAGAAGAATATGATGATAATGATGATGATGTCTGCATGATGGGTTGTTCCACAATCTTACAAGGGGCAACTTTAACTGAGGTGATAAGTGCACGGACTGCTGCCACTTTTTGGGACTACTTTCATAGGGTACCTATTCTTCCTCCCTCTCATATTTTAGAAGTAGATAGTGTACAACATTTTGAATTGATCAATAATGACTTTTAATATTTAAGGGATTTAATGATAAAGAAGTATGATGGAGGAATTCCATCTGAGGAGGATACACAGTTATTGATGATTGTCGTTGTTGCTCAAGAAAAAGAATATAACACAAGAAGTAAGGTTTTCAAAGGTACATGGCCTCAAGCCAAGCCAAAATCTCCCTTACATTGAAACGTTCCTAAAGAGGATCCTAAGAATCATCAACACATCTCTAGTTACCATCGTCACAACATCCTCCCCTGACACTTCTTCACCATTCTTTTTCATAGTCACATCAGGACATCTATGTCCACCAAATTGAAATCATCATCAGTCTAGGAAATGGGTGTGTGCAAACTAGAAACTTCCTCAATCTTTTCCTTAGTTGGTGCAACCCCCCCTAAAAAGTTTTTCATTTCATAACCCACGATTCTACACTTGTTACAAATTATGAGAGAGATTTCAAAATCAATCCTCTAGTTGTAGTTATCAAACGTAGATTCTAAAAATCAATTATCATGTATCTTAGTTCCCATAAGTACATTGATTCAAAATTCGTCCATCATCCAAAAGTAACCTAGATCTAGCTTTATTTGCAAGATAAAATTCAATAAACATCCTCATGGACCTCGAAATACCTAGGAGAACCTCAAGGTCCAAAAATTCCAAGGGAAGATCCGAAAGACGAGTCAAGACTGATAGTTTCTGAAATTTGATCACTTGTTTCACACTAGGTTTCGAGCGACTGAGACTAAGGGTAGCTCTTCTATAAAACCATGTTGCCTAATATAATAGTTTTTTCACATATGATTCTTCTTGGAGGTCGAAGATAAATCCTTCCCCTATAAAATGCTTAACCTACACCTTGCAATACCATTTTATCTTGTACTAGGCTTGAACAAAATCTATGTTTGGTCTGATGCCCGCAAAACTTCCTAAAACTATATATTTAAATTTTTCTTCATCTATGTAATTAACCAGTTGAGGAACTTCCATATGATGGGTGTCATCGTTCCACATTAGGGAGTGCTTGATGGGCACTCGATGTACTACCTCAAACAATCTCACAACCCACATTTTCTTTAAGGCAGGGGAAGCCCCACTTGTCACTCTTGAACCTTGCTGCTCATTGTTGTCACCTAAATGATGCTCTCCCATTTCTACCGAGGTAACTAATTTATTAGGTAAATTAATTACATTTTAAAAATACTAAACAATCATGTTTTACTTGAAAAATATAAGATGTTATAGGGAACTCGTATAACCAACAATATTCCTAGACATCTCGGGTTTCACACAAAAAATCATACATCAATTTTGTAATGCCTGCTCCTCTTCGAAACATTTTTTTACTATGATTTTTGTTACTTTTGATTAGAGACATGGAAGTTATTATTATATTTTGTTATCATGTTCATAGACAATATGGCCATTTTGATTATCAATATGTTGTGAATCATATTGTGGATTATATGGACTCGTAGCAGACATTGATAGATATTTTAGTACTTGATGATGATCTAGTGTTGTTACTGTGTTATATACAGACACTTTTTATTCTTCACGTATTGATTATTTTTAGATGATTGGAATATTCTTGCGATCTCATTGATGTTGGTGAAAATGGTAGAATTAAAAACAATTAATAGAATTGCTTGACCTTGATGATGATTTATCTACATTATATGATTATGTTAATTGATAGATATTTATGTTTTTTATTGCTTGATGTAATTGATATAGCCTTAAGGTTGAAAGGGTATTTGTCTGGTTATTTGCAGGAAATTATATCACAATAAACAAGAAAGGACTAGGAGAATAACCTAGAAGAATATCAGATGTTTGCAACAAGGTCACCTCGGTAACTTTGTGTTCATGCGTATTTTCATTTTGTTATTGAGTTTTTTAGGAGGTTCCCATGTGGGGGTGACCTCATATGTGACCATGGGTTTGTGTGTTTTTATTTTTTGCATCGACATGTATATGGTGTTGTTATGTGTCTATGTGATTCGATGACTTATGTAAGTGTCCTATGCATTGTTGAGTTTCTCTACTTGGAGCCCTTGTGGTGTTGTGTAGTGAGAAATGTAAGTCAAAAAGATATATTATCTTAGTATTTTTACTGTTATATTTGTGTGTGTAAAATTTGGGCATTACATTTGGTATCAGAGTGGAGGTTCATGCTCTTGAACCTCTAGGATAGATTAGAGTAGTGATGATTTTGCATGTTTGTGGTGGATATTGGAAGATTAATATGATATATGTTGTAACGTGAATTATTTTCTAATTATTATATTACGAATGCACATGTTGACATGTCACTTAGTATGTATTTGTTATCATTTTTATGTACTTGTGATGAGATTATCCACTCTCCTTTTTGTGGATTCTATAACACCTACTAAAACAACCCACTTGAAACCCAAGAACAACATAGGATTAGTTAGGAAAATTATGGAATAATTTTATTTTTGTTTTAAAAAGTCTACAACTAAGTTACAAGACAACAATTGTCACTAAAAATTTATAGATCAATTCTAATCCACTATAGTATACTTTTATTTTATAAAAAATTATTAGAGGTCACAAGGTCCCAAAATTTAGGGTTAGAAAGTTCAATTAGGTTTGGAGGGTAATTCCTCACCATACCCACTCTCTAACAGGATTTAAAGATTCAACTTGATTTTTCTCAAAATTAACACATTCAAAATTTACCTAAATCATTCCCATTGGATAGGAAATTTCCTCACCTTTTCATTGATATAAATAAGTCCTCCTAACTCCTCATATTTCTCAAGTTATGGGCTGGCGGGCATTGGGGTGAAAATTTTCCCCAAGAGCGAGCCTGTGGGCCAAAGGGAGAAAATTTGCCCTAGCGGTGGGTCTACGGGCCACATGGAGAAATTTTTTCTGGAGGAGAAGTCAGGTTGGCAGGTCTGTGGGATTAATTTTGGAAGTTTTTAACATGGGGAAAAAATCCACCTTTGCACCCATGCTACCAGTGAGTATGTAATTGCGTAAGGGACACATGACACCTCCTAAGCCAACGCGGGGAAAGTGGGATGACAGGGATAAAATATTTTTAACCCCCTGAAGGGATAAAAGGGTAAAATTCACCTGTGCCTCCACCGACACCTCATGATGCCACATGGAAGGTCCTAATTGGTTGCGGGACGGTGGGGCGGGGCAGTGGGGAAAAAGTAGAAATCTTTTCGAAAATTTTCCTGAAAAATGTAAAAGGTAGAAAGGAACCCACTCCTCCACTGAAGCCTTGCGAGGCCATGTGGCTACTCCTGATTGGCTATGGGGCAGCGGGGAAAACTTAGAAAAATTTCCCATAATTTTTCTAGAAGTAATTTAAAAATGGATTCAACCCTCTACCAATGCCTCGTGGTGCCATGTGGCAGCCGTTGATTAGCAAAAGAAAATTTTCCCATTTTTTTTTTAACAGTTAGAATTATTTTTTTGATGTCAAATGAAGAAGAAATTCAAAAGGCCATAAATTTTTTATATAGAGCTTAGTTTTGGGAAAATAGGGACATTTTTGAAATCTCTTGACATCCACTTTACACAGAAATCATTAATTTTTAATTTTTATGAAGTTTAATGGTTCAATTTTGTGAAAACGTTCTCCAGGTTTACAGTGCAAACTGGTAAATTTTAACTTATAAAATTTGTTCAGTTTGATTTTCTTCCTCTCTCAACATGTCAAATAGACATGGATAATTGTTCTTATATGGATTTAAGAAGGATTTAAATATTCAATTTTTGTATTTGATTTGCAATTTGAAAATCTACATATCTTGACATCAAAACAACTGTAAGAGGGTTGAGCCCATTTTTGCAAGGTTTAAAGGATTCTCCCCTAAGTTATTTTGTCTAATAGCATTCATTTATAACCTAGCATGTTAAATTTTAATGTTTCATTGTTATTTCTTGATTGCAGGTTTGGTCGGTTCATTTCTTGTAAAAGTCGCAGAGTTTAACATGAAGCAGAAATGGAAACAACAAAATTAACTCTATGGTTCCTATTTTACTTGCCTTACAAATAAATTCATTTCATGCTAGTTTTAAATAGGTTTCATGTCTTCAATCAAACGATAAGGACAAGAATGCAACTTTTATTCTTTTCAAATCATGCACTTCACAAAACAGAGTATTACATTTCCTTCATATGCATTTCTTTCTTTCAAATAGAGATTACAACTCACATTTAGGTGATCAAATTCAATACAATGATGCAATTTGAGGAAGGTTATACAATCCTTTATTGATTCCAAAATACAACTTTACAACTTCCTTCTTTCATTCTTCAATTTCATCATACAAAACACAATTTCTTTCTTTCAAAAGAACAGAATAGAGTATGTCTCTTTCACATTTCAATTTACACTTTCATAACCAATACAACATATTCTCATTACAAAACATATAAAATTTTATACACTTAAATTTGGAAAGGTTACAATAAGATTTAATTTCACAAGGGACTATCAAACTATCTTTCTCTCAGCTCCAAAATAGAAACATGCATATTTATCATTCTTCCAAATTGTGATCACAATAAGAGTAGGGAAAAGGAAACGTTCTCCACGAAACCAATACATCCAATGAAAAGGAGAATCCATCCTTCTTCATTGGCCCCCGAGCCCCAACCACAATGCAATAAAATATGTGATCCAACTCATGACAACAACATGCTTCCATAAACACACAAGTAACATTTTCACAATAAAAACTTAGTCCAAAACAGAATGTAGTTTACAACTACATTAAAGTATTATAAACATAACTGAGGCTTCATCAATCAAGCCAAAGGAGAAAGAAACTACGGGGGATTATTCTTATGCCTCCCAAAAGGGCAAATGTGTATCACCACCTAAGTTACAAACCACCAAAATATAGTATATCAAAACCCTAACATTCCTTATGCTTCCCCAAGTACCCCTTATTCCTCACCTTTCCTTATGCCTCCCCAACCTCTTATGGCATCCCATAATTAGTAAAGAAATGCAATCTATTTCTTTTTAAGGTGGAACCCAAATCCCAACTCCCTCCATCCTTATACCTCCCTAAAACACACTTGTGCCTCCCAAAAAACATCCCCATAGTCTTCTCCTACACCATTCATAGTCTGTCTATCCAACAACCCACAAACATGCCAAAACATTCACAACATTAACATTTACATTCATAAAAGAAGGAGCATCTCAAGAGCCAAGCTCTTACCTCTCCATGATGGAGTTTCCTAAGTTCCAAACAGTAGTCGTTCCGAATCAAACAATCTAAAAATCTAGCAAAAAACAATCATGTAACAATCTTCAAACTTTTCCAATTGCGAGAGCTCCCAAACCAACAAGGAATTCACCCAAAAATGAAGTCTCCAAAGTGAAGCAACCCCAAAACAAGGCAAGGAATTCAAATTTTATAGAAGAGGGAAGGGAAGAGGATGAGGTGGGTCCATGTGGGATGCCACATCACACATCCTCAACCCCAACCCAAAAATTCAAGTTCATTCTCCAATGCATAATAAATAGGTGGGTGAAAAATATGATAGTTTACTTACATACTCAAATACAACCCACACCCCAAAGGACTGAAATTAAACCATGTAAGAAAAGTGCAATTAAAAACTTACAATTTGACTTACAAAAATGCATTATAAAAGTCTAAAATCAACCCTCCAACCATAGGTATGGTTGGTAAATGAAATTTAAGAGGTATGGGACAAGTTTAACTTGTCCCACAAGCCTCCAAAATCAGCCTCCAAGGACAAATTCGAATTTCCAAGAAGGTGGAGTGTTTTCACACTCAAAAGTTAACTTACACATCACTTACATATTACTTATTCTTGCAACACTTTAAATCATTACCAACAACTCTCATTAATTACCTTCTTATGATATATTTTATTTAATTAACTTAACAATATGATTACTCACAATATTTACACATCATTTAATAAGTAATGAAAGGGTAAATGCACAACAAAATAAACACATGCAAACATAAACAAAGGGACCAAATAAATAAAATACACATAACCCCTTGGTCACATTTAAAGGTGATCCCCCCATGGGAATCCCTAACAACCAACAAACACACACAAACAATACAAGTTGCCATGGTGACCTTGTTGAATTCATCTAGAATTCTAATGTGGTTGGTCTCCAATCCCCTGATGTTTGTTGTGATATTTTAACCTGCAAAACACAAATACCTCCTTTGGCCTTGTGGCCATATCAGAACATCCAAAATAATATAAATAAAATTCCAAAATCATCTAGATATATGAATCACAACAATATCCAAGCAACCAACAAGATCATTTGCAATTTTACTCAACAACTATATCATCATCAAATAATTTCCATTTCTAGGTCTACTCACAATATCCAAATATCACATGTCCGAACAACATCCATAATATAACCATGTCAAACAGTATATCAACATCAATATCCAAAAATGTTTCTAATAATCATCATGCATCATAACTGAATCAAGGTCAACAATAATCCATGATCTAATATCTACTATCATACTATAATAAAGTCCATAAACACATCTATAATATAATCAACAGTATCATGATCAATATCAAAAGGTGTCAAAGGGAAGTGGGCACTACTTCCCCCTCCCCTTAGACTCAACTTCCTCCTAAAAGTCACTGGAACAAATGTGGAAACTAAACTTGTAATAAAGTAGCATCATTCCCATGTAGCTGCAGTATCATCATATCTGTTCTCACTACACCTGGACCCTACATCAACCTCTCTACCTCGAATGCCATCAGGGTCCTACAATCTAGGATGTGAACGGCCTCCACCATTAACCTAAAATACCACTGATCCTGCACCTACAATGAGAGTCCAATCTAACACATGAGAAGGATCTGCAACTATATCTCCTAACAACTGAATCATAAAACACAACATGTATGAGACAAGCTAGGTGGCAATGCTAGATGGTAGTCCAAAGCGCCGATATCACTCCAAGATCTCAAATTTTTCACCCAGGAATCCTAGGATCCTAGCTTAGATGCAATTTTCCATAATGGATAGGTCTCTTATGTGGATCTGAACATGAAGGAACACCTTCATGCCCACAATCAAAACTATGCACTCGGTCCTATGATGCACATCTTAAAAATCATACTTCTTCTACCTATATTGTACCTCATGTAGTCTCTATCTGATCAAAACCACCTATTGCTCCATGTCCCATAACAAATAGGGTCCAAGTTAAACCATATCCTCTAACCTGTCCCGACTAAGAGGTGTCCTGCACTCTCTACCATACAAATCCTGAAGAGCACATCCAATGCATCAAAGAACTCTGAGAACTATCTACTTGTAGTTAAGTACTAGACCAAGTATATTGTCTTCTCCTCTCTTTTCATCTAGCTCTATCTGAGGTCCAACACATTAGAAGTCCTTAGAATAGGAATAAAAAAAAAAAATTCACTTGTTAGCAGTCTTTGCATCTAACACAGGGTCTTTTTTTGTGCTACAATAAGGTAAATTCATTACGAGGGAGTGCTGCGTGGTAGTCCTGGCCCTAAAAACTCAAAGATAAATGAGTTCAAGTACTCCACTAAGGATCATGTTTGAGCCTTGCAAAAGTCTAAATTCTCTTTACACAGTTGAGGAAAACTTACAATTACATGGCTCAAGTATGTACGTTATAATTTTCAGTGGTATACCGTTATGTACAGATGTATCTCCTGGTCAATTTTTCATCATTCAGTCGATAAGTAACACGTACCTATCCCATCTTCCTTCGTAAACGGACTTTCCACGCTTACATACTTTAGACCTTTCGATGAAAAGCCTCATTTTTGAAATGTGTCCACGTGGATGTGAGCAATGGTACCTTTGAGCCAGTGACTCTGAAATATGATGGGTATGGCTTCTTGCATAGTTATTGCATCTCATTTCATCACCTGGATGCTTTCACTAGGTTTCCTACACTAATGAAGGTATTTGAAAACACTTATGGGTAGTCTAGGACATAAGTGGTTTACACTTTCCTCCATCTTCTCAAATATCTACTTAGTGTGCTTAGCATTGGACTAGCGCAATGGAAGGAATCCTCCTTTAATATTTCTACTGACTTGGTATTGTTATTTTGTCGTAATTTTATGCACAATGGATATACTTTGATAGTACTATGGAACATCTTGAGTAAGCCCACAAAGTATTCTTAAGGTATTGGGAACTTGGGCGCCATTTTATCATTGATTTGCCATGCGGACTTATGAGGGCACTCCACTCACTTTACATCTTTAACTGTAGACTTTTCAATGTGACCAAAAGGAGACTTCCACGAATCTTTCACTCCAAAGTGGAACACTTGTACTGAGCTTGATGCCTTCAAATCTATTATTGTTTCCAGAGTGAGCAACACATGTGGCCAGCCCATACTCATTCAAGTGTTCATCCCATGTATTTATGACCGTCTTAAGGTATTTCATGGTAAAAAAATACCAATTTGACAAAATTCCTCAAAAATTGTTGAAAGACAGTTGTCCATCAAAGGTGATTCTAAGTAGATGGTGCACCTTTTTAGACAAATTGATGGAAGGTTTATACAGGGTTGTGAAAGTTGTCTGCAAGTTTTCGTTATGGAAAATATTCAATGATTATCCCTGGTAACATGAGTGGCAATATCAGACCCGTTTAGTAAAATTGGAAACATTCACCAAGTAACTCGTCTGATAAAATCATCAATTACCAGAATATGAAACTTATATTCGATGGTGTATTTGTTGATTTCATTGGGATACACCTAGGCACACATGTCAATTGTATTTCTCATAGGGTATGACGCATCATTACCATTGGAGAAGACATGGATTAATTTATCCTTATGTCCAAATAATGACCTTTCTCCAACATCTCTTACACCGTTTTCTCACATCTCGCTCTTTTGGGGCCCACATCAGGACACATGTCAAGCCCATTGTAAGAAGTAGAGATGTTGGAGAAAAATGGGAAATAACTCCATTGGTATCAAAAGCCGTCAAAAAATGACAAGGGAAGCCCATGAGCCTTTTTTATTGCATATTCCTTTTGGACGATTTCTCCAAAACTGAATAAGTGCATATAAATCAACTATTGATAACTCTAATGAGTGTACATTTATGCAGGAAGTGTTTCCAAAGAGAATAGTTTTGCTACAAACCCATGGGATGTGTCCCCTCTTGCGATGATCTTCTTGCTATTTCTATTAAGCCAACTAGAGGGCACTTGTGATTTTGCATGCAACCTAAGAATTTGGTGGAGGATGTCTGGAGGTGTCCTTATAAATGAAAATGAATAAATAAATCACATAATTTCACTCTCTATCATGATCCTAAGGTTTTTGATCTAATTAACATGTATGAACCCATGGTAAGGGGCTTAGATACTGATATAATTTCCCTTAACAATTGTTTATGCCCCCATCTGCAATAATGGTGTGAAATGTATTTTACCCGATGGATAAGGAGTAAAATAGTGGTCAAGTGTATCGCCAACTTATTTTCCCTCGATGAACCTGTATTCATGATCCCCAAGTCTAATTAACATGAATCACAAAAGAATCTGTAGGAAATTTTAGTCATTAATGTCCTAAAAGTGAGTAATATGAAATAGTTGGTAAACGGATTATAGTCCCCCCAAGAGGGGATAACGGAATTATCCTACAATATGTGTTGAGGATGTCATATGGAATTAACCAGTCTAAATGGTGGATATTCCTATAACTTTCCTCTAGAATATAGATCATCCTTATATATGTCATCATTGTCACCTTTATAGGAGATTTAGATTAATTATCTATCTGAAGTGAGCATTTACATTCTCAGTTTTACTCACGATCATGGTTGAAATGCAACCATTTATGATTTGAAGAATTCATGTAGTGATTCAAGCTATTAAGACTGAGTGAATGATCCTTGGAGGTACATAATTTCTCACAAAATAGTTGCCCACAATGTTGCTTTGTTTGAGCTTGCATCTCATTTCTTAAGGGACTTCTATTAATTGTAAAAGTTACAATAAAATTATTTGGGGCAAAACTTGTATGTGCAAACATGTGAATTAATTCATATTAGGCAGCGATATTGTTGGAGACTCCCAGAATAACTTCATTGAAACTAATGCTCCTACATAATGTCCTCCACTCTCAAAGGTTTAATGGTTATGGTGTCAATGCCCTTGATAATATAATCTATGAAAGGCCCTATTTGACGTAGATTCATACGAGACTTGACTAAATTAGTTCTTCATCACACTCTTGTGGAAGTGTATCTTATAGGATCATAAATGAATATTGACCATATGACAATCCTTATTTTAGGGCAGAATTTTAGCACATAACCATTCATACGAAAGTAAGAAGATTCATCTAGTTCCAAATACAAATATGTCATTGACCACCTTTTATACAACAAGTTTTTTAGACACAAAGTGGAAATAAATTATCCATTTTAAGGAAGGTTGGTGCCTTCATATTCGACCAGAGATCGGTGGTCCCTTGCTAAACTTGGTGCTTTTCAAAAGGGGTGGGGTGCTCCTGGTAGCATGGTGTGAATCACATATTATAATAAGGTGAATTTGAGGTATTGGAGTCTCCAGTAGGTTGGTGCCTACATTGGAGTTTCTTAGAGACCTATATGTGAATAAGGATAGGAACTCATTGGGATGTGCCTAATTTTGTAGGTTACATGTCAAGTACACCCGAGCATAGTGAATCTCGATATCTAGAATTTGGTGTAGGACATTGTGTCCAGAGGTGTCTTTGATTACCACCAAATTTACCTTTGAAATATCGGGCCCGATCTGCATATTATATATTACTCTTCTCCTGTACTCCAGCTAAGGGGCCATCTTTGTATTGATATGGGGTAGAAGGTGATTTGGCTAAGATTGAGGATTTAACGAGTCCTAGTTTTACCTAAGACATTAGTAGAATTTATCTAATACTACCATAAAGCCTTTCCTTTACCTCTAGAGCCTGTAGACTCATCATGTAGATCTAGGATTGTGCGAATCACGAAAGAATCTGTATGGTTTATGATTTTCAAGGATGATCAATAGAGGTTATGGATAGTTTTATATTACTGCAATCACCTCTCAGAAAGTAAATGAATCTAGTAACTGGAATTGTGACAAAAGGCAACGGAAGTAATGCTACAAAATATAGGGTTGTTAATGGTTGATGATCATTGCAATCATCTTTCCAAGATGATGTCTAATGAATGTTCTTTTTTATAATTGTGTAAAAAACTTCCAGTAGTATCTTTTTCTAGAAAACAACATTCAAGAAAGACGAATATCTGTGACTAACCATGATGAGAAGAAATTAATTCTCTTCCATGAATCACCGTGGTTTATGGTTTTAGGCCCAGTGACTTACATATGATAGGTCCGAAAAATTTCACTGTCATAAGGGGCTTTCCCAAACCAAAGCTCTAATACAACTTGATAATGAAATTACTTTAGTGGTCTTATTTAAGATATGCAAATATTTAATTCAAAGGGTTCAGTGATTTGTTTAGAAAGAATAAATTAATAAATAAAGGCCGACTAATGTTAATGAAATTGTGTGATGGTTTAAGGTGTAATGCCCTTTCGAAAAGGTATGAAATACTATATAAGAAGAGTCATATGAGACTTATAAAGCATGGATTCAAGTTGAATATCTTAAGGAAAAAGAAGAAGAAGAGGAATCGTAAGGGAAGAATTTTAGAACAACAAATATCAAAGTAAGAAGAAGAATTTTTCATTATTCGTTGAGGAAGCAACATGTTCAAAAGTGGAAAGCAAATTTTTTAAGGAAGGTTGGTGCCTTCATATTTGAATATATTGGTGTCTCTTTCTGAGTTTGTGCTTAGAAAAAGGGGTGGGTGCTCCTGTAGGTTTGTGCCAAAAAAACTATAATTTGGGGATTGGTGTCTCGAGTAGGTTGGTGCCTACCTTTTTTTTGAGAAATATATATAAAGAAAGAAGTTTCTCTGTGGTTTTCTCCTGAAATGGTTTCCACGTATATCTGTGTCTACTTGCATTAAGTTTTGTGTTCTTTGATTGATTTGATATATTCACATTGCTCTTGATTATAGATCTAAGTTCAAGTATTAAAGTTTGAAATAATTTCATAATATTGATTCACTCCCCCTCTCAGTATTATCTTGTGCTAAAAAATTGGTATCAGAACAGGTTCCTTCAAGAACAATCTAATAGTTGGAAGGTAGATCTCGGGAGCACATATGGCTAGTCAAGTACAAGAAGGATTTTTCTCAAACAAGGCTTTGTTGTTTAAACGGAAAAAAACTATGAACTTTTGGAGCGTAAGGATGAGAACCTATCTGATGGCACTAGGGTTTGATATTTGGCAATCACTAGCAGTCAGATATACCATTCCATCAACTCCGGCAACACACCAAGCTGGTAAGAAGGCTTTTGAAAATAATGCCAAGGCGATGAATGTAATCTTGTGTGGTTTTTCAGAGTCCAAACTTGTCAAGGTAATGTAATGTGACATGACAAAGGAAATATGGGATAAAATTCAAACAATATTTGAAGGTGATGATAAGGTCAGAAAAGCTAAGCTTCAAACCAATAGGAGAAAAATTGAGAGCCTAAAAATGAAGGATGAGGAAGATGTTGCAGCTTATCTGCTATGGGTGGATGAAGTTGTCAACACCATAAGAGGTCTTGGAGAAAATATTGAGGAACCTATGATAATCCAGAAGGTCTTAAGATCTTTACCATTAATATTTGATGCTAAGGTGTCTGCCATCAAAGAAATGAAGGATCTTGACAAGCTAAGCATGGACGAACTACATGGAATACTGAGAGCTTATGGAATGAGGACCGAGTCTAATAAACCAGCAAAGAAGGAATCCGCATTCATAGTCTCAAAGAAAAAGGAAATCAAGAAATATGAAGTGAATGATGAATCAAATAGTGAAGAAGATGAAAAGGAAGCTTTATTCATTCGAAAGCTAAAGAAAGGATCCGGGAGATACAAAGATAAGTTACCATTTAAATGCTTTAACTGTGGTAAAATTAGTCATTTTTCAGCTAAATTCCAAGAGAAGGAAGATATAAAAGATGAAGAAAGCAAGCCCAAGTTCAAAAGAGAATTCAAGCAAAGCAGAGGCAAGAAAAGATTTGAAAATAAAATTAAGAGTCTATATTCAAAAAGAGGCAGCAACTCATTTGAAGAAAGTTGAATAAGTGATTCAGATAGTGATGATGAAGAAACATTGTTTATGGCTATAGAATAAGGTTCATCAACCAAAAAAGTTGATTTGAAAGGAATCAAGGAAATAGAATAAGAAGGTGAGGTAAACCTTGAAGAAGAACTCATTTGTGTGTTGGGTGAAGTAAAAGCACTCAAAAAGAGGAATCAGAAGAAAATACTTCAACTCCAAAAATATGAAGAAAAAACTCAATCTTTCAAAGATAAGTTAGCCCAAATTCTTTAAGAATCAAAGAATCTAATCATTGACCTGAAAACCCAGATTGAAGAAGTAAAGAGAATTGAGGAAGGGTTGAGAAGTCAGCTCAAGGTGAAACAAGAAGAATGTGAAAATAATTAGAAAAGGTAAACACCAAAGTAATGAACAACTTGAAATTTGAAAGGAGTACTAAGGTTCTAGATGACATTTTATAAAGTCAAATATCACCATCCAACAAATCAAGACTTGGATATGAAGAAAAATTGGAGAAAGCTTCAAAATCCATTGAGCTTCCGGAGAAGAAAGGTTCAGAAAAGGCAAAAAATTATGTAGAAATTCTAAATACGTCTATGAATAATAAAAGCAGAAAGGAAGAGGAAACTACAAAGACCAGTTCCATCCACAAGGAAGGTGTTAAAGAGAACGACACCAAAAGACCATTTATTCCATGACATAGGAAAATGAACAGGTTTGAAAGTTCCTTTCATCGTTATTGTTTTTATTTCAATATGTATGGGCATAAAAAGATAGAGTCTAGAAAGCAAATGAGAGATAATGAAGCCTGGAACAAACCAAAATCTTCTCATAGAGTGTTGAATATGAACTATAATTCATTTGCTCCACTATCCTATTATAGCAAGGTAGCCATTATTTGCTACAAGTGCAATAATTATGGACATATAGTACGCTTTCGTAGAAGTGTGTTTGACTTGATACAAGATCAAAAGACAAGGCCTTTAGATATAAAGAAAAGGGAGGCTACAAAATCTAGACAAGAAAATAGGAGGAAGATGGGCTAGACAAAGAAAAATCCATGCTCGTTCAAACAAATTTTCATGCTCAAGATGAAGGATAGTAGTGGGACATTGATAGTGGATGTTCAAGACATATGACTGGTGATAAAAGTAAGTTTCTCTCCTTAAAGAAAGTAAATGAAGGGACATTAAAATTTGGTTATAATGCTACAACGAAGATCGTTGGCAATGATACGCTGAGTTTGAATAATGGAAAAACAAAAATAGAGAATGTTTTGTATGTTGAAGGATTAATACATAACCTCTTGAGTGTGAGTCAAATGTGTGATCAAGGACACACTCTTAAGTTCTATGCCGAAGGATGTGAAATAAGGAAATAAAATATATGAGAACTAATTGTAGATTACCACCGAACTGCAAATAATTTATATATGCTCAGAGAAATAAAAGAAGAAAAATGTTTCTTAAGTCAAGTTGAGGAAAGTTGGCTATGGCATAGAAGGATGGGACATATAAATTTTTATAGTCTTGTGAAGATAAGCATTAAGCAGGTCATACGAGACATGCCTAAAATAACAAACACTTTGAGTACTCTATGCAAGCAGTACCAGCTTCGGAAGCAGACCAGAACAAGATTAAAAAAAAAGGAGTATTCATCCACCAAACCATTGGATCTAATTCACATGGATTTGTGTGGACCTACTAGAACGAAAATTATTTAAGGTGAGAGTTATTTTATGTTACTCATTGATGACTACACTAGAATGACATGGGTATAATTTTTGAAAGAAAAATCTTAAGCATTTGGAAATTTCAAAGCTTTCAAGGAATTAGTAGAAAATGAAACAGGGCTGAAGATAAAATGTCTAAGGTCAAATCATGGAGGTGAATTCATATCAAATGAATTTATTGAATATTATGAATACCATGGAATTAAAATACAATACTCAGCTACAAGAAATCCACAACGAAATGGAGTAGTAGAAAGGAAGAATAGAACCGTTCAAGAGATGGCCCAAACAATGCTAAATGAATCTAAGCTATAAGATAGATTCTGGAAAGAAGCGGTAAGTACTACCGTTTATATTTTGGATAGAGTGAAAATTAGAGTGAACCATGAAAAATCCCCATATGAATTATGGAAAGGAAGACTAGCCTCGGTAAAATATTTTAAGGTATTTGGGAGTAGATGTTTCATTAAAAGAACCAAAGAGGACTTAGGAAAATTTTATTCAAGATCTGATGAAGGGATTTTTCTTAGGTACTCCAATAAAAGTAAAGCCTTCAAATGTAATAACAAGAGGTTGCAGACTATCATATAAAGTGCAAGTGTGAGAGTGGATGAGGGTCTGGATCTAAAGACAATAGAAAATTCAGAAGAGTCTTTAGAAATACCAAGTCTTGTGAAAGAAGAACAAGAGGAAGAAGAAGATATTAAAAAATGGAGTAAATCAAAAAGGTAGGATACCAAGATGCCATCTCGGTTTGTTGAGAAAAGTAATGATGAAAGTCAGATTATTGGAGAACATGATACCAGGGTTCAAACCAAAAGAAGAATTAAAAATCCTTTTGAGCTAGGGTATTTTTCTCTACTATCTAAGGTAGAACCTAAGAAATTTTTAGAAGCAAGACATGATAAACATTGGTTGAAGACAATGGAAGAAGAATTAGATCAAATTAAGAAAAATGAAACTTGGGAACCGGTTCCCAGACCAAAGAGTCAGAATTTGATTGGCACTAAGTGGGTATTTCAGAAGAAACTAAATGAAGATGGACAAGTCACTCGAAATAAGGCAAGATTTTTATGCAAAGGGTATGCTCAAGTGGAAGGTGTTGATTTTGAAGAGACTTTTGATCCGGTTTCTAGACTAGAAGCAATCAGAATGTTCCTTTCTTTCGCAATGTTTAAAAATTTCAAACTCTACCAAATGGATGTCAAATCATCCTTTTTAAATGGGAATTTAGAAGAGGAGGTTTACATAGAACAACCTGAAGGGTTCCTATTATCATAAAATGAATATTATTTGTGTAGGTTGAAGAAGGAATTGTATGGATTAAAAAAAGCCCCCAAAGCATGGTACTCAAGGCTTGGTCAACATCTATAGGACCAAGGATTCAAGAGAGGACATGCTGACAGTAATCTTTACATAAAAACTGAAGATGAACAGAAGTTAATCATGGTTTTATATGTGGATAACATAATCTTTGGAGGAGACAACGAAGAAATGTGTAGAAAATTTTTAGAAGACATGTAAAAGGAATTTGAAATGTCTATGTTGGGTGAGTTATCCTTTTTCCTTGGATTGCAAGTTTCTCAATCTAATAAAGGAATATTTATATCCCAAACCAAGTATGTGAAGGAAATGTTGAAAAATTTTGGTATGGAGGAGTGTGCACCTATCAGCACACTGATGATCACGGGAACCAAGTTAAGCAAAGATAATGAATCTTCAGATGTTGATCAATCTCTCTATAGATCAACGATTGGGAGTTTATTATAAGTGATAGCATCCAGATTAGATATCATGCAAGCAGTGGATATGGTAGCACATTTTCAAGAAGGTCCAAAAGAAACACATGTGCAATTTGTAAAACACATATTCAAATATTTAAAGGAAACTATGGAATACGGGTTGTGGTATCCAAAAGGAAAATATTTCACATTGAAAGCTTATAAAGATTTAGATTGGGCGGGATGTGTAGATGACGGAAACAGTACAAGTGGAGGAGAATTTTTTCTTGGAAACATCCTGGTATCTTGGCTAAGTAAGAAGCAAAATTCTATATCCCTATCCACAACAGAAGCAAAGTATATAGCAGTGGTAGTATGTTGCACGCAAATTTAATGGATGAAGAAGACCTTGAAGGATATCAAAGTAGAGTATGATCATCCCATCTCCATATTATGTGATAATACCAATGCAATAAGTATTTCAAAGAATCTGGTTATGCATTCTAGATTAAAGCACATTCCCATAAGATATCACTTCTTAAGAGAGCAGGTGGCAGAGAAATAGGTAAAATTGGAGTATGTCGCTACATTGTAATAGATAGCACACATTTTCACTAAGCCACTTCCAAAGGAGACATTTGAATATCTACGGCATAAGTTGGGAGTAATTTATTTTACATCTTTACATTGAAGAGTCAAGGGTAGCACTTGTTAATGGGGAGCTAACACTTTACAATTTTTTTCATCTCCTAGGATGACCCTTTTCCATTGATGTCAAAGGGGGAGAATGGTAGTAAGGGGGAGCTACGGTAAGAAGAAGCTGAAGAAGAGGAATTTTTTTTTTTGGGTTGCCATCAATGAAAAAGGGGGAGATTGTTGGAAATATTGTCATCGATGTCAACAGAGGTGTTGAAATGGTAAATGGAAATCTATCATAAAGTAACAAAATTATTAACGGAATTGTGAGTATGTCAACAGAAATAACCAGCAACATATAGAGTATCAAAAAGAGCAGAAATCAGATATTTATATATGTGAAAAGTTTCGCCTTTATAGGAGAAATACAACAGTATATGTGTAAAGCTAACAACATTCAAGAAAGAGGAAGATCTTGACAACCATAATGAGAAGAAAGCAACGCTTTTTCATGAAGACCGTGATTTATCCTTGGAGGCCCACAATTTGCAAAAAAGAGGGCCCACAACTTGCTTAGAGAGCAACACTCATGTCTTAAGGGGCTGCATTGAATGTTTAGGTGATAATTAAATTATTTGGGGCAGTATTTATGTGTTCATTAATAAATTGAAAGTGGAAAACGATTTGTTTAGAAAGAATAAATTAATAAATAAAGGTCGACTAATGTTAATGAAAGGGTGGGATGGTTTAAGGTGTAATTCCCTTTCGAAAAGGTATGAAAGGCTATATAATAAGATTCATATGAGACTTATAAAGCATGGATTCAAGTTGAATATCTTAAGGAAAAATAAGAAGAAGAGGAAGCGTAAGGGCAAAATTTTAGAACAGCAAATCTGAAAGTAAGAAGAAGAATTTTCCATTATTCATTGAGGAAGCAACAAGTTCAAAAGTGGAAAGAAAATTTTGTAAGAAAGGTTGGTTCCTTCATATTTGAAGAGATCGGTGTCTCTTGCTTAGTTGGTGCTTAGCAAAAGGGGTGGGTGCTCCTGTAGGTTGGTGCCTACAAAACTGTAATTTGGGGATTTGTGTGTCCAGTAGGTTGGTGCCTACAATTTTTTTGAGAAGTATATGTAAAGAAAGAAGTTTCTTTGTGGATTTCTTGCTATTTTTTACACGCCAAGTAGAGGATCAAGTTAATTTTGATATCTAGAGTTTGGTGGAGGACATATGGAGGCATCGTTTACCATTAAATTAGTTTGAATCTCGGGTCCGATCTGGTTTTCTGTTTTTCTTCTCCTGAGTACGCGAGGGGCCAGATTTGATTGATATGGGGTAGAAGTGATTGGTGAATGGATGGAGACATATTTTACCTGAGAAAGGAGTTGAATGTGGGAAGAAATCAAAAATATTTTCCCTTGAGAACCTGGAGACTTTTACAGATTTCATTTTGTAAATCACGAAAGAATCATGGCAAACACTAGTGCATTTAAAGTTTTTTTCTTTTAGGAGAAAAGGGATCTATTATAAATTCTATAAAGGGCATGAATTCATCATGTAAATGGTTGGGAGTTTTTTCCAAAGATCAGGACTAATTTTCTCCAGTAGAGAAAAAACTTGATACAGCCCATTCATTTTGAGAAGCCATCTAGAAAATCCTATATATCTCTCTTTATGTCAAATTTTATCATGTCAAGCTGGTTGTAAGTGTACATCCATTGAAAAGCTTGGAGATTTTTTTGGAAACTTTCCGTTGCTGATAAATTTTATCAAACTTTGAGTTATTCTGTGTCAATCTTGAGTAAAGTTTATTTATTTCATTCCTAAATGCATCTGGTTATTTTTCTTGTTTCTATTGCAATCTTGTACCAAAATATAGTCCAATCACATAGGTGTCAGTCCTTGTGATAGTTTAGTGCCATCTCCAATTTCATTTCTCAGAAGAGCCTTCATCTGGGAATGGGATAAACAATTTAAAATCACTTTTCTTTCATTTTGTTGATATATATTATCTATAAGACTCTGGGTGTACCTCAGGTGTGACTTGGTTTGAATATTGGTGATTTATTGGGTCCTCTAACTTGATCCTTCATGACAGAATCCCACAGGTTGTGTGAAAGAGTGTTGATTTGGGCCTCCATTGAAGCACATATTCTAGTTGAGGAAACAATTTAACTTTTTGTGGCATTTTGTTGATTGAATCTTTCCATTTTGCATAAGCTCTTAAGGATTTGGTGATTCAATTTCATCCTATCTCCCCTCCCACCAAAAAAACTACTTAAAACAACTAATCCTACCCATGTTACCCCTATTTTTTCTTTGTATACCCAGACAAGACCAAAATCCTTTTACTAAAATATGCAGAACAGATCAGGGTCTCAGATGTCTTTAGTAACCTTTGCCTTGTTGTTAAAATATATCCATGATCTAGAAGTAACAACTCATGAGAGTTAGATCTGGTGTGTTGATCGTATTTTCCCCAGGGCCCTCTCTATAAAATTTATGCAAAAGAAAGGTACCTGTATCTCCTTTCAAATAACAAAGTTTACAAAACAGGTTATCTTACCTTGGTTGAAAGGCAAAACCTAAAATAGTGAGGATCAGATCACATCCTTTTGATGTGTTATCCATCTCTCCAAAAATCCAAGTAACAAAGGGACAGCTAGATTTCTTCCCAGGTACAAAATAACATATATTTATGATCTATCTTCCTCTAAGATCCCTATTGAATTTGTGTTGCTTCTTGGTTTGAAAAGGAGAAAAAAATTGGATACCAATAGACCCCTCATCCCATCTGCACCTTCTGCATAGACCAAGGCAAGATTTAGTTCATCTTTCTAAGTTTTATTCAGTTTCCATGTTTACTAAAATATGAAAATTTCTAAACTAGGTTGTTTTCTATATTTAAAAGTGTGC
Organism: Taxus chinensis; assembly: GCA_019776745.2. Taxonomy (NCBI): domain Eukaryota; kingdom Viridiplantae; phylum Streptophyta; class Pinopsida; order Cupressales; family Taxaceae; genus Taxus; species Taxus chinensis. The sequence goes on from CM034147.1 coordinate 177,121,845, forward strand.
TAGATTTAAGGTTCATGTCTCAAGTTTTTTAGTGTTCCCAATGGCCCAAGATTTTGAACCACTACTCTAATAGCAAGTGTAACTAAGAACAACCTCAGATTAGTTAGGAAAATTATGGGATAGTTTTTTTTTTGAAAAGAATCTACAACCAGGTTACAAGACAAAAGTTGTCACTAACAAGTTCCAGATCAATTATAATCCATGAGAATATAATTTTATTTTATTAACAATTATTATAGGTCACAAGGTCCCACAATTTAGGGTTAGAAAGTTCAATTAGGTTAAGAGTGTAATTCCTCACCATACCCACTCTCTAACAAGCTTTAAAGATTCAACTTTATTTTTATCAAAATTAATGCATTAAAAATTTCCCTAAATCATTCCCATTGGATAGGAAATTTCCTCACCTTTCCAATGATATATAGAAGTCCTCCTAACTCCTCATATTTCTCAATTTATGGGCCGGCGGGCCTTGGGGTAAAAAGTTTCCCCAAGAGCGGGCCTGCGGGCCAAGGGAAGAAAATTTGTCCCAAGGGCGGGTCTACGAGATGCGGGGAGAAATTTTTCCAGGGGGAGGATTCAGGTTGATGGGGTTACATGATTCATTTTGGAATTTTCCTATGTGGGGCGAAAAGCCACCTTTGGACCCGTGCTCCCGTGAGTCCGCAATTCCGCAAGGGACACGTGGTGCCTCCTAAGCCAACGTGAAGAAAGCAGGGTGACGGGGATAAAAGAGTTTTAACACCCCAAAGGGCGAAAAGGGTAAAATTCATAGGTTCCTCCAATGACACCTTGCAATGGCACGTGACAACTCCTAATTGGCTACGGGCCGGTAGGGCGGCGTGGAAAAAGTAGAAAATTTTCCTAAAATTTTATAAAAATGCAAAAGGAAGAAAGGAACCCACTCCTTCGCTAAAAGCTCTTGATTAGCTGTAGGCATGACGGGGTAGTAGGTAAAATTTAGAAAATTCTCATAAAATTTTTCTAAAGCGCTAAGTTAAAATGGGATCTACCCCTCCAACAACGCCTCGTGGTTCCACATGGTAGCCTCTGATTAGCAGCAGGGTGACAAGATGGTGGGGAAAATTAGGATGATTTTTCCAAAAAATTGTGAAGCGCTAAGGGAAAATTCAGACCCGTGGGTCTGCCAAGGAAAATTTTCCCAATTTCTTTTTTAACAATTAGAATTATTTTTCTGAAGCCAAATGAAGAAGAGCTTTAGAAGGCCATAAATTTTGATCAAGAGCTCTGTTTTGGGAAAACAAATACTTTTTATAAATATCTCTACATCCTCTTTACACAAGAATCATTACATTTTAATTTTGATGAAGTTTAATGGTTCAATTTTGTAAAAATGTTCTGCGGCTTTACAGTGCAAACTGGTAAATTTTAACTTATAAAATTTGTTCAATTTGATCTGCTTCCTCTCTCAACATGTTAAATAGACATGGAGAATTGTTCTTAGATGGATTTAAGAAGGATTTCAAGATTCAATTTTTCTATTTGATTTGGAATTTGAAAATCGACATCTCTTGACAACAAACAACTGTAAGAGAGTTGAGCCCATTTTTGCAAGATTTGAAGGATTATCCCTTAATTGCTTTTTTCTAATAGCATTCATTTATAACCTAGAATGTTCAATTTTAATGTCTCATTGTTATTTCTTTATTATTGGTTTAGTCGGTTCATTTCTGGTAAAAGTTGTAAAGTTTAACATTAAGCAGAAATCAAAACAACAAAATGGTTCCTATTTTACATGGCTTACAAATGAATTCAATTCATGCTAGTTTCAAATAGGTTTCATTCCTTCAATCAAATGGTAAATAAAAGAATGTAACTTTTATTCTTTTCAAATCATTCACAAAAATCAGAGTATTAGATTTCCTTTATACACATTTCTTTCTTTCAAACAGAGATTACAACTCACATTTAGGTCATCAAATTCAATACAATGATGTAATTTGAGGAAGGTTATCCAATCCTTTATTGATTTAAAAAGACAACTTTACAACTTCCTTCTTTCATTCTTCAATTTCATCATACAGAACACAATTTCTTTCTTTCAAAAGAATAGAATGGAGTATGTCTCTTTAACATTTCAATTTAAACTTTCATAACCAATAAACCATCTTTCCATTACAAAACATATACAAGTTTATCCACTTCAAGTGGGAAAAGTTACAATAAGATTTCGTTTCATAAGGGACTGTCAAACTGTCTTTCTCTCAACTCCAAAATAGCAATATCCATATTTCTCATTCTTTCAAATTGTGATCACAACAAGAGTATGGGAAAGGAAATGCTCTCCAACCAACCAAGACATCTAATGAAAAGGATAATCCATCCTTCTTCATTGGCCCTTGACCCCCAACCACTATGCAATAAAAGATGTGATCCAACACATGGAAACAAGAGGTTTCCACAAAAACACAAGCAACATTTCCACATGAAAACACAATCCAAAATAGAATGTAGTTTAAAACTACATTAAAACATGAAAAACATTACTGAGGCTTCATCAAGCAAGCCAAAGGAGAAATAAACTATGGGGGATGCTTCTTATGCCTCCCAAAAGGGGAAATGGGTATCACCACCTGAATTACAATCCACCAAAATATAGTATATCAAAACCCTGACATTCCTTCTTCCACCCCAAGTACCCCTTATTCCTCACCTTTCCTTATGCCTCCCTAACCTCTTATGGCACCCCATAATGAGTAAATAAATGCAAGCTATTTCTTTGTAAGGTGGAACCTAAATCCCAACTCCCTCCATCCTTATACCTCCCTAAAACACACTTGTGCCTCAAAAAAAAAAACCCCATAGTCTTCTCCTACACCATTCCTAGGCCATCTACCCAACAACCAATAAACATGCCAAAAAATCCACACATTAATATTTACATTCATAAAAGAAGATCATTTCAAGAGCCAAGCTCTTACATCTCCATGATGGATTTTCCCAAGTTCCAAACAACAGTCATTTCAAAGCAAACAATCTAAAAATCCACCAAACAACAAGCATGCAACAATCTTCAAACTTCTCCAACAGCAAGAGCTCCCAAAATAGCAAGGAATTCTCCCAAGAATGAAGTCTCCAAAGTGTAGTAACCCTAAAACAAGGAAAGGAATTCAAATTTTATAGAAGAGGGAAGGGAAGACAATGACGTGGGTCCATGTGGGATGCCACATCACACATCCTCAACCCCAACGAAAAAATTCAACTTCATCCTACAATGCATAATAAATAGGTGGGTGAATAATATGAAAGTTTACTTACATACTAAAATCCAACCCACACCCCAATGGACTAAAATTAAACCATGTAATAAAAGTGCAATTAAAAATTACAATTTGACTTACACAAATGCATTATAAAATTCTAAAATAAACCCTTGAACAAAAGGTATGGTTGGTAAATGAATTTAAGAGGTATGGGACAAGTTTAACTTGTCCCACAAGCCTCTACAATCAGCCTCCAAGGAAAAATTCGAATTTCCATGAAAGTGGAGTGTTTCATACTCAAAAGTCAGCTTACACACCACTTACACATTACATACACATTACTTATAACACTTTAAATCATGGCCAACAACTATCATTAATCACCTTCTTATGACATATTTCATTTATTTATTTTAACAATATGATTACTCACAATATTTATACACCATTTAATAATTAATGAAAGGGTAAAAGAACCACAAAATAAACACATGCAAGCATAATCAAAGGGACCAAATAAAAAAAATACATTAAACCCCTTCTTCACATTCAAAGGTGATCCCCCCCATGGGAATCCCTAACACACACACAAACATGCACAAACAAATACAAGTTGCCATGGTGACCTTGTTGAATTCATCTAGAATTCCAATGTGGTTGGTTTCCAATCCCCCAATGTTTGTTGTGATATTTTAACCTACAAAATATAATACCTCCTTCAGAATTATGGCCATATCAGAACATCCAAAATAATGTAAATAAAATTCCAAAATCATCTATATAAATTGATCACAACAACATCCAAGAAACAAACAAGATCATTTGTAATTTTACTCAAAAACTATATCATCATCAAATAATTTCCATTTCTAGGTCTACTCAACATATTCAAATATCACATGTATGAAAATCATACATAATATAACCATGTTAAATAGTATATCAACATCGATATCCAAACTATATCTAATAATCATCATGCATCATAACTGAATCAAGTCAACAATAATCCATAATATAACATCTAAAATCATACTATAATAAAGTCCATAATCACATCTATAATATAATCAGTAGTATCATGATCAGTATCGAAAGGAGTCAAATGGAAGTGGGCACTATAGATTCAATGACGAGTTCATGTGTGATGTGATGCCTTGGTGTGTGTGAAAATATCAATGTTGTGGATTGCAGAGTGTTGGAGTTTCTTATTATTTTATGGTATTCACGTGTGTTGATATGTTGCATGACATAATTGGTGTATAGTGAATTCAACTCACTTCCAAACACCAAGATGAGTCAATAGTGAATAGAAGACTATCCTAGTGCTACAAAATGATTAGGTAACAACCATCTAATAAAATGTCACCACTTTTTGGTATGGTTTGGACTCTTAGTAATTGTGCATTATCTCTAGTTTAACTTGATTTTGCTCAAGAATTGAATAGCCACAAAACCAAGTAGACATATCATTTCAAATTGCTACAAACTATCCCATATGTTCTCATTGATGGCAGTCCTATTCAATAAGGATGTGAGTGAGGTGTTTATTTAAAGGTGTTTCTCAAATAATCTAGTATTTTTGAGAATTTTATTCACATGTTGTTTCTTATCTGACGGAGAAGTACGAGGATGACTTTACTCCATCGAGTAATAGCTCTTTAAATCATGAAAGTTGGTTATCTATTGGCACTACGAAATGTTTAGATGATATGCTACTCATGATTATAATTTTGACGTGCAGTCAAAATTTCACATTTTTTCCCTCAAGAATGGAACAAAGATAAGAGAATATATTTCATATTGCAGTCTATCTCATATGTGCTTAAAATAAATGGCATCCATAAATCAATGCCAAGGACTGTGAATGAGGTTTATATGGAAATGAATTTTGTGTCCCAACAAGTCAAATTGAAGAAGATATTCAACATGAGTGTCATGACGAGGATACTAGGATGCCACTTTGATTGATATATTGTAACTAACTCTCAAAATCAGGACAAGGTGTGTACTATTGATTGGCCTAAAATACCATATGCTTAGTAAGAATTAAAAAATAACTAGCAAATCGGATTTTAAATAAATGCAAAAAATGTGTATTCTTAGACAGCCAATAAGAAAGGTTAGTAGTAATTCCTGTGTCATCCATTTTGTAAGTCACAACACCCTTATCGTTTACACAAGTGCATATACTTGATATCACGATGTGATTGTAGATAACATGGGTCACAATTATCTCCAAAAAGATTGTGGGGCCAACTTGTTACATTTGGGCACCACGACACTGCCACTCAGAAAGCTAATTCTTGCTCCTATACTAGGGTATCGCACGAATCCACATCTCGCGCAGACAAATGGTTCGCGCTAACCTAATCTACGCTTTCCAAAGCGCCGACCAAGGGGAGACGAATCCTCATAGCTTTAAAGATTCGCAAATGCGTCTCCCCTTCTAAATTCAGTGATTACACAAGTTACTTACTTAAGGAGTGTGAGAGTAGTCTTTTAATGTGTGAAATTTAATTTTTTAGATATTTTTTTTGTTTTACTAGTAAGTGTGTTTTTGATAAATTGTTTCTAACCAAGAATTTGGTAATAATACATTCACAACAAGTTTATTTCATACATGCATTAATATATAACGAGTCCTTAAAAGATCATAATAATAGACAGAAGTATTCTTGTAATGAAGGTTAAAAGGGAAACTAAGAGTGCAAACAAATGCAGTAGGGGAAAGATGCATCCACTGAAACTTTGTATATTTATTGAGTTGCATGCATGCATGCACAGTATCAATATATGTATCAAGATAAGGGCCTTGATCACCAATGCATGGATTCCACTACAAGGGCTTTTAACACATTGGCTTCATCATGGGAAATTTTCATAGAGATTTGCTACCAAAATCCTACCTCAGGACCTACAATGCAGTCCAACACATGCTAGAAGATCTGTATAGTAGGAATGCACAAAGAGAGAGAGAGAAAACACAACAAGTGAAAGACAACGCTGCAAAAATTGGTACATATGTATAGAAACCCTTGATAGATCCTAATATTTTTTTTAGTTCTAAGGTTTAAATATGATAATTTATGTTTTTTAGATTGCGTAAAGGCAAGGGTTTTGATAGGATCCCATGTGTATGTTTATGGACACAAATCATGATGTGCAACATTATGCTGAAGTGATATCGAAAGTTATGGAAGTACTTCCCAAAAAGAATGTGAAACACTTGGTGAAGATAGATTTACAAAAATTAAAAGAATTTTCCGAACAAGAACCACTATCACGAAAGAAAACAGCAAAAAGTGTAGAGATAATATATGGTGAATTTGTTAATTTGACTACAGTTGCTAGAGCACATTTGTTGGTTACATTCTTGAATCATGTTGATATGAAGGAAACATTAGAATTGTTAGGTGTTGATTTTGGATAGAAAAATTCAAAACGTGTAGAAGAAGAATTTGTTGGGAATGTTTTTAAAGGAATAAGTTCTTTGGGTACAAAAACTAGGTCTACTGATAAGAGTATTTCTCGTAGAGCAATATTAACTTCAGTTGTAAGTGAAGATACAACAAAGAATCGTCATGTTACCGCATTTGCCAAGGCATTGGGTTTATCTAGAAAGACGGTTAGCAGGTATGCAAAAAGGAGGAAGACATTGGATGACTCTACTATGGAAGGAAATTGGGCACTAATGTGTAGAAATCCACGTTCTGATAAAATAGAGGATAATATTGTGAAGATAGTTTCTGATTTTTGGACTGAAAGGACTCATCCTTCTCTGAATGTGAGGGATGTTTTAAAACATAGGGTAACTCACAATAACTATGATGAACATATAAAACATTGGCTTGAAATAACTCAACACGAGATGTACATAAAGTTTACAGAAGAAAATCCAGATGTTAAGATTGGACAACGAATGTTTGAAAATTTGAAGCCTTGGTATGTGTGAGCTGATAAAGTCCTTGACACATGTTGTTGTCGCTATCACGTTGATTTTGATTATCACTATCAGGTACATAAAAATTTATAGATTCAATGTATATATATTTTGAGGCGTGCTTTCATTTATATCTATATATTTAAAATTTGTTTAAATATCGTTTTTTGAGACATGTGATTTAAAATTAATGTATTTCAAAATCTATGTTTTTTTCAGGTGTATAGAAAGTTACGAGAAGAAATTGCCCCACCTACACATGTCAGTGAATTCATAACTTCAATTATTTGCAACGTATCTGATGATCATGTTGATGATCGTATGACTTGCATCAAAGGTGTCTGTGACAAGTGTGGGGACTTGAAATTATTGCCAAAAAAATGAAGATTTGGACACAGTTAACCTGGTTGCTTGCAAGAGGTGATATATATAAATTTATGTTTTTAAATTTTTATGTTAGATTTTATTTTGATTTTTATTTTACTGCAAATGAATACATGACAATTTGTCCATGTTATGAATTGATTTTGTAGGTTCAAATACATAAATATTCAACAAGGCTTGGAAAAGATGCAACCAGGTTGGATTTGGTAGAAGAGGAAATCCCCATTGCTACATTCATGCAAAGTTTCCGAAGTTTAATTAGTCCGTACATCAAACATTCTCACTATTCAAAGTGGCAGGCTACACAATTCAAGACTAATAGGGACACATTCCCTATTGGTTCCATATTGTCCGTGGTTTGATTTTGCTGAGAATTACTCATTTTCTCATCAAAAGAAATTCAAACACAGTATTATCATAGTGACCAGGTTACTATCATGGTTCAAGTATTTTATAGGCATGCACAATTGGATTTGGATGGGGTTGAAAGTACATATGTGAAGCGAATGATCAAGAAGGAGTATCACTTCTATATAAGTGATGACAAAGAACATGACACCCACTTTGTGCAACATTGTTTTGGTTTGTTCTTTCAATATCTTCATCAGCAAGGAATACAGATAGATCACCATTTTGTTTGGTCAGATGGTTGCGCATCACAATTCAAATCCTCTTGCCCTTTCTTTGCACTCAGTCGTTATCATCGTCATCACAAAATTCCTCATTTATGAAGTTTTTTTGAGAGTGGTCATGGGAAGGGAGAACACGATGGTGCGGGTGCATGCATCAAACGTGCTCTAAAGAAACAAAGCTTTGATTATGAGTTAGATCGATTAATTGATGCCCACACCGTTGTTGAATGGTGTAAGAAACATTTTGTAGTTTAGGTTTTAACCTCACAGGCTTCAACCTCACAGGGTTCAACCTCACAGGCTTCAACATCACACACTTCAACCCCACATAGAGTATTTTGGGAGATAACAGGTACATGCACATTTAAAACATAGATCTGTAAATCTTGATGTGATTTATTAAGTGAACTACAAGTTACTAACTTTAAATTTTTTATTCTGATTTTTGTTGTTTGTTTTAAACTTTATTGATCTTTTGAGCATGATTAAATGAAGGTATTGATCGGAGGACAAAGTATGGATGTGAAAGGATTCCCAATTCTAGGTCTTTGCACTCTTTGATGACTATGGATAGTAATAACTGGACAATCTGTACAAGAGATTATTCTTGTTTTTGTTATGAATGCATGAACAAATCATATTTAGAGTGCAATAGTCAAAAACATGGGTATGTAGGTTAGTGGAAGAAAGTTCCTTTAGTTTTGGATGACACATATGGCTCAGATCATGATGATAGTTTTGAAGATATGCCATTAATTTCAACTGATTATGACCACATATCTGGGCTAGTTAAACAAGGTATGTTTTATTTGAAAGGATCAAGTATAATTTGATAATTAAATATATATGTATATAATTTATACTATACATCCGATCATTGAATGTTTCTTTGCATTTTGTTGTAGGAGATGTATTTGTAGTCATTGCTAAAGAAGCCAATATTGAGAAAGTGGAGTACTACTTGCTGCATTGCACAGAGGAGAGAACAAAGCTAACATGTGAAATAACAAGTGAAGTGACAACATTTTTTACTGGCTCAATTGTAGTGCAAGGAACATACTTACAACAAGTGAAAGCCCTCCAAAGTGGGATTCACTTTGTTGATTACAAACCAGACAAAAAGGTGTATCATTACACCCATCACATAATTGCTACAGGGTTACAATTGCAGCAGGTGAAGACTACAAATAGTAAATGCAAAAAATGGAGACTAGATGTAGAAGACCATGAAAAACTTTTACAAGTCATTGAAAAATGAGCAGAGCCACTTGGTATTATATAGAAGGACATGGAATAAATTACTAAACCTTGTTGGTAATAAACTATTAATCTAGATAGCATTGTATTTTCTACTTGAAGGGACTATGGAGACCACTATACAATAAAGTTGTTTAATACTTGTGATTCTTACTTGTTGTGAGATGGTTTATGGTTTACAAGTATTGTGATATGGTTGTTACAGCTAGTATTTTGATATGGTTGTTTGAGTGTCAAAGTAAATATGAAAATTGTTAAATTCAAAGTAGCACGAACAGAAGTAGATAAAATTTTAAGTAAAATAGCTATGGACGAATGAGATTTCCAATTATCATGTCCAATCAATACATAATTTCCAATTTTAGATATTTTAGAAGGATGAAAGTTGTGACTTTCTGTTGAAAGACTGATTAGACTCTGACTTTTTCAGGTAACATGTTGAATCTCCATTTGAATAAACATATGCAGAGTTGTTACTCAAAAACCCTGATGACTTTTCTCCTTTTGAAGACTTATCTGACGAGTCACAATTGTATAAGGAAAAAAAATTGGTGTCAATAAATTCAGAACACCGAGCATTTATTTCATGCATCTTCTCATCTAAAGGTACTTGGAAATTCTTATGAGCTTCAGAGGACAACGAAATTCCATCATCAAAAGCTGAAGATGAGTCCTCTTTTGACGTTCCAAGAGATAGTGGTCCATAGTCAAGCCTCCTGTTCAGGTCCACATTTGCATAATCACTTTCTGATGTAGGAATCATCGTGTTTGATGTTGATTCTGCATTTGAAGAAACATCTGCAGGCTTGCTGTAGAAAAATCCTAATAAATTTTCTACTTTTGAAGATTCATCTGATGAGTCACAATTGTAGAAGGCAGTAGCTTCAGCCTTAGTGAATTCAAAACACTGAGCATGCCTCTCATGTAATTCTCTGCCTGTTACCTTTTGTTTTGAATTGATGTCAGAATCAACCTCCTGTTTGGTTCTGCTCTCAGAATCTGTCTCCATTTCGGATTCCATGGTAGTAAGAGCATCCATATAATTGTCCGCTTCACTAGCTACATCATCTTCAATTACAATAATTTCTTGTTTTCTTGCATCATGAATAAAAATATCTTTTTTCTCTGCATTAATTAAGGTTTGAGGTATTCTTTCAGTGTCCACTTCTACAATGATCCTTGATGACTGAGATTCTGTAGAGGAGACTGTAGTAAGATTGTCACCCATCTGTACCCTGTGAACAACTCTAACTGCAGGTTTTTCCTCCCACTCACGAGAAGATGATTCATGGGCATCCTCGATAGATAAAGATTTCTTGTAAGGACTTTCCATGTATTGTGTGCCTATCATTTGATCCTGAACAGGAGCTCCATTCAAATGCTCTGAGTTCAATTTTTTGTCATACCTACCTAAAAAAAATTCGTGCATGCTCTCATCTTCCTGAGGTGAAGAAATATTCAATGGACCCCTCCCATGATCTCTTTCATTTTGCTGTTTCAGGAGAGGAGATCTATAAATCTCTTTAGACTTCAACTTTTGATTTGATGTATTCACTAAAATGTTGGGCACACACTTTGGATGATCAAAATCTAGAGATGAATATCTAACCCTGCAATTATTAATAGCCAAAATCAACATTATTTCTAACATGTGGTCAACAAAAAGAACAAAGTGCCCTACTACCTTCAATTATTATAAAATATACTCAACAATCAGAATAAATGCGCTCTATACCCAGTCTAACGAATATTTTCATATAAATCACTTTGAACTCCCTGCCAGATCTTATGCAAAAATAAAAGCAAAATGCATACCTTCCATTAACAGGGGTAATATCTGTAGTATCACCATTCTTTCGTCTATGTCCTTTCTTCTGTAATCAAAAAGAAAGGAGCAAGGCAACAATGAATAAGAAAAACTATTTGGGGAGGAGAGAACTAATAATTTAAATACCACCAACCCACATCATCAAAAGAAATAAGGTTTCAACTTTGAATGGATTAACTCCAACCTTACAAAGAGCAATCAGTGGTCACAAAATACATTACAAATACAATTATTATTGAGAATAAAATCTATCAAATTTCAAAGGTGCAGAGGTTCCAATTCAGATGCATGTGTGTAGCAACATCTATTTGCCAGAAAGGAAAGAAGAAAGATGATGATGAATTATTAGCTAAGATATTGATTCTCCTAGGTATGCAGCAACACACTACCCTGGTATGTCCCGGGTATGGGGTACACGTTTGGTTCTGCCAGATTCACCTTCAGCAGCCCAGATTTCTCTAGGACCTTCTGCACGAGGGCAAATCCAGGTAGAATTCATGTTTATGTGCGAGTGAAAGTAACTCTAGCTTTTGGTGGTTTCCCAGTATGAATAGGAATACTGATATTAAGTGTTTTGATTCTGGTTCCAATGATAGGCTGGAATTTGGCACAATATCTCATATTTGGGGATTGCAATGCTTGCCACCATCTCTATTAAACTTGAGAAGGAAATGACTGGTATTAGAACCTGACATCCACAACGCCGCAGGCTTTTTTAAATTAGTTTTCAATTGCAATTTGCCTGTCATATTTCTTTGTAGTGCATGTCATCATTATTTTTCTGATATAGTTATGCCATCATTGTGGTATATCAACATGCGACCAGTGTTCTAAGTGCTCAGATTTGATAATGATAATCATCCAAAATCCTGCCCCTTTGCTATTTTTTATGTATTTTTTGTTAGTGGTATGATTAGGTCATTAGTTTTAGGCCATTTACTAACCAAATGTGGGATCTGTTATTTAGGAAAGGTTTAGCTGCGATTGTTGAACTTAATCCAGATTCCAAACAGCACCGCTGACCTGTCTTTTTCTCTTAATATTAAGCAATGTAAGATTTGACTACTCTTAGATTTTGGAAGACTAAATCTTTCTCTATTGTGCCCCAAAAAGTAGGTAAAGGAAGTGTGAATGTTCGATGAGCAATTTGTATGGAGCAAAGATGTTGATTATGATTGACGTGCCCAAGTAGCATTAGATTGTGATCATATAAATATAATTTCTCTGTATTTCATTATGCAAATTTATGATTTGGGGATTGATTTATGTTTTCAGGGCTGTCTAAAATTGTTCAGAAACCTTAAGACATTTTTGTTTTCCATGAGACAATTTATTACCGTATGAATAGCACTTTATATTTATAGTGAAGTATAGAGAGTTCAGGGAGGTAGGAAAGCTGATGGAAATTGATAGTGTGTGTTTGTCCTTTCTCACCTAAATCATAAAAATACTCGTTTAGATGCTTGCCTCTGGAGTTGACTAAGAAAACCTTTATGAGATCATTGTTCATTTGTTTCCATGATTATTTACCATGGTCTAAAAGTATTGAGGATGTGAACATATAGGAAATGTAAACCAGTGTATCCAGGGTTAACCCATTTGCCAAATTTTATCCATCAGGGCAATCGTGCACTTGACTTATAGTAGCCCATTCTCGTGTGGATAACTGTATGTTGCCAGCATGGTTCTATTGAATTCAACGGTCAAGTATTTATCAGGCTGCATCTTTAGCACTTTTGGGTGTGGTATAGTCTTAAACTCAAGTTAGTCAATGGGAATATTCTATAAGATGTTGTCAAATTTACTTTTGGCCTTCTCATATGGTTCCGTAAGTTTTTCTATTTCAAGTTTCACCCCACAGTATGAGCATGGCATTAACTAGTATTTTCTTTTTCCTTTCCACTGATCTTGTGACATTTTTTTTTTCTCTTGTAATGTCGGTCGACTCATAATCCATTTTTGTAAATGTAAATCATTAGTTGAAAATTTATTCCTTGACCGTAGAATTTGGTAGTTGAAGGATTGTGACTACTCTGCTAAGAAGAAAGTTGTCAACGTCAATGGTTACTGTTTATGACATGTGATCGTTTGGATCCCCCCCCACCCCCCCCACCCCCACCCCCCCCCCCCCCCCAACCCCACCCCCCTTGTTTTTCGGCACCCCCCCCCCCACAACCACACCTCCACCCCACCTCCCCCCTTGCGCCCCCCACAAACCCCACCCCCGCACCGTGCCCCTCACCCCCCCACTCACGTCCCAATACCTCCCACCCCCCCCAACCCCCCACACCCTCCCATCCCCCCCCCTCCCCTCCCCCCCTTCTTCTTCCCCCCTCCTCTGTCGCTGTCCCAACCCCACTTCCCCCCCCCCACCCTTTCTTTCTCTGCTCTCGTTCCTCTTCCATCCCTTCATCAGCACTATAAAGATGCTCCACCACACACCATATATATACTAAATCACTATTATGAAACTCGCAGGTTTAGTATGTGCAACACAGCATTGTCAGCTTCATAAAGCCATGCATCTGCCTCTCTCAGACACAATTAAAAGATTTTAAATGCCCAGAATTGAAGTTGGTAACAACTTTTAATACAACATTTTATGACATTCAATATAAATGTTTAAAAATTGATGGCGTTTGATCTGTGCCTTCTGTATTTAGTGGTAAAATACTCGTGAGCTTTTCAATGGTTGAAGCTAATAATAATAAATTAAAAAATCCTCAGGCATAGCCTAGTTAAACCAGCCATGAAATGGCAAATCCTACCGAAGTAAATCTGCTATAGACTCTAGGTTTTTTAGAATCAGTTGTTGCTGAAAACAGAGAAAGGAGTGGCTGAAAATGACAATTATTGCAAAACGACTATGCGCAGACTGAGTAACCAGCCAATTAATACCTCGTCAATTTTAGCTAGCAGAGCTGTGATGAACAAGGCCAAAGGTGCAGTTGAAGAGACAGAGGCAGCATGAGTCGAATCAATCTTAAAAACCAGGACAGCACGAGTAGAAAACTCAAGCTGAGGTGAACTGTAACAACAAACCCATATAAACTGCATACCTTCTTCAATGTGAATCAGGACAGATAGTCAGTGGCGTGCATGGCAATATAAACTATAACATGGCCTTTCATAACAGGTTCTAATTGTTTAATTTTGGCAGGATCAGTGCTCTTTATGTATCCTTGCCTTTTTAAATGTATCTGCACCTGTATTGAATGCAACGTTAATGCAACACAGACTTGTGAGCATATTAGAAAGTAAAAATCCACTGTCGAAGACATATACGATATGAATGCTTTCAATGGAGAAGAACATACAAAGTTCTCCAAATACAGCTCTTTACAAATTAAAATATTGGTGGTTGTGAAAAGCTATCATAAATTCTAAGATACCTAAATACAATCAATCACAAAATAATTAAAAGCAAAAAAAAAGAGGTAGAGGCATAAATATTCATGATATGAAGGAAGATCTTGTTGTCAGAAACAAACTCTAAAAGCATAAGATAGCACGGTGTTTATGATAACTATGATAAAAACTTCGGTCACGAATAATACTTCAAGATCTATCTTAAACATGGTATTGCTTGTGATATAGATATGTGTATTTCTTCTTCAAGATAAAGCCCGATAGAAAGTTACAAGAAGATGTCATAACCAATTTAAGAATTTTACTATAAGACTCTTGTAAATGATCCCACTTGTTCTTGTACCCATGTGACTCCCTTTGCCTAGCTCCTCTATAAAAGAGTTTGTAAAGAAAGCCTAAGTTTGAAATTCTACAGAATTTCCACAGTATGCACCCCCTAATATAAACATCGTGGAAACAACAGAAAATGTGTGCTATTGTAATTGCAATGACATTCTTCAATTCCCTAAATTCAGAAGGTTGAGCCAGACCCTCAGCATTTTATTTGTAGGATTTTTCATGGTCATTGAGCTACTCCCATCGCATAGCGACCAAGCCCCTCAAATCTGTAACGTCTTTCCTGATCTTATAAAAAACCCTGAAGCCAAACATAATTTGTTTGGTTTGGTTAGAGATAAGGGTTGGGGCCTGAAAATCTTGTAAAACTGCTAGCGTCACGTTTTGAAAAGACAATCCACAAATCCATTCCGTATATACTTGGCTAGATAGGTATTTCAAAACATTTATAATCTAAAAAACAGTTTCGCTGAAGTATAATAAATGTAATCATTATCCTGCTAAGCCATACTCTGTTCAAACGCCTAAGCTGGAGATACAGATAAATGAAGTCAATGATTTCCAACATGAGCTAGTCCTTCAAGGTCAAGGAATATAGCATTGATAAATCCTTCATAACATATTGTGTCATCTAGGAGTTGGGTGTTTGTAAGTTTTTTGTGGGGGACCAGGAGCTAATCCTTTACCTGCAACAGGGAAGAGCGTAATTTTATGCTTAGACTCAAAAGGGACCAGTATAAGGGAAAACATTGCATTTGAAATACAAACAGAAGAATATCATTCAGAAAATGTCACTAATCTTCATCCAAATCTGGCGATTCTAGAACCAGAGCTTACTCTGGCAGGGTTCGAGTCCCAAATTCTTGTTGGGTTGCCGCTTATAGTCACTATTAGACCATGTTACAAGGAAATGTTACTCCTTGGTTGTCAAGCTACAAGGAAATGTTACCAAATTTACTCCTTGGTTGTCAAGCTACAAGGAAATGTTACCTGTGTGGCATTTAGCAGCTACAGCCGATATATCTTCATAGTCAAAGGTTGTAAAAAGAGACCCACAGGTTCCACAGATGCCCTGAACAGAAGGTAGCCTAAGCCTATTCCCTACAGGAACAGTTGTAATATTTGGACCTTGCAGTCAAGGACAAGGATTGAGTGATCCCAAATTACTCATATTGACTGAACAACTCTTTCAAACATCTTCAATACCCATGTTATCTATTGCTTTGTTTTCAATCCCACATGGTCCACAAGCACATTTCAATGTAGTGGCTTCGACATACATTATCAAAATCAAATCCAAGGTTTGCGTGTTCCAGAACTGGTGTAATATTATAAGTATTTTCTATATTGTATATATTTTCTTGAGATTATATATGATGCCATGATCCACAGATGCTGCAGTTGTTTATGTTAACTGTACCATTGCTGGAAAGACTAATGGCTTGAAAACTTGCTATCTTGTCATCAGTTAGATTTCGATTCTGTCAGTACATTGGTAGTTGTAACTCACAATGTTTATTTAGTTTCTTTAAACAAACAAATGAAAAATATTATTTGTTTCAGATATTCTGTTTCCATAGTTCAGATTCATATTTTACTTTCTTGGAACTTCCAATGGTGACAGAAATTTTTAGTTGGGTTCATAACAGCAGTGTCTGAATACATTCTTCATGTAGTGAGAGAAGCCCTAGCCATGACAGATTTTTTAATAGAATTAAAGAGTTTATTAACCCACATAAATCAATAACCAGGCTTATGAAAAAACATATAATTAAGAGTCTCCTTCGTATCTATCTTTTTCAGAATATTTTGAGCTTTAATGAAATATACCAAAAGTCATGGATCTTGGAGCTTGAAGGTTCTGTAAAGGATGGGATTGGGTCAATCAAATTAAGATGGTAAGAGACTTGCCTTACTGACAGCCGGAATGAACATGAAGATGATAATGAAGTTGTTTTTAAAATCTTGCTCAATAATTGCTGTCAGTCTTCTAGAAAGACTCGAAGCAAGGGAAGGAATTCAGGCAAATTACAAACATATAACACTGACACCCTTGTTACGATACCACATTTGGAGGAACAGGAGGAAATAATGAAGCTATTATATCTAGCTATTCTGAATTTAACCTAGAAATCCTGGTTCCGCCACATTTTTGTTTAGCTTGTTTATTTTTATTCTATTGATGTACCGAAGGCATTTCACACTTGTACCTTGCAATGTGTAATCTTTTTTGCTAAGGTTTTTTTCTCTCAACAGTACCATCCATGCTTACTGTAGATTACTGCTACTTTAAGAATCAAGGCCTTGCTGACACCTATTCAAGTCATATAAGAGGTTGACACTTAAACCTGCGAAGGAAAGATTCAATCTTGAGGACGAAAAAAGAAATTTTCTGTGATAAACGTGCCCAGAGTTACCATAAGTGATAAAGATGTCATTTTTTTATAGTTTTAGTTACCCATGTGTTTCAAAGTCAATAATAACTAGCAATCGCATGTGTACAATGCAATGTGAACGCCGAACGGTATATGTTATTTGATTTAGAGGGATAGTCATTACTTTTGTAGTCGATCTTGATAAAGGGTGTGCCCAATCCAGACGCATCATCTGTGTTGAGGGTCAAAACTGCATATTCTTCCCTTGAGTCTTTAGAAAGAATTGTATGTTTTTACGCAAGGAACATATTAGACCAAATTTTGGGGATTTTCACTCAAGTGAAAATTTGGGTATTATAAAGTATAGAGCGAAATCAAATATAGGGAATCTCTGAGCAAATTTACATACCAAACTGCACAATTGCACATAAAGGTAATTGCACAACAAGATGGCTGCAGGCGTTCTTCCAGACTCAGAAAAACAGACAACACTGACCAACTTGGAAAACTGTAAAAATACATCATTAAAAGAGATCCACAATCCTGGAGAAAAAATAAAGATTATAGTTGATATATCAGATTCCGATGGTGAGGCCAATATCCCAAATATGAATGCCCAAGAGAACACTGATGCTATTTCTACTGCTGAGATGATATCCCCAGCTTATAAAAGTGGTGTAGATTCTTCGCTAAACTTTTCCAAACAGGGCTTCTCCACTCCAAATCTATTAAGAAACGACAAAGAGACTTCATCCTTGTCTTCTTGCCAGACCAATATCACAGGTGATGATTTTGAAGTTGCTTCGTTTCATAAGCTGGCAAGTGAAGCTGAGAGTTTAGAAAAAGGTGGTGGTGAGCTTTCAAGGGATCGTACCGGAGAGGAAAAGAACCACATACTGGAGCAATTCCATGGGGAGAGTGAACCTAGTGAGCAAAATAACATCTATAATTCACCTGTTGCCTCCTTTCAGAATATGACCAAAGACTATCACTTTAATGAGGTCAATCAGGTTGAAGAAATGGAAGATACCGGACAGTATGAGAAAGAATTGAAGAGCTTTTCACATTTCCTGAAACAAAAAGAAAATGGTAGAGTTGGCCAAAATTACAATACTGCAGGAATTGATTCTGACCAGTTACCTTGCACTGTGGTTTCTTTGGAGAGTGGTAGAGGAAGACCAAAAAAGTTGGAAAATAATGACCTACTAGAAGGAACTTGCAATATCGCAGGTGGCTTTGAGATGGGAAATACTGGACAAAATAAGAAAGAAGTAGAGGATAAATTTTATTATTCTAGTTCATACTCTCAAAAAGGAAAAGAAAATGGCAGCAAAGTTGGTCAGAATTACATAATTGCAGACAACGATTTCAATCAAACAGTTTGCACTGAGACACCTATGAGTAGTGGCAGAGGAAGACCATTAAAGTTGGAAAATAATGTCCACTCAGAAGGAACTTGCAAACATGATACATCTGCTATTCATAAACCCTCAAAAGAGAATATACTTTTGAGTCACGTACCCACAAGCTCTGTGAAGCTACTTTCAACAGGTCTGCTGGAAGGATATTCTGTTCAATACTTGTACCGCAATGTAAGTATATCTTTAGGTTCCAATCCTTTTCGAAACAGTGCCAATTCTTTTTGTATCTTTCGAGAACTTTGTTGGTTTAACTCTTTCAGCTTGATGTGTATTCAAGAAACACTATGGGGGACAATTGTTGGGGAAGGAATCTTGTGTCAATGCAGAAAATGCAAAGGAGAACAAGTAGGTTATAAGGAATTTGCTGAATATGGTGTAAAGATGTACTAAAATTTCCTGATTCTGATATTTAATCAATTGTGTGCTTGCTTTTTAAGGTTGTGAACCTTACCAGCTTTGAGAAACATGCTGGTAGTGTAGCAAAATGCCCCAGTGACTACATACGGTTTGAAAATAAAACATCTTTCACTCAGCTCGTGAGGGCTGTCAGTAATACTCCATTGGACAGTGATATATATGACACTTGACCTAAAAAGCGATCTTCAAACTCAATTTGCTGGGAAAGCTTAAAACATTAGATCGTTAAAACATTTAATCAGCAGTCTTTACCATCTACCATAATTATGATAGCTCAATTACACATTTATTGGCAATGTATACTACAAACCAGATGGAGTGAGATCAGTTATCAATTACGCAAACTATGTATCCAGTAAATAAGAATGGAGCTGCTGAACGTACTATCTTGAATTGCAAATTGCAACAAAATGATATATTTCCATAATAAATTGTTGAACACTGAGCAATATATTCAGCTGTCACATAAGGGGGTGTCTTATATTCACATCCATAATTGTAAATACACGTGTCTAAGACATATATCAAAATATAATAATAATGTCTAGAATGAGTATGAATATATATACATGTCTAAAATCTCCAGAAGTATGTCTAAAATGTTTGAAATCTATAAAATATCACTGAAGTCTCCTCCGTGCACTAGGGCGAGTGCCAGACCCCTCACTACGCTCTGCTGCACCCTGCATGTTAAAAAAAAGGAATATACATGTCATAAACTATATATAGCATGTACCATATATTAAAATATATAAGCAGAAATCTACAACAATTTCTTAAATAATTCAATACATTATATAACTGATATGTACAATTGATTACCTCAGTATCTGTCCCTGCGCGGATGTTGGGAGTATCTACGCTACCCGTAGATCTCTGTCCCGTAGATCCCTGTGAAACAAAATAAATAAAATGTAAGAAGTTGATAAATAAGTTTTTTGAATAAAGTTCATTAATTTCTAACATTTCAATTTAGATTAAATATTAATTATATTAAAACACATGTATTTATACCTCTGCGGAACGCGTCTCCAAATGTATGGGATTGTCATCCACGACCTCAACACCAGACAAATATCTCGCCAACTAAGCCAAGTTGACTCAGACCCGGAACATCAAGATCCATGTTGTGCTCAGTCAAGAGCTGTGTGTATGTGACACGGGTAGATGGTGTGGGCTGTGAAGCTCCACACACTGGAGCAGAAGCCTAAACACAAAAGTACATGTTTAATTTTAATATTAATAAATTGTAAAGTAATGATCAATTAAAATAAATTTTAATTATATTAAAGGTTTAATTTTCACACACCGGAACAGAAATGTGCTGAACATCAGGTGTGACAATCCCAGCTACAGGAAGTCTATCTGTAGCAGCGGCAGTAGTACCCTGACTAGAAGATACACTCCCACTCTGCTCTATAAAATCTAAAACCCCCGATAGTGGAATGCTGCAATGCCGAGCAATCACCTCATACGCACGCAACAAGTCAGCAGCCATGATGCGTCCTAGCCGACGTGCCTGAGCGGGATCTGTAACTAGCTCAAAGTCATCTGGGGAAATCAAAGATGCATGAGCGTATACCTCGCTGCGTGCATCACTGGTGCTACTAGCACCTCCACTGCTAGTATCGCGTCTCTGAAGGTACTGACCCACACGGTCAGAAGAGATCAATTGGGTCTCGCGAGCAATGCCAGCAAGACCCTCGATAGCACCCTCATGTGCAGTCATAACGACAGGTGCTGCGACATCCTGAAAGCCTGATAAGAATGGTTGTGGCCTTGGTACAAGCTGCCGCGCATCAACAACTGCAGGAGCTCCCTCCTTTCTATATGCCTGCCTGTGGCTAATACGGCCACGCCCCTGCCCCAAATAACTAGGGATGTCTAAATAGTTCACCTTTAGGTTTAAGTGAACCTCAGCATGTAGCATCATTATGAAGTATAACGGTAATTGGTCATTATTTGGAAATTGGCCTTGAGAGGCCACAAATCTAGGATAAATCAAAGGGGCACATAAAGGACATGAACATTTGTTTACATAATATGCCCTTATTTTCCGTTTGTCTGCATAAAAACTCCAACAAGACCTCTTAACGACTTCCTTATCGGAAAGTCGTGATGTAATCTCATTATAACCTACATCTCCTGAGACACTTGATTTTAGTGAATCCATAAATTTTGTTATTGATTCAGAATCAAATGGATTATATGTTTTCAAACTTGTCTCTATTCTACGAAGATCAACCAGTATTCTTTCACAATGGGCTTTATACTGCCCAACTGTAGTTGGATTTTCGAGAATAGATTGCAATTTTGCAATCTCTAAATCGGTCCTCTCAAACAAATTAGGAGTTCCAGAAGAAGCCATGACTGTAAAAAAAAATGAAAGTAAAATTCTAATCAATAGTACTTTTTATTAAAAAAAATTCCTAAGATATTCTCCTATATTAATGAAAACAGAAATATGAACTTTTCAAGCTTCAATAAATTACATAAATTACAAATCATTTGATAACAAAATATACCAAGTGATGTTGCAGAGTTCAGAAATGAAAAGTTTTGAATACATTTAGATGATCTTAAAGTCAAAGCAATGTTTGTAGAAGAGAATGTAAGTTTACCTGGGCACAAACCATTATCAAAGCAGAACAATTGAGTGGGATTCACCTTTCCCTGAAACACATTTTTTGTGCATATGATACAGAATTAGCGCAATCAAATAGAACACCAATCCAAATTTAAACAACAAAACACATCGGTAAAAGACATGTCTAATGCATATATTTAAACAACAAAAGACATCGGTAAAACATTGAAATAGAGACACAAGGTTCAATAATTCTTTTTGGGCATAAAAATCAATCTCATGGCAGTAGTATTAAGGTTTGTGAAAATGGAATATCTCCATGATATGCATTATTCTGGCAGTGCACTCTGCAATCTCGGCTCCAATCAACAATTATGCCACTATTGGGATCTTAGTATGGCATAGGCAGCTATGAGCTACACAATATACTCATTTTTCTAGAAACTAAAAAGATCCTTCATGTTACAATTTGCAGCACATAAAAGAAGCCCTTCAAAAAAATACATTGAACAACGGGGGCAACCAAGAGGACCTTGGAAAAATGTACAGGTAACAGCCATATGAATTCTTCCTTAGTTGTGGATCAAAGCTAATAGAAATAAAGCTAGATAAAATTAGCTTGAAACTACAGTATAATCGTCCATTGTAAAAAACAAGTTTCTCTGAACCTGGTAAAAGAATACTTTTTATTGTCTGATTGGACGTACATAATGGAAGGGTATAAATATTGCCTATTGCCCTCAGAGTTTCTCAAAGAGACCATTTACAAGTAACAAGGATGTAGTATACAAAACGGCCAACCAGGTATTTTCAGAGTTGACCTTCACATTCAATTAATTTCTAGGAGAAAAAAATGCTGAGCAATATGAATCGTTTCATTCTGCACCGTAATAAACCTTCATCTCCTGATTCAGGGAAATTTTATGAAGCTTTGAATAGCGTGACTCCAATCCATCGTACACGGCAGTGAATATTTGTTTCCTGCAATCAATCAATATGGCATTGCAAACTTCTCATTTAGGTGACAAAGGAATGATTATTTTACTCGTGAACATCATTCAGAAATCTTGAATCGAAAAATACCCCGTTGCCTCCATCTCGTGGGTAATTGTTAGTGCGATCTATCTCCTCCACAAAAAGTATGAATCATTCTATGGTCTTCATACATAGAATTAAACCAAATTCAAATCATAGGATGGTCTTCATCCATAGGCTTAAACCAACATCTATAGGGATTGACCTTGCCACCATGATTACACTTAACTCTCGTCAATAATCGTTAAGTTTGTTGTAGTGTAATCAGAATTGTTTTTAGCTTTTCAGCTCAACTACTTTATATTCAAGCTTAACCCAACATTTTTGAAAAGAATGGTTTTACCACAATGCTCACGGTTCTTCCTTATTATATAACACTTGTAGTAAGAATGTTTTGGCTTTGCCATAATAAGCACAATCATACCTTCCAAATGATGAGAAAATACCATTACCAATAAAGACCTAATGCCGCCATGATGATGACCTAGGTTCATGCCCATAACATGTCGATAGACACCCTTAAGACTGATTCTTGGCCAAAGAGCCCCTCGGTATTTTGGCAGTGCATTCTGCAATTTCGGCTCCAATCAACAATTATGCCACTATTGGGATCTTAGTATGGCATGGGTAGCTGTGAGCTACACAATATACTCATTTTTCCAGAAACTAAAAGATCCAAAAATGTTACAATTTGCAACACATAAAAGAAACCCTTCAAAAAAATACATTGAACAACTGGGGCAACTAAGAGGACCTTGGAAAAATGTACAGGTAACAACCATATGAATTCTTCCTTAGTCGTGGATCAAAGCTAATACTAAGATAAAATTAGCTTGAAACTACAGTACAATCGTCCATTGCAAAAACAAGTTTCTCTGAACCTGGTAAAAGAATACTTCTTATTGTCTGATTGGATGTACATAATGGAAGGGTATAAATATTGCCTATTGCCCTCAAGTTTCTCAAAGAGACCATTTACAAGTAACAAGGATGTAGCATACAAAACGGCCAACCAGGTATTTTCAGAGTAGACCTTCACATTCAATTCATTTCTACGAGAAAAAATGGGGTTTTACCAAAAAAAACTTTGCCAGGGTTTTGCAAAAAATGGTATTTTAGTGGCTACATACCTGGGCTCGTCGTTGCTCGCCTTCGTCGCTGGTGGGCTCTCAGCTGGTGTGGTGGGCTCTTTGGTCGGTTGCACAGACTTCGCGCGAAGGAGGCGGGGCGGAGGAAAATGATTTTCTCTGCAGCGCCTCCAATATGTGAACAGGGGGGTTCGCGCGAACACCTTTCGCCCGAACGCTGTTCGTGCGAACATGTTGTTCGCGTGAACACTTTCAATTTCACCACGCGGCAAATAACGGCTTACGTGTCTCTTCGCGCGAAACGGGTTCGCGCGAATGGAGTGTTCGCGCGAACCCTCATTGGAAACCGCGCACCTCTCATTTTGCATCGCATTTTTGGGACAACAAGTGGGACACAACACCATGCATTGACGCTATGTCCTTGAAGAAAATTTCTTTCCTAGGCTTAAATGGTCATTTTTCTGTATTTTACAATTTGACAAGCATTTCTCCTAGTCAAATTTGTATCCTTGTATCTAGACGGGATGTGTCATCTTTTAGTTAGACGCGGCTCAGCGGGGTACTTTGGAAAATTCATGGAAAGCCTTAACTCTAAATTTGTCCATGACCAAAAGGATACTACCTAGAGCATGACACGTGGTGCCTTCCAATAAGCTTCAAGCATTTAGTTAGACTTTACTGGAATAGGACACATGGAAAACCCACGTTCATTCATGGTATCAAATTTTTGGGACCGCCTCAAGGTGTGCCATGGTGACACGTGGCAATTTGAAAAGTCAAAGAGGTGGGGAGGTGGACCATTGGAGGAAACTTGGATTTTTTTCCTCCTTAAGGATTAAAATTTCAAAATGGCCCACTAGCCTGATAGGGGAAATAGTTAATGTTTTTCCCCGGTAAATGATGGAGGTGCGGGCTCTCGGGGGAAATTTGGAAAAATTTCATTTTCAGAAAAAAGAGTCAAAACTAAAAAAGGAAGCATAGCTCCATTCCAATCACATTAGGACATGTGTTAGGCTCATTTCCCGAGGGCAGAGGTGCAGAGTTAAATTGAATTTTTTTCCGAGAAAATTTTTATCCATTTTTCCAAAATGTTGTAAAAATTCAAAGGAAGCCCCTAGGTCTATTCTAAAGTTTGAATCTACCACGTGGACAACCCAAATTCAAAATAAAAATATCAACGATAGCTATGAATCTAAATATTATTTTTCCCCCCATTTATTTGAAACCATTTGGAAGTGTGAGTCTCCATGATTTCTTGGTCTTTGCTACATGCCAAGAAGAGAAGGAAGTTAATGTTGATATCTGAAGTTTGGTAGGAAGATCTGGAGGACGTCTTTCACCATTAAAATGGTCTGACTTTCATGCCCGAATGGATTTTCTATTTTTCCACTCCCAAGCATGCAAGGGGCTAGATTTGATAGATTAGGGGTGGAAGTTGTTGGCAAATTGAAGGAAGATTGGTCTACTAGAGAAAGGAGTTGAATGCGGGAGACATTCAATGAAATCTACCCCCTCGAGCACCTGGAGACTTTTACAGATTTGATTCTGTGAATCACGAAAGAATCAAGGTGAGCACCGGTGCATTTAATGTTTTTTGTCTTTTAGGAAGAGGGGAATTTGTTGTAAATGCTATAAATGGCACAAATTTTTTGTTGAAATGGTTGGGAGTTTTTTTGGAAAGGTGCTAGAGATTGATTTTTCCAACAAGAAAAGCTTGACAGAGCCCATCCTTTTAGGATCCATTTAAGAAGCCTGTATATCTCTCTTTGTGTCAAATTTAATCATGTCAAGGTTGTTGCAAGTGTACAGCCATTCATAAGCTTTAATATTGTTTTGGAAACTTTCCCTTGCTAATAAATTTGATAAAACTTGAGCTGCTCTATGTTATTCTTTAACAAAGTGTATTTATTTCATCTCTGAATGTATGCAAGTAGTTTTTCTTGTTTCTTTTGCAATCTTGTACCAAAATCCGGTCCAATCACACAGGTCTTAATGCTAGTGATATTTTAGTGGAATCTACAATTTCAATTCTCAGGAGAGCCTTCATCTGGGAGTGAGATAAACGATTTAAAATCACTTTTCTTTCATTTTGTTGACAAAGATTATCTACAAGATTTTGGGTGTACCTTAAGCATGGTTTGGTTTGAATATTGGTGCTTTATTGGGTTCTCTAACTTGAGCCTTCATGACAAAATCCCATAGTCTATATGAAAAATTTCCAATCTGGGCCCCCATTGAAGCACATATTCTAGTTGAAGAAAATTTTTAACTTTTGTGGCATTTAGTTGATTGAAATCTTTTCATTTTACATAAGTTGCCAGGGATCTGGTGATTCAAGTACATCCCGTCTCCCCTCTCATTTAACAACGACCAATCCTACCCATACTACCCATGTTTTTCATGTGTGTATACCAAATTCACAATCCTCATCACCTAAACATGTAGAAGCAAGGAGGGTCTCAAATGTCTTTAGTAACCTTTCCCTTGTTGTGAAAGTATCTCCATGATCTGGAAGTGACAACTCTTGAGAGTCACATTTGGTGTGTTGATCATATTTTCTCAAGGTATTTTCTATAAAATTCATGCAAAAGAAAGGTACATGTGTCTCCCTTCATAAAAATAGAGGTTACAAAATAGGTTCTCTTACCTTGGTTGAAAGACACAACCTAAAATAGATAGGATCAGATCACATCCTTTTAAGGTGCTACCCACTCCCTTCAAAGCTTGAGTGCTAAAAGGTCAGATAGATTGCTTCCCCGGCTACAAAATGACATACATGATGGTCTATCTACCTCTAAGTGTCCTATCAAAATCCATGATCCTCCTCGGTCTTTGAAGGAGATTAAATTTGGGTACCCAAATCTATGACAACGTTGCTAAGGACTATTTGGAACTTCTGGGAAATAATTTGCATTGATAAGACTAATTTGTTGTTTCACTGTCAGTCCATATTTATTTATCCCATCAACAACACCAACATTTTTGTGGTGCTATTGACAGGGATATGTGATTGCAGTTCATTTTAAAACCTTGGTAAAACATTTCTCGTATGCTCCAAGTGCTATGTGTGGTTACTTCAGTTTTCACATCAAGTGCACTAGCTTTTATTTGATAAATCTTGGTAAAGAAATGTCAGAATCTTTCCATTTCCGATTTCTTGCATTGAAAGACATTTGACAGACCATATTTAGTGCATTTTCACAACTAAGGTGGAAACCATTAGTGGTAATTGTTGATGGAAAATCACAGCACCCCTGAATGTCTACAACTCGATGGGTTGAGACTCTCAGTGCGATTGCATAACATGGAGCTTTTCCCAAGTGTGGGAACTTGTGAATCGGGAAAGCTCTCCGGATGAAGGTCAGTTCCTATTCCTCTATTCAGATGTACACATATAAATGTAGAGGGATTACTAAAAAACCTAATCTAACTTGCCAAGGAGACAGGATAAGAAGATGCATAAAAATAAACCCAAACTAACAAAGGTGATGCACCGAGGATTGACGAACACTTGTCTTGCCAATAAACTCAAACCATTAAAATGCAATGCAAGATCATGCACAGATAACAAAATTTGCAATGAAATATTAGGAGGATGCAAATGAACACAGAGAGGGTTGGGAATCATCCATAGACATGCATTATTTTCTCTAAAAATTGATACAATACACTACAAAATGCCAAGAGGCAAAGTTGCATTACAATTTAAGATGGTAGGTTTGAACTCCACAAATTCACCTGTGAAAGAGAAGAAGGGAGGGGCAAAACAAGAATGTACAACATTTAGAAAGAAGCCCCTCCTTACAATTTATAGGAGGAATGAGAGAGGGAAGAGAGAGGAATTCCAAATCTACCCTAACCACCTCTAGATTGTATTTAATTCATCTCATTATGGCGGTAGGTGAGAACCCTAGCAAACCAAAAAATGGCAAACTGTATTTTGCATTTTTGAAGAACTTTTTCTCATGCAATTAAAGATATCGAGTCTTAGTTGGATAGAGCACCTTGTAAGCTTTCCAAAAAGTCCGACCTGTGTGAATCTGAGCTCCCTGTGAAAATTTATGGCCATTTGAATATCTGGGTCAGGGTTTGCTTCCTATCGGGTTCGGGGTGTCAATGCTCAAAATGTTGTGCCTCTTGAAGGTGTGCCTTGGTGCATTTATCCTCACATCAACATAATTTTGAGTGCACCATAGGTGCTGAAAATGTGGTGTCAGTGCCTTCTAATCTACGCCAAGGGTGCAACTTTTTCCATGTCGGCGCTTTCTAATCTGCGCTAGGGGTGCAACATTTTCCATGTCGGTGCCTTCTAATCTGTGCCAGGGGCACAAATTTTTCCATGTCGGTGCCTTCTAATCTATGCCAGGGGCACAACAATTTCCATTTCAATGCCTTTGAATCTGCGTCAGGGGCGCAACTTTTTCCATGTCGGTGCCTTCTAATCTGCGTAAGGGGTGCAATTGGTGGCGTAAATAAATGTCATGTTTTGAGTTTCTTTGATTTCCATATCCTTTTGTTTGTCTATATTTACCTAGGGAGGGTGATATATACAACAATTTGGTGACTCAATGGGATCACCTGCCTACTAGGAAGAAGATCAGTGGCCTTTTAGCAATCCATTGGGCATGGAGTCATAAGCAATAACTTGAAACCAACTTGATATATGATCTCAATCCTGATACCGCAACTCCTTCTCCAAGATCATGCTGAACTGTAGAAATTAAACTTGAGAGCAATAGAACCTGTGTCGAAGCACTTAGGGAAATTTGAAGCTAACTACAACAAGACAATGTGCATTCACACTTAAAGGAATTGAAATCTAGGCTACTATTTACAAGGGTAAACCTTTTCCTTTTAGTAGCAATGTTTAAGATAGATTCCGTTAACCGGAATCGGGAGTTATTCTCCATCCAATGTAGAAAATTGGAAGGAATTACTACTTTTACATCCTGTGACCATGTAGGGGCCACTCCAAATGGCATTAAACTTGGAATGCCTTCCTGGTTTTTCCCGATTTGCATCCCATTTCAGAACTAGGTCCCCTTCACGGAAGGTCCTCACTCTTACCTTCTTATCAAACCATCTTTTTACTAAGGCCTGATCCTTCTCAATTGTTTGAACTGCATGCTCTCTGATTTCTTCCAATTCCATCAACTCTGCATATCTGGCCTCCATTAGTTTGAACTTAGACAACTCAAACTACTTCATGAGCTCCAATGCTAGCAATTCTAATGATATAGGCAATATTACCTCTTTCCCATAGACCAAATTGTAGGGAGAACTACCCGTAGACCTCTTTGGTGTTATCCTATCAGCCCATAATGTTGATTTTAGCTTGGTATGCCATGTCCTTGTGTTTTCATCTAGAGTCCTTCTGATGATTCTTAGCAAATTCTTGTTTGTGGACTCTGCCTGTCCATTACCCTGCGGGTAATAATTTGAAGAGGTGCTCAAATATATTCCATTCTTGACATCCCATTCCATAATCGTGGAACCTAGGAATGCCAATGCATTGTCTGATATGATAGTGGCCGGCACACCAAACCTGGTCACTATTCCTTCATAAAAGTTTAGTATGTTAGACTCATTTGCTTCTTTGAGTGCTACTGCTTCGGTCCACTTGGTGAAATAGTACGTTGCCATGAGAATCCACTTGTAGCCCTGGCTTGAGTTTGGATTGATGACCCTAATGAAGTCTAATCCCCATTGCATAAATGGTTGGTCAACAAAAATTGGGTGCAATGGAAGCACTGATAGTCTTTCTTTTCCTGGGAAGACTGCACATTTCTTACACTTTCTTATCCATGTATAGCATTTGATGAACACTGTGGGCCAATAGTACCCTGCCTTCATTATCTTGAGAGTTGTTATTCGTGGGGAAAAATTTCATCTAGAATCTCCATCGTGAAATTCTCGTAACACCCTCTCAATTTGATCCATCCCAATACACCTCAATAGAACTCCATTGATGTCTTTCTTGAACAAAACACCATCAACAAGCACATA
Organism: Taxus chinensis; assembly: GCA_019776745.2. Classification (NCBI taxonomy): domain Eukaryota; kingdom Viridiplantae; phylum Streptophyta; class Pinopsida; order Cupressales; family Taxaceae; genus Taxus; species Taxus chinensis. Next base: position 177,151,747 of record CM034147.1, read on the forward strand.
TGGAATGGCTTGTAATCTAAAGTATCTCCTCTTTTCTTTGCTCATTTATGGAGGGTGTAGGCCTATCTTTAGGAAGTGTATCATATTATGAGTCCAATAAGGAGCGGGCACATCATCATTTTCCTATTCTTGATCATCCTGTAGTACCAAGATAGTCTCTTTTTCATCACCTGCTTCAACTTGCTGACTTGAGGCTAGTTGTTCACATAATCCCTTTCCACGGACCAGCTTAGTGACCTCAATTTTGATGTCATATTCCATGACATGAGTGATCCATCATACACGTTTCTCATTCATATCCTTGTTTAGAAGGACGTCCTTGACTCCCGCATGAGAGAGCAATAATTGGATCTTGTTGTTTGAGACTAGGTGCTTGAATTTATTTAAGCTTTTGATCACTACAAGGACATTCTTTTCAATGAAAGAGTACCTAGTTTCGTATTCCTCCAAGCCTTAACTGAAGAAAGCAACTAGTTGTTCTAATCCCTCTTTGTTTTGTTGTACCAGGATTGCAGAAATTGTGTCTCCACCACCAAAGGCATATAGCATGAAGTCCTTGGAGAAGTCTAGATTGACGAGAGCTGGAGCTTGAGATATAGCCTCTTTTATTGCCTCAAAACTTTCCTTGCCTTAAGATGTCCAATTAAATTCCATGCTCTTCTATAAGATCAACGTTATTGGCTTTACGAGAGCTGCAGAGTTTGGAACAAACCTGTAGACAAAATTGATCCTTCCTAAGAAGCTTTGAAGAGCCTTCTTGTGACTTGGCAATGGCAACACTCAAATTGCTTCAATTCTTTCTGGGTCAATCGTCAACCCCTCCTTTGAAACAATATGGCCTAGAAGTTTTCCTTTGTGAGCCAAGAATATGCATTTTTTGGGATTCAATGATACCCCAAATCTTCTACACCTCTGAAATACCTTCCTCAGATGAAAGAGGTGATCCGCTACATTTTCAGAGAATACAATGATGTCATCAAGATATATCAGAACTATTTTATTCATCAATCCCTTGAATGCCATATCCATTGCCCTTTGGAAAGTGGCTCCAGCATTTGATAGCCCAAATGGCATCTTCTTGCAGGCATAGGTGCTTCATTTGGTGGTGAAAGCCATCTTGAACTGGTCATCTTCTTTCACCATTATCTGATTATACCCTGAGTAGCCATCTAGGAGAGAGAATCTCTCTGAACTGGATACCACTTGCAATATTTGTTCCATTGAAGGAAGTGGGTAATGGTCTTTAAGAGATGCCCTGTTGAGGTCTTGGAAGTCCACACACAACCTGATTTCACTGCACTTCTTCTTGACTAGAACCATGTTTGCAACCCAGCTCAAGTGATTGATCAAGAATAAAATGCTTGCCTCTATTATCTTGCTTAGCTCTTTCTTCATTAGAGGCTCAATGTGAGGGTTGACTAGTCTCTGCTTCTACCTGATGGGCTTAGCATCTAGATCCAATTCTATGGTATGTTGTGCCAACTTCAAATTGAATCCTCTTAAGCCTTCATAGCCCCAAGCGAAGACATCTTGAAATTCTTGGCAAATTTGTATGAAATCTGATTTCTCCTACTCAGTGGCCACTTTACCAATTTGAAGTGTTTTTCCTTCCCCAACCGGAATTGGCTTTGAATCTTCTCTCTTGACCTATATGTTAGCCTTTTCCTTACGGAACTAGTCGTTAGGGTTGAAGATAGACTCTAATGTTACTAAACCCTTGGGAAGCTTGTTTTTCCACAGCTTCACTACTTGATCCCTATACTACTGCTCTATTCTGTCCTGATTTCTAGCTGAGAATTCAGCCTCTTCTTGCAAAAAATTGATGATCTGTTGATTGTTCTCAAACACCTGCTAGCTTGTGTTATTATCTGGAACTGCTAGCCTCACAATCACATGGATATGTGGTTGTGTTCTTTCCCTTCTGATGTTTTCAATCATGTCAAATGTTACTCCAAATCCTACGAGCCTATCAGCGGCTTCATTTTTCTTCCTGGGTATGGACACGACGTTGAAAGCTTCAAAATCCTCAATGAGGTCGCATACCCTGTTCTTGTAGTTTTTCAGTAGGTCATTCTTTGTAGCATGTTGTCCCCTAACTTGGTTGATGATTAGCTCGCTATCCCCGAACACCTACAAGTTCTTTATGCTCTTTTTCCTAGCCCAATGAAGTCCATGAATCAATGCCTTGTATTCAACCATGTTGTTTGAATAGGAATACTAGAAATGAAAAGATGAAAAATATTTGATTTTTTGGGGTGAAATCAACATTGCACCACCTCCAGCACCTTGTCTGCTTCTCAAACCATCGAAAAATAGTTGCTAAACTTCATTTTCATCCTTTTGTTCAAGCTGAATGATGTCAGCAATGGGTGGATTTTCGTTTACACAATACACACCCAATTTGGATTCTTCAATTTCCTTGTATGGGTCAAATTCATGACTCTTGTTTTCCCATTCATCTAAAGTCAAATCAGGAATTCCCTTGACCTTAGTACTTGTTTCTAGATCATTCGAACACTCCTTCTAATCAAAGGCTGAGCAATTTACATTGATAGGACTTGGCACATGAGGTTCAATATGGAAATTGGCAATTAGTTCTGACCTAATTATTGCTTTGGCCCCATACCTCATCCTAAAAATCATGTGTGACCAATCTACAGATAAATATCCACCGATTTTTGCAGTGAAGTCTCTTGATAGACACAATGAAAAGAGTGGTGGAAGGTCAATCACAGACACATCTTACAGAACTGTAACATTAGGACATGCATGTAGTGTTAGGCTTAACCCTTTTATGACCCCAACTATTTGAACTACTATTCCATCCAACTGTACTACTCCTTTCAACACTGGCTCATACTTCAGACCTAATTGATCCACTATTTTCTTCAGCATCACTGAACTACTTGCCCCTGAATCTATCATGCAGTTGTGTACCAGGTGGTTTCCAATAACTAATGACACATATAATGGTGGAGGCTTCAAATTCTTGCTTGGTTGACCCCCACCAATTTGCACTACATTACTGAGAACTTTCTCCTGTCCCCAGTTTGATACATTCGAGGCAGACCAATTAGCCATTATAGCTTGCAATAAATATCGTTACCCTGATATCGCCAGTGATTCCCACATGGAAAGTTTCACATGTGTCTTCTTCATTTGATAGATGATGTTAAAAGGGGATGATCTATCTTTTTTTTGTTTACTTAGTGTAACCTTTTCTGGAGCTTGAATAGGCGCATGTGTTGCTACAACAGGTACCTTAGGCTGATTTTGCACATTTGGAACTGAATTTGGTCTACTGACCCCTTGTTGTGTAGGAGTGGGTTGAGAAACAATTGGATTAGATGGTTTCCCCTCTTCTATGCTTCTCTTCTTTGACCATGTGTTGACAACCACACCTTGAAAAGGTTGTTCGTTAACTCCATAGAAGTATTCCATTTGCTAATTGGCCAACGTGGTTTCTGTTGGAGGTGCTTCTTATTGTGATTATTACTTATAATTCCCTCCTTGGCTTAGTTCTTGAGACGTAGCAATGGTTTGCACCATTAAGGCCTGATTTAGTGCACCATTGAAACATGCTGACTGATTGTGAGGTAGATTACAAGGGTAACACCAATCATACTACTATGCCATGTTGTTTTGTGTTGGAACCAAGGCTCTTGAGGATGTCATTGCATTTGGATCATATGGTAAAAATTGCCTGGCAACTTGAGGTTGTCCCTAGTTTTGGTTTTGATATGCAGCTTGAGCTAGTGGTCTATTTTGTTGGTATGGGTGCCTAGCTTAGTAATGTGCTTGAGGCTAATACAGTCTAGCACTTTGAGCTTGTTGTCTTTTGATAGTCACCAGCTCATTTCAAAGGTTCTGTAGCTATTTCATAACCTCCTGTAATTCCTTTGAAGTATTTGAAGAATTCGATGCCTCATTATTGCTTTGATTTCTAGGAGTTGGAATGGGATTAAACTCTAGTGCTTGACTAGTTGTAGGATTTCCCATATCTGGATAGAGAGGCATTGGTGGTCTTGGTGCAAACTGGCCAGCTTGGATCAAACAGTTCTCTACTCTGATAGTTGTGTCATAGGCCCCTAGTAGCATTGTCCCTCCCATTGATCGGATCATCATGGATATGTCTGAATTTATAGCCTTTAATAAATAAAGGAATGTGCCTTCGGTGGTTGGTCTAATAGCTATTGGAATCCTGTCTCATGTCTATTGGAATCTAAAGTTGAAATCTATCATTTATTCGTTAGGATCTCTTTTGATTGTCGTTAGGTGTTCCAATAAAGACAAATTTTTTTCCCTCTCCCCAAATTGGTTGTAAAGAGGTGAACAAATTTGGTTCCAATTCATAATAGACCCTGTTGTTAGGCTCCTAAACCACTATAAGGCTTTACCTTTAAAAGATGAAGCCAGTAACTTGACTGCAAAATCCATTTCATTTATTTCATGGATTGCACATGCATTGGCAATATCCTGGAATTGGTCAACAGGAGTAGTATGATTTTCTCCTGTGAAATAGGGTATATTCTTTAGCGCTGCAACTGAAACCTAATTCTTAGTAATTAGGGCGAGTGGACTACTACCCATGAAATTGACAAAGGGATTCAGTGGTAGATGTGCCATTATGATTATCCTAAGAACTCTGGTTGATGCGAGAAAAGGTCTATTAGGTGCAAGTGTAGACAAAGTCCGGTTAGGTGGAGATGGTTATCTTTGTGGTCCTCTTCCTCTCCTTCCTCTCTTTGGTGATAGTTGCAGGTAGACAAATGTCCCCTCATCTCGAGTATCAGACTTGGTTTGAATTCTTCTCATGTGCCTAGGAAACTTTTTTATCTACACTGCTGAATTCTATAAGTTCAGAGTCCCCAGATGTGTTAGAGAATGAGCCTAAAATGGCTAGATTCTACCAAGTTACACACCAAACCTGACAATATTAAAAATAGAATTTAAAATTTTGAAGGACTCGGAAGATACATTTCGTCAATTTGAATATTGAGTCTTGTTGTGTAGCCACTAATCCCTGAATGGTATAGGCAAAACTCAGGTCATGCAAGGCAACTTACAAAACCTAAAACACACTGTGTCAGAACTTGGGACATGCTCGACACCTAGGAAAACCCAAAATATGAAAAACTATGAAAATTTGAAATTCAAAATCTCAAAAATATAAGAGTACCCTTTTGAAGATTATCCTCTGATCTATCAACTGGTGAAATTTTGACTTGTTTTGAGCAAGTTACGCCTTTGAAAATTGATTTCAGAGTTCATCCTAAAAGATGAAAAAAAATTGAAATTGTAAAACTTGCAATTTCTAAGTCCAAATTTCTTGAAAATTCCTTCAAATCTTATGGAATGACCTCTTGGTCCCACCAGGCATGCCAAAAATTATTGATGGCAAATCATAGAACCCCTAAATATCTGCAACTGGATGGGTTGAGACTCTCAGTGTGATTGCATAACATGGAGCTTTTCCCAACTGTGGGACCTTGTGAATCAGGAAAGCTCTCCAGATTAAGGCCAGTTCCTATTCCTCTGTTCAGATGCACACATAAAAATGTAGAGGATTTACTCAAAAACATAATCTAACTTTCCAAGGAGACAGGGTAAGAAGATGCATAAAAATAAACCTAAACTAACAAAGGTGATGCACCGAGGAATGAAGAACACCTGTCTTGCCAATAAACACAAACGATTAAAATTGAATGCAAGATCATGCACAGATAACCAAATTTGCAATGAAATATCAGGAGGATACAAATTAACACAGAGAGGGTTGAGAATCACCCACAGACATGCATTATTTGCTCCAAATATTGATACAATACACTACGAAATTCCAAGAGGCAAAGTTGCATTAGAGTTTTATATGGGAGGTTTGAACTCCACAAATTCACCTACCAAAGAGAAGAAGGGAGGGGTAAAACAAGAATGTCCAACCTTTAGAAAGAAACCCCTCCTTACAATTTATAGGAGGAATGAGAGAGGGAAGAGAGAGGAATTCCAAATCTACCCTAACCACCTCTAGATTGTATTTAATTCATATCATTATGTCAGTAGGTGAGAACCCTAGCAAACCAAACAATGGCAAAATGTATTTTGCATTTTTGAAGAACTTTTTCTCATGCAATTAAAGATAACGAGTCTTAGTTGGATAGAGCACCTTGTACGCTTTCCAAAAAGTCCAACCTATATGAATCCGACATCCCTGTGAAAAGTTATGGCCATTTGAATATCTGGGTCAGGGTTTACTTCCTATCAGGTTTGGGGTGTCAATGCTCAAAATGTTGCGCCTCTTGAAGGTGTGCCTTGGTGCATTTATCCTCACATCAACATAATTTTGAGTGTGTCATAGGTGCTAAATATGTGGTGTTGGCACCTTCTAATTTGTGCCGAGGACACAAATTTTTCCATGTCGGCACCTTCTAATCTGCACTAGGGGCACAACTCTTTCCATGTCAGGACCTTCTAATCTGTACTAGGGGTGAAAATTTTTCCATGTAGGCGCCTTCTAATATGTGTCAGGGGCGTAACTTTTTCCATGTCGGCACCTTCTAATCTGCACCAGGGACACACCTTTTTGCATGTTGACACCTTTTAATTTGCGTCAGGAGTGTAAATTTTTCCATGTCAATGCCCTCTAATCTGTGCCAAGGGCGCAACTGGTGGCATAAATAAATGTCGGGTTTTGAGTTTCTTTGATTTCCATATCCTTCTATTTGTCTATATTTACATCTGGAGGGAGATATATACAACAATAACTCCCTATTGATCTAATTTTAATGAGTACCAGTGTCTTAGAACTCTTTCAAAATCAGATTTTTTATTAATATTTGCAAAGCTTGAAGCAAGAAGATATTTCTTTGCTAGGGATCCTGCTAAGAAATTGTTCCCAAAGATTGAAAAATAAAAATTAAAAGGAAGAAAATCCTAGAGAGCTATTGGAGGTCAGCAGACAGGAAAAGGGATCTCTATTGATGAAATTGAATGGCCTATCATTAAACACTGCCATTCAAGTGACTCTGAATCAGGTAGCTTGTGGAATTGAACTTTCCAGCTGAAGAGGGGCCTTCATTTGATTTTGAAAGCTTTGCTTCACATTTTTCTCCTATCTTTAATGAGGTGGATAGGGATTTCACAGAAACAAGGCCTTTGGGGGTATACATTTCGAAAATTATACTCCTGTGTTCCAAGAACCCTCTACCCCCCATCAATTTTTCACCCCTGCATGGTCACCTACTCAAAGAAACATGGCCCAACCTCCACCCAGGCCTCCATTTGTTGTCAACGCCTTTGGACCTATAAATATTGTGGGAATGGATAGATATCCTAATGTAGTACTTCAAGATGTAACAAACAAAATGCCAAAGTTCCAAGGAAACAATGCTATTATTGGAGATCAACATCTAAAGCTTTTTATCAATATGCTGGAAGATTTTGAGATTGAACATGAAGATGTATACATCAAGTTGTTTATCCATACCTTGGAAGAGGATGCTAGGTACTGGTATAAATCATTGCCAGATAACTCTATTGATTCTTGGACTGAGATGAGAAATGCATTCAGATTGCATTATGGTAATAGAACTGATCCCAAGTTTCTTTTGACAAAATTTGAAAACATCAAGAAGAACCCGAATGAGTTAGTACATGATTTCAACATAAGGTTTAATAAGACCTTCAAAATATTTCCTGTTAGAATAAAGCATTGTGATGAGTCATGCTTGATCAAGTATACTGATGCATTTGATAAAAATGCTGCATATTTTTTAAGAGACAATTATCCCGTAAATTGGAGGTAGGCCTTCACCATGGCTCTGCAAATAGAGAACAACATCAAGGAAATTGGGAAGCCTCCAAAGAGGGAGGGTGTAAAGCTGGTAAACCCCTAAAAACCTTAGGCAAGCAAGGCTACTGATTTGGAAGAGGTTATGAAGACTTTGGCAGGGGTTGTCCAAGAGATATCCCACAAGCTAGCCCGGGCTAAGAAGGGAATTTGGCATAGCTCACAAGGTCAACATAAATAACAAGGCCAAGACAGGTTCACAAACCACCAAAGATCTGATGATAGAGGCAAGGGACCTATTGGATCTAGAAATAGACAGTTCCAGGCTAGGGATAATAGAATGGTACATGATCCTTTAGCTTCTAGAGTTGCTGTGGTGGAGGAGACATATGTCATTGATTGGTGTGAAAAAAATTTCATGCCTCATGCTCCTTGTGAAGAAGATCAACAACAAGAAGAAGAAGCTGATGATGATAATGATGTTTTCATGATGAGTTGCTCCACCAGCTCACAACAAGGGGCAACCTCAAGTGACGTGATAAGTGCTAGAACTGTTGCCACTTTTTGGGACTTCATTCATAGGGTACATATTCTTGCCCCTTCTCATACTTTAGAACTAGATAATGTAAAAGCTTTTGAACTACCCAATAATGAATTTGAATATTTAAGGGCTTTAATGATAAAGAAAAATGATGGAGGAATTCCATCTGAGGAACATAGGCAGTTACTGATGAATGTTGTGGTTGGTCAAGAGAAGGAATATAATACATGAAGTAAGGTTGTAAAAGTGGCAGGGCCTCAAGCCAAGCCTAAAGCTCCCTTACTTTTAAACATTCCAAAGGAAACTCCTAGGAAAGAGGCATTTGCCAAAATCCCTACAGTTCCAAACAAGAGTCATACCCCTCTGCATGCCCAAGTTGTCAAAAGTCTTGTACCACATAGTGAGTGTGTTGGCTTTACTTCTAGTACTTCCTTTCCAAAAAATGTCCCATATAATATTTCCCAAGTGTTGAGTCAAATCAAGGTCTATGTTCCAATTGTTGAGTTGCTTAGGATTCCTGAGCATAAAAGGAGAGCATTTGAATACTTGGGGTTGAAAGAGGAGAGGACTTCCCTCGACAGAAATGTAAATATTATGGAGGCCCCACTGGTCATTGAAGAACCAAAAGCACCACCAACATCAGAAGAGCTAGATGAACCACTTGAGGTCTATTTGGGACCATCCTTGCTCAACTCTCAGATGAATGTGGATCCATTCTTCACCACTTTAATCATTAAGTATAGACTGTTGCACAACTACATGTTTGACTTAGGGGAATCATGCAATGTCATGCCTTTAGAAGTCATGAATGAGCTAAACATCAAAGTGACAAAAACATATGGGAAATGCACTACGATGGAATCTAGAGAAGTGCTAGTGGTGGGATGTGTGAAGGGTTTGGTGGTGGATCTTGTAGCATACCCAGGTAAAAATTTAAAACTTTATGTTGTTATAGTTGATTTCCTTACCAAGTGGGGCATGCTACTATCAAGAAAATGAGCTGTAAGTGTTGGTGGGAGTGTCCAAATCGATATGTCTTACGCCACCATTCCAGTTTAGGGAAGCCTTATCAGGCTGTATGGGGAAAAGAAAATGTTGCATCTTATTGAGGATCCCAACAATTCTTCCTATGAGGTATTGTACACAAGTGTTGATGTAGACAAATTTGTGGGATTTGCTGATGGAAAGGAGCACAATATTTGAGAATGCAAATGCCTTGAAAAATATGGCTCTCCTTGGGCTCTATTATTGGATGGAGCTTTCTCCAAATTTAGAAATGGTGCTGGTGTTGTTCTACTTTCTCCTTATCAGGAAAAATTTGTCTTTTCCTTCAAACTCAACTTTGAGTGCACCAACAACATTGTTGAGTATGAGGCATTGTTGTTGGGTTTAAGAATTTCTTGGAAATATGGAGTCAAGGACATTATTTTCAAGGGAGATTCAGAGTTAGTTTTCAAATAAGTTAGAAGACTGTATTCTACAAGGAATCAGTGAATGAAACAGTATAAACATGCAGTTTGGGACCTTATTGAGATGTTTGACTCCTTCAACATTGTGCATCATGATAGGAAATTCAATGACTTGGCAGAAAAGCTTGCAGTATTGGGGTCTCACTTTGAAAATTATATAGTGTCCCCATATTGTGAGTATGAGGTTGAGGTATTGACAAGACCCTTTGTCCCTAATAATATTAAACACTGACAGGTCTTTAATGATGATGCTCAAATCAGAAGATTTGTGCAAAAGAAAAGAGAGTTTGTTGATCAATGCATTGATTTGGAGCCAATGGTATTTACAATAGAGGGAAGAGAAACCTTGTTTGGCAAGGACATCATCTAGCTAAAAACAAATACCATTCCTCGAGTTCTAGTCACTTTTGAGTCCAATTTTGATAATGCAGATTGCATTATTAATAGATGCATGGTAGCCTCAAGGAATATCAAGGAGCATGATCTTGGCACAAAGAAGAATCCAAGGAAAATTTGGTTAGGCAACAATCTCAACAAAGAGAAGAAGCAGTCATACATCCAGCTGCTGAAAAAATACCAAGATTGTATGGCTTGGACCTATTTTAAGCTCAAAGCATACAGAGAGGACTTGTTTCAACATGAGATTCCCTTGGTGTCTAATGCAAAGCCATTTAGGAAAAAGCAGAGGCCCATTAATCCACTATTATCCCTCAAAATTTAAGAAGAATTGAAGAAGCTACGAGATGGTGGGATTATCCAACCCATAAGATATTCCTCTTGGGTTACAAACCTAGTGCCAGTAAGAAAGAAAAATGGTGACATCAGGTTGTGTGTGGATTTCAGGAACCTAAATAGAGCATCAATGAAGTATAATTATCCTTTACCAAATATGGAGAATATGCTCCAGTTAGTGACTGGTTCTAAGTTGCTGTCCACCATGGATGGTTTCTCTGGTTACAACCAAGTTGTTGTGAAGGAATTAGAAAGGATCAAGACATCCTTCACTACTCCTTGGGGGACCTATTTTTATGTCAGAATGCCCTTTGGTCTGATGAATTTTGGAGCCACTTTTTAAAGAGCTATGGATATTTATTTTACTGGCTACATCAATGAATTTATTACTGTGTAAGGGGATATGTAACAATGTTTTCTAGGAAGAGAAGTGACAACTTGCTGCACTTAGAGAAGATGCTGATAAGATGTAGAGAATATGGCATCTCATTCAATCCAAAGAAATGCCATTTTGGAGTGTAGAAGGAAAATTTACTTGGTCACATAGTGTCACAAGAAGGAGTGATGATTGATCCAGAAAGAGTAGAGGCCATTAGCAAGGTCCCAATCCCAAAGAATAAGAAAGGGATTCAGTCCTTTGTTGGGAAAATAAATTTCATTAGAAGATTCATATCAAATTTTGTTGAGCTGACCATTCCAATCATGTCCATGTTGAAGGACCAGGTCATCATGTGAGAGGAGACTGACATCCAAGCTTTCAATGGAATCAAAGAGGCATTGAAAAATGCCCCTGTTTTGGCAGCCCCAGATTATAAGAAACCTTTTTAGCTATTTTCCTTTGCTTCAGAAATCATTATTTCTTCTGTCTTGTTGTATAAGGATGATGAAGGGATTGAGAGGCCAATTTCCTTTTTTAGTAAGGCCTTGTAGGGGTCTGAGGTGAAGTACACTATCATGGAAAAATAGATATTTTCCCTAGTAAAAGCAATAAAAGTTTTTAGGCCTTATATCCTAAGTTCAAAGGTTGTTGCTTATGTTCCCCATACCATGGTAAGAGACATCTTGTTAGAGATGGAGATCTCAAGCAAGAGATGTAGATGGGTGAAAAAATTGCAAGAATATGATATGGACATCCAAACCACAAAGCTGGTGAGGGGTTTGGGCTTCGCTAAGATTATGGTTGAGAGCAACTTGCAAACTATTGAGGTAAATGAGGTAGAATAAGAAAGGATAGATGTATTTCAAACATTAATGAATTTTGAGTGGTATAAAGAATATTTTATCTCAGACATCTGAGCTTCCCTGAGCTCTTAAATAAGAACTAGAAGAGAGCCCTTAGGTTGGCTTCCCAAAAATATGTCATCACTGATTGTGGGTTACTTTGGAAGAACCCATAGGGATTCCTCTTAAGGTGCATTACTAAAGAAGAAACCCCTAAGATAATTGTTGATCTCCATGGAGGATTTTGTGTGGGGTACTTTGCTGCAAGAGTCATAGGACATAAGATCATGAGGGTTGGTTATTGGTGGCCAACTCTTTTTGAGGATATAATCTTCTTGGTTAGAATATGTGAAAGTTTCCAATGCTTTTCTTGGAAGACTGAAAGCTTTAGGCTCCTTTCCTTTGTAAACTATATCAATTGAAGCTCCATTTAAGCAATGGGGAATGGATTTCATTGGTGAGATTTTAGACCCTTCAAGTGCTGGCCACAAATGGATTCTTGTAGAAACTGATTATTTTACTAAATGGGTGGAGGCAATCCCCACCAAGAAGGAAACACACCAATTTGTCATGGATTTTGTGCTAAACAACATCATCTGCAGGTTTGGGGTACCAGTCAAGATTGTTGCTGACAATGCCATGAGCTTTAGAGCTAAACCATTGGTGGCAATGTGCAAAGAGTATGGGATCAACTTGACATATGCCTCCAATTACAATCCCCAAGGAAATGGACAAGCTGAGTCTAGTAATAAAAATTTGCTGAAGATCATCAGAAGAACATTGGAGTAGAACAAGAGAAAGTGGGGTGAACAGTTGAAGTTTACTGTTTGGACAGATAGGATCATTATCAAGAGGGTCAATGGAAATAGTCCATTTGATTTGGTATTGGAACTCAGGACCTACTGCCCCTTCATATGCAACTATATTCATATTAGTTTATGCAACATCTAGAAGATCAATAGGTAGGCCCTTATGGTTCCCACATTAATTAGATTATTGAGCTTGATGAAGAGAGGAGGGCATCCCACTAGAGGCATATAAAGTTCAAAGAGAAAGATGAAGAAGTTATTTGACAAGAAGGTCACTCCCAGAGATTTCAATGTTGGAGATCTTGTGTTGCTATGGGATAACAGGCATGAGGATAAGGGAAAGCATGGCAAGTTTGACTCATTATGGATGGGCCCTTACTCCATTGATATCAGGATTAGTGAGCATACCTTCTTCCTCAAGGACTTAGATGGTGAACTACTCGAGTTTCTTGTTAATGGTAGGCATTTGAAGCATTTCTTGGATTGATGCCCCTGAATCAAGGAAAAATTTATGTACAGTGTATAGTTTGTTGTTTGTTTCCTGTCTTTTGTGTTTTTGCTCGTTTTGGTCCTCGGTGACCTATTTTTGTTGGTTTCTATGTTTTTTTTGAAGATGGCTCTGTTTCTCTACTCTACAAGATGACTCCATTGCCCAATGGATATTCTTGGCACTTGGTCTACTTTTTTTCTTGTGGCACTCATAGGGAGTGCCCATCCCCGAGTCGGAGCCGATGTTGGTGCTCAAAATAGTCTCGCCCTATTTGTTCCTTTGAAAAATTATTGATTTATGGCCTCTGTCATTTTCTCCTTCCCCGTGTTGTGCCTGGTTAATCTTTGTGGCCATTTTTAATTTGTTCCTGGGTTGTAAATATGGGTCCATGGTTTGCTCCTTGTTATTTGAAGAAAAGGTCTGTAATTTGGGTCTCTCATTCTCTGTTCATCTAAAAACTTGGGTTCTCCCATGTTTTCCATTCTCCACAGTCAGGATTTGTCTTCCTTGTCATTTCTACCCTAAATACTTGAAGAAAAATGAATGGATGTATCTATGAGAAACATATTTGAGCCTTGTAACATTTATAAACTTCTATGTCCTTGGAGAAATTTTCATTTTCAGGCTCGAATGATTGTTTTTTTTGTATTTTATGGTTTGACAAGAATTTCTCCTAGGTCAAATTTGCATCCTTGCATCGATAGGGGATGTGGCACCTTTTTTTTGGACACGAATCGACTGGGTACTTATAAAATTTCTATGGAAATCTCCTCAACTCAAAAAATTGTCCACGTGGAGGAACAGTGGCGCTCATTTGAAGGATCTAATTTTTGGTTTGGCCTTGGAGTAGCACCGGGAGGACACGTGGAGATTTCCGCTACTTTTCCCGGACTTTGACAAATTTTTATGTAGCTGGTAGCAGTTTTGCAGAATAGGGACATGTGGCAAGCTCACGCTCATTCATGGTTTTTGCTTTGGGGACCATTTTGAAATAGCGTCATGGAGACACGTGGAGGAACCACGGGACATGTTCATGACCCACCCTTGAATTTCATTTTAAATAAATGCCAGGAGGACATGGGGAGGCCTCCGCTTCACTTTGCATTTTTCTTAGACTTTTCAATGGCCAAAAGGAGACTACCTCAGAGTATGACACATGGTGCACCTTCTGTTGGGCTTCAAGCATGTAGACAAATGTTTCCAGAAGAGGACACGTGGTAAGGCCGCACTCTTTGAAGGTATCAAATTTTTGAAACCACCTCAGGGTGCGCCATGGTGACACATGGCATTTTTGAAAATTCAAAGGGGCAAGGAGGCAGACCATTGGAGGTAAATTTGATTTTATGCCTCCTTAAGGATTAAAATTTCAAAATGGCCCACAAGCCCGATAGAGGAAGGGGTCAAAGCTTGCTCCAGTCAACGCCGGAGGTACGGACTCTTGGGGGGAATTTGGAAAAATTTCCTTTTAGGAGAAAAGGACTTAAATCATCAAAATGGCCTGAAAGCCTGATGAGGGAAATAGTCAATATTTTTCCCTGGTCAACGACGGAAGGGCGGAGTTACGAAGAAAACTTGAAAAAATTTCCATTTTCCAAAAAGATGGTAAAATGGTAAAATTTGGCCAGGGTTCTATTGCCACCCACCTTAGCACATGGGTAAGGCTCATTTCCTGAGGGCAGAGGTGCGGAGCAAAATGGAAATTGTTTCCTTTTTTTCAAAAGTTGTAAAAATTCAAAGGAAGTTGTTGACATTAAAATTTTCCTCCGTGATTTCTATTTTATTATGTATGTATTAGGAATAGGATGTTGTTAAGTATGATTAGTAGTGGTGTCTGATAGAAGATAACGGCGCTGTCAGTACGGTACCGCCAATAAAGTAGAGTATGGTAAGAGTCAAAGTACAATAGGAATGTTGTAAAAATTAAATATTTGTCGTAAGTGGTCTGATAATGTTAAAATGTCAAAGTTTGCGTAAGTAGAGAAGGAGGGTCTACATGATTAGGAATTAGAAATATTATATTTGTAACAAGGACAAAGAGTGATGTCATAAATATTTTGTGTGTTTTATTTGTGGGAAAGTCTAAAATGGTGGAACCCATGTGAGATGATAAGGTTTATCTTATCTTAGAAGATAAGCCTACATGTAAAGGCAAGAGTTTAGGCATGGAATATGATTGGCCAGAAGATATTTCCTATCTTATCTTAGAGATAGGGTGGAAAAGGCTGAATTCCTATAAATAAAGAGTCCCCCCCCCTCATTTAGTATAGAAGGAAGTAGTCAGAAAGATATGAAGAGTCCCCCCCCCTAATTGTGTAGGTAGAAGGAAGTAGTCAGAAAGATTGTATGAGTAATTGTGTAAAGGAAGCCATAATTTTGAAGGTGTGTTAAAGAAGCCATTAAGAGTTGTAAATGTGAAATTTCTACCATAGTTATTGTTGGAAGGCAAGTGAAGTCAGTAACACTTGAACTACCTCATGGGTGAGATTGTAACAATTTCATGTTGATATTATAATTTACACTTATATTTTAGATTTATCATCATTCCTTCTTATCATAGTCTATGGTATTCTTGTGTTATGTTTCTTGTTGTGTTTCCAGATTCCATCCACCAAACTAAAAGCTGTGCATTAGTAAATAATCATAGCACGAGGAGTTCCCGATGAACAATTATCATAGTGCTGGATTGGTGCTGAATTATCAGTTAAGGGTTGTGTAAGTCGAGATCCAAGTCAATAGGTATGTGGTAAGCTCGTAAATTTTTGTCCATTGTAATTACTTAGTTTTAAATATGGCTAATTAAAATACAAAATTGTTCACTTCGATGTAGTTAGTCAACATAATTATTCAATTGTTTTATATTTGGAGGCTTTCTATATGAGAAAAACAAATCATCCTCTAAAGAGATGTAATTAAAGTTCAACAGGGATACTATCAACCTCTGAGGAGGTCTAAAAGAATTTATAAAATTATTATCATCAAAATTTGAAGTGGGATTCTGGTCTAACAATATCACTTTTGCCAAGGTTAAAAATTGTAACAAAGGCCTTCAATAAAAAAAATTATCGATTGAATTCAATCCGATATTCACTTGCGGAAAATGCCATTGCAATTTAATCGATGTAATTACAATAAGATATCTACAAAAGGTTTGGATTACACATGTTGTTTCCTTCTATTCTATAGACACATTGTGTGTTATATTAGGTGCAAAGGGAAACCATCATGAAAATTTTATGCTTGGTAAAAAAAGAAGAGGAGATAATTGTACTAAAGAGATGTGGTTGATGACCAAAATGTATATAAAATTATCACTCATAGTGTATGAGGGATTGAATGTTATAAAGGGCTTCAAATATTAGGAGAAAGAAAATCCTGAATAACTATTTATCATTTCAAAATGTTATTATTATTATATTTCTTAACATTGTAAAGAAGACACATTCATAAGTTCACTCCTTATTTTGTATGATAAAATTATATGTTTATCAGTTAGGAATATTTATATCTTCACTATTTACAAGTTGAGAGTATTAATGTATAAGTTGTTTGTGTGAATTATCAAAGAAATAATATTGTAATAATATTTTGAGCTTTTTTTTTTATCAAATAGAGAATTAGAAATTAATCCCAAAATTTATTTATAGATGCATTTGGGAAGCCTATGAAATTATTAATTTTATAATTTGAAGGTTTTTTGTTTGGAATTTCAGGTATTGGCGATAAGTAGAGTGTAATAGGGTTCCAAATTTTACACACATGAAATATAAATAATTTGAACGAGTATTTAGTGCTGATTTAAAAAGACATGTGATAGAATATTTTGAAATTTTCTTATGTTCTACATGTATGGTTTCAATACTTGTGAAGTACATTTTCATTGACAAATATAGTTACTGGAAGATATCCACTTCATGGTCATTCAAGGAAGAGAACATTTTGGGTAATGTACATGGTGAAAACAAAATTATTTTGATCGATAATGAGATATTCATATCTATTTGTGTTAAAGAGGAAATTAATCAAAAATCCAAATTTACAGGAGATTTTATGGAACCTATATGACTGATTCATAGATTCAGATTCAATTATGTACATGGTTGAAACATCTAGGACAACATAAAAACATTTTTAGATCACTAAAAAGTTTCATATACACTATTGGTGATTGAATACTATTTTGTGCTTTCAAAATAAAAAATGTACAACACATTAATTTAGAGTGAAATAACTATATTGAAGTTTATAAAGATTTACCACCCAAAAATATTTTTTTTATTCGAAAATTTTCTACAAAAGTGTTATTCTTAGTAGAATAATAAAAGAGGGAAACACTTTTGTTTTTGGTTTAATTCACCACACACTACCATTTCAATTTTGGTACAACAATTTAAAAAAAAGGAATGTATTATTAATATTGGATTAATTGAACACCCACAACTCACACCCATTTTATTTTGTTTTTTTCCTTTTTTGTAGATAAGAACACAAGCATCATGAAACTAATAATATTCTATATGCATACTGTTCTTGAACACATCATCCACAAGGATGATTCACCACAGAAGAAGTTAAAAAATCTTGGTGGCATCGAGCTAAAAAATGACTGTTTCTTAGACCAATTGTAAGAGAGTTCTTTCAATGTTCCAAATAACATGGGTTAATATAGTGCTATGAACATCAATGAGAATTTAAAATCCTAATGACACAATGCGTTCATTCCATGAAAACATTTCCATAGAAGTTGGAAATTTCAATATCACATTTACATAAGAAGATTGTGAAAAGTCCATTGGCTTATTTTAGGGAACCTTTGTATGATTTCTTTTGTTAGTTTTGAACCCCATATTTGGGAATAGTGTTACAATAAAATTCAAAAAACTCTTAAAATACGTTACTAGAAATCTACCTTTACTAAGGGAATTCTAATTAATTTCATATCCATATTTAAATATGGAAATATATCTATAATAAATTTAAGTTTAATTGCATTTCCATGTTGAAAATTTGTTATTTCTAGCTGTTTTACTAAACAAACATATAACTTATTTCTTTGATATGTCTGTCTATATATAGTAATGTTTGTTTTATGTAAATAACCATGTTAAGAATAAATTTTAAAATGATTTCGTATAATGTGTGAGTGATTCTTTATTAATTTTATTTTGTGTAATGTGTATAAAGTTATTTTATATAATGTGTGTTGAAACCATCATATCTTAAATGTTTAATGAGATCAAGTTTTCATAATAAACAAACATCACAATCTTATTCTCCTAGTATTAAATGTGACACTTTTCTTGTTCCTTAAAAATATCTTTAGCAATTGGGTAACTGCACCAAGTTGGGGAGCCAAAAAGTTGACAAAAACCCAAAAAAAGGAAAAACGCGTACGTGTTATATTATAATGCAACTGTGTTATGGTTTTCTCATTTTGAAATTTACCATAGCATAACGCTTATGTGTTATGTCTATTATAAATAAAAATAAGAAGCTCGAGCCTCTATCATTCTATCCCCCTAAAATGAGAGTTTCAGAGCTTAACCGTAACCTATCATTTTGTTAATCAGTTGGATCTCAAGCTCAAACAATGTTCTCAGAATCATTAGGAAGACTTGAATCGACGATGGCACCATGAAGAAGAGGTAGGCACAATTCATTTCTCAAAATTCCATTGAAATTTTATAATCATAGAGATGAATTTGAATTGAATGCATTTTTTAATTGTTACAATTCAAGGTCGAAGGAATCAATCACAACTAAAACCTGACATTCCTGTAATCCCTCCTAACCCTCCCACAGTTTGTCAACATCCCCCGAGAAGTTAAGAATGTTAGATGCCCACATAGTTTAAAATTAAATTTTAAATTAAGGATTTAATAAAAAGAATGAGGGATTAAAAATCTACAAACCCCCACCACGTATCTCTTGCAAAAACATTACAGGTATTAGTTTCTCAATTTGATGTGGCAACAGGGAAAATTGATCATTCAACATCTTATAGAGAGGGTTGTAGGGTTTATTATTTTGGAAAATAGTCATGTGGATGTAAAGAATATTTTTTACAAAATACCTCATATGTGCCTTATTCATGGCCACCCACACTAATTTTATTATTTCGGTGTCATGCAAATAGTTTCCCATCCATTAGTGCAATAATAATTTGATTAAAAATAATTTTTGGGACCGATCGTGGATGGTGTTTTATTTTCCACCTTGCAATAGAAACGAGGGTGCCACTATACTTAATTACGAAACTATATTGCGAGTTTATCCACAACCGGATCACAAATTATTTTGATTTCCAATATTTCTAGGGCTAAGGAAAAGTATCTGCATAGGATTGACTAGATTCACAATGTACACCTATTCAGCTGGGTAGAGTGCTCACACAGAAGCCCCCTCACCCTGAGACTATCCCTCCAAAAGTGAAGGTGACAATAGAGCTTGATACACTTCATGCACTTCAGGTACTATCTACGGTCCTTGTTCGACATATGAGGTATTTTTATAATCCATATGCTCGCAGAGGTACACAAAATATCCCTCAGGGAGTACTAGCATTAGGCCACATATTTGTTCGTCATGCGGTACCATATTTTTTTATCATGAGGAGGAAAATAAATTCATGCATAATGATTTCGGTGGAGTTGGTGTTGGGTTTGCACACGATAATGTCAATATGTCAGATGCCTTTTTGAGTGAGACATTTGGATTACAGCCATCGGCATCACCTTCATAGGTATTTGTTATGTTTTATTTTATGTATTACAAAAATATTGGAGTACTTTATTTACTTATATATGTAAAATTTTTAAAATAATTGTATATGTACATGTATGCATTGATATTACAGCACGTAGCAGGGGTGTCTTCAACCTGACCATAGGCGGAAAGCACCATGCATACACAGAGGTAATCTAGGATGTTAATTGTGTAAAATTTTCACATACATGCAAATATATATATATACTGCTATTATTTCATCTACATAAGAACTCATTGAGGTATTCGCACAACATGTATTTTCATTAAATTTCTCATGTAATTCATATTATGTTAAATTACATGTTAATATTGTCCTTCATTGTAGAATTATTAACTTATGTTAATAATTTCCTTCATTTTGTATACATAAGAGTTACGTGTGATAAATAGCAGCTCTATTCCAATGATTCAGAGGCATGGTGGGGGTAAAAACAATAGCTCTATATTGATAAAATTATTTTAAAAATTGTCATTACACATACATGTACTTAGTCCTATTTTGGCTAATTTTGATATTTGATTTTGTGATCTTATGTTTATGCAGATAACTTCAACCCCCTCCATTTTGACTTAAAGGGCACAAAATAATCCATATCATCATCTTCGTACCCCCATTTGTACTCCAGGAGCTCCCGATGACTCATTTGAGTGTGAGATGTATATTCAACATGATGGACATCTTGTGGTAAGTTTGTGTATTTATGTAAAGAATTTCATTAGCATGGTCTTAAATACATTTTGAAAACATATATAAATTAAGTTTTTTTAAAAAATATTGTTTTCATTTACAGGTTCAACTAGAGGTGAGTATTCAGCAGAAGAGGATTCATAGCACGGGCTCAGATGATCCAAAGTCATCTTATAGATCTGCATCTTCATCTAAGGGAGGTAATTATTTGATAAAGGCCAAGAGAGGGATAGAATTTGATGATTAGAAAATATATATGTCTTACATGACATTTGTTTTGTATGCCTATGTGCGTGGAACTATATATATACCTATATGGCATTTGAACTTGATGCTATATGACCTATTTGGGATTTTTATTATTTATTATGTACATTAAAATACTATTTGGAACTCGATATTTTTGTTTGAGACCTTAAATTTCTGAGATTATTTTCACATGAAATAATATGATGTGCACTTGACAATATTTAAGACATTATGAATTATTTTTTCTTTTATTGGTGATGTACATGTACTAGCATTTTCAATGTATAATATGCATCAAACTTTAGAAATCAATATTTCTATAATGTATGTATATAAAGAGTTACCTAATCTGAGTAATTATTTATTCAATTTATCAATATGTTTATGTGTATTTACCTTACATGTGCTTCTCTTGGTCATGGTCTCTTTGTACAGATTCCTATCTTATCATACACCTACTACATTATTCAATGCTTCTTAGTCTTTTCCCCTATTAAAACACCTGAGAATACAACCATTAGGACCATCATTAAGACAATTTTTTCACAAGAAGCATGGATAAAAGGATCTAAGGATGCCCAAAAATTCTTACAAGCTTCAATAGTTAAAAGAGAGTCATCACAATTTGATGCCTTTCATCTATTGATATTTTGATAATGTCTCTCCAAATGTATTACTCCAATGCTCCAACATGTCTCCAGATACAATGACATTCTGATTCAGACACTCAATAATTCTTGATTGTCCAATTCATGTAATTACCTTTAAATCTATAGGAATTTCAAGTACACTTAGAAATCACATCACACCCTTCACTATGCTTGATGACTACCCCTATCCTTTTGTACGTGCTTTTGAAAGCATCCATGGGTTTATCATAGCATAAATTATCAATGAATGGAAGGCACTAAGTCGTAGGCCAGCTGAATCCCATTCAGAACTAAACAAGAAATATTTAGTAGGTGATTGATAACTCCCATGTGTTGTTAGACATTCCCTTATGAAATTCATTCTTAAGCCAATCTAGTCATTCAGAGCCCTTAAGGGCCTACACCTAGACAAGGTATCCCGAAAGCATGGGGAGTGTAGGGATCCAAAAAATTCCTCCCCTAGCATTCACCAAGCCATCTGGATGTGTTGGTGTAGTTGGTTCAGTGCCAACAGCTTCCGTTTGCAAAGTATTGCATCTGACAGCCTTACATTGACTCAGACTACAATATTTCGTGTGTTTGTAACCAATAGGACAATGAGAGAATTGAATGGAGAGGGATAAAAAAATGATAGACGTTCATAAAGGGCACCAACATGGAGGTTTAGGATCTAAGGAGATGTCTCTATGTGGCATGGAGTATGAGAAATCACCCATCAAAGATATAACATGTTTTGGTCTCAGGGCTCTTAAGGGCTTACGCTTGGATGAGATAGTCCAAAAGCATGGGGAGCATAGGGAACCAAAAAAAATCCTCCCCTACCATTTTCTTGGCCACCTCAACATGTTGTCATAGTTGGTTCGGTGCCAAGATCTTCCGTTTGCAAAGTATTGCATCTGAAAACCTTACACTTACTTATACTACAATATTTCGTGTGTTTACAAACAATAGGACAACGAGAGAACCAAATGGATATGGGAAAAACCATGATAGGATTTTTTATAAGGCCCCGACATGAAGGTTTAGGATCTAACAAGACATCTCTAGGTGTCACGGAGTCTGAGAAATCACCTGTCAAAGATATAGTGTGGTTTGGTCTAAGGGCTCTTAAGAGACTACGCTTGGATGAGGTATCCCAAAATCATATGGAGCATAGGGAACTAAAATAAATCCTTCACTAGCATTCACCTAGACATACAAATGTTTTGGTATAGATGGTTCATTCCCACGAGCTGGTGTTTGCAAAATATAGCATCTGATAGCCTTACACTGACTCAGACTACACTATTTTACGTGCTTGTAAACAATAAGACATCGAGAGAACCAAATGGAGATGGATAAAACCATGATAGAATTTTGAGAGGGCCCCAATGTTGAGGTTTAGGATCTGAAAATATGTCTCTAGGTGCCATGGAGTCCGAGAAATCACCCATCGAGGATATAGCGTGTTTTTGTCTCAGGGATGTTAAGGGCCTACGCCCAGATGAGGTAGTCCGAAAGCATGAGAAGCATAGGGAACAAAAAAAAATTCTCCCCTAGTGTTTACCTACCTACCCCAATGTGTTGGCATATTTGGTTTGGTGCCAAGAGCTTTTGTTTCTAAAGTATTGTGTCTAGCATCCTTACACTTACTCAGACAATAGTATTTAATGTGTTTACAAACAATAGGCTAGTGAGATAACCGAATGGAGATGGATAAAACTATGATACAATTTCATAGAGGGCCCTGACATGGAGGTTTAAGATCTGATGAGACATCTCTAGGTGGCACGGAGTCTATGAAATCACCCTTCGAAGATATAACATGTTTTGGTCTCAGGGATTTTAAGAGACTACACCTGGATGAGGTAGCCCAAAATCATGGTAGCATAGGGAACCAAAAAAAATCCTCCACTAGCTTTCACGTGGCCATCCAGACTTTTTGGCATAGATGGTTTGGTCCCATGAGTTACAGTTTGCAAAATATAGTATCTAGCATCATTGCGCTGACTCAGACTACTTTATTTTACATGTTTGCAAACATTAGGACAGCGAGAGAACTGAATGGAGATGGGTAAAACCGTGAAAGGATTTCATAGAGGGACTTGACATGGAGGTTTCAGATCTGACGAGATGTCTCTAAGTGCGACGGAGTCTGAGAAATCACCCGTCGAAAGTATAGCATGTTTTCATCTTAGGGCTCGTAAGGGACTACACTGAGATGATTTCTCAGACTGTGTGGCACCTAGAGACGTATCGTCAGATCAAAAACCTCCATGTTGGGGACCTTTATGAAATTCCATCGTAGTTTTTTCCATCTCCATTTGGTTCTATCGATGTCCTATTGTTTTCAAATGCATGAAATACTATAGTCTGAGTCAGTGTAAGGTTGTTCATTGCCAATCACCTGAATAATATAGGTGGTGAAATGAGAAATTTTGTTTGTTGTTCCTTTCTAATATTTAATTTCTCTTACCTTCACATGGCTTCGAGAATAATAAATTCTCTACTGACAGTGCTACCCATGTGAAGGTGGAAGCATTTTTGGCACCAATAACCTACATAAACATATTACTCTTAGCAATTAAATAGAATTTTAAATCATACAGAATTTAAACAAAATAACTTATGTAAATATTAAAATTAAATTCATGAAGAACATACCTTTGCAAATTCAATCCAATGAACCGCAATGATCAACTGTACTCTTGACAGTAGCAATAATTGCTTTATGATCTAATTCATGAACCTTACATATATTCTTTTTTAATGTTTGACATCGATATTTGATCAATTTAATATTTGTTGCAAGGACCAAATGTGAATAGTGAAGTCTCTTTTGATGTACTTCATAGTCTTAAAATAACCAATTTTTTTATTTTTTGATAGGATATCATCAAAGCCAAGTTCTAGTGACTACCATTGACCTAGTGGGATACTCAAGGTCTTCATCATCAATGACTATGGAAGTCAAAAAACAATTCCCCTCTACAAAATGAGACAAGTAGTTTGTTCCCTCTTCGTTAAATTTTGTCACAGTAATTGCAAAATTGTGCCCTACATCACAAAGTAAAAATGTTCTGTCAAATTTAAAATACATTAAGAGTTGACCATTGAATAATTTATAAATCTAAAAGTTGGCATGTACATATATGTATGTACCTTGTTACACTAAATCAAAGACTTGGTCAAATCAGGTGATGTTGTCATTTGATTTTAAGACCTTGCAAGTTGTAATGCTCATGTAACTTGATGTGTGTCAAGTGGAATTAGAGGTCTACAAGTCCATTCATCCACCCACTATTGTGAATTACATTCATTACACATAAAATAAATGCATGATATACAAAAACATGCCATTCAACTAGTATAAATAGTCTAAGGATTTGCTCTGAACTATGGAATGAGTGCATATCAATTGATCCTACAACTGTCATACAATCTTCAAATTTTTCTAGGTTTTTTTCCTCTATCAACTAATAATATCTACAAACCGTTTATCTCTCTTGAGTTTCATGGACCATATTATTGACACACCAATCAACAATGTTTTTTTCATCTGTAAATTTAGCACCATTCTTGAACTTTAACTCTTCTCTTCCAAGTTCTCTTTTCACACATTCTCTTGCACCATCATGCTCTCTTTTTCCATGGCCTTCCTCAGTAAAAATCTAGATATGTTGTACATTATTTTCTTTGTGCATGTTGCTTAGCCAATAAAACATCTGTGCACTCTTGAATTGTGATGTTCAGTTGTCTGACCAAATGTAATGTTGATAAAAAATAATGTTCCTCTCATTCAAGTTCACATAAAAAACCTGAAAACACCCTTGAACATATTTTGTAGAATGTTTACGATCATCACTGATGTACAAATGATACCCTCTTAATATTTTTTTATTTTTCTCAGTGCTTTGTGGAGAGTGCATGAATGCTATATGTAAAAAAATAACAACTTGCACTGAGCTATAATATTGAGACTGAACCTATATTTATGGCTACAATGTGTAATTATATGGAATGTCAACTAATGAAACAATAGTACCAAGTGGGAATGTTTCCTTTCTTAACTTGAATTTCTCATTTAACCATCGAGCTATTTGTGTGTGCCTTTCATACTCATAAAAAAAATTCTCTTTACATTTGACCATATATTCTGATACAGGTAATTGTTTTGTAACAAGCTCACACCTCTTAGATTATTTTCCATCTTTTAATTGATATACCAATGATTTATATTTGGTAAAACCAACCAATTCTTTTCCTATTGAGTATGTACTCTCCTCATGGATATAACTTTACAGATTTGGCAAGCCACCACATACATTACATGTTCCATCCAAACATGCATTGATATAAAAAAATTGTCTAGTTGATTTTTCAAAAATTATGGACAGAATAAATTTCGTTGAATATTTTGGTGGGAAATTTAATCCACAGTCCTGTAACATGATGTTAGTATGTAAAACACGATGTATTTTGAAAAAAAAATCATAATGAATTGAAAATTCAACATGATGCCTATAACAACAAGATGTATGTTAGTGATTGATTTTCACATAAAAAGATTTTCTCATTTGAAATAATCTTTGGCTAATGTTAATTTGTGGATTTTCACTCTTAAACTTAGAGAAAAATTGTGTTTGAGTCATATCTAAGAAATGTTTTGCACATGATTCATGATTATGAGAACCTATTTTTCTTTTTACTGTTTCTCTTCTATTTGGTGACACCCTTGTGTTCTCATTCCAAACTTTTACAATTAATTCTTTTAGAATATCATATGTATTCTTGTCTTTTCATGGAAGTCTTCTATAAAAATCCCAATAGTCATTGTTATTAACTGATGCAAGAAATTTACATCTCTCTATTGCTTTCATTAGTGTTTTTCTTTTTAGCTTCAAAAAAATGTTTAATTTTCTAATCAAGTGATTATTAACTATTTTATCACTTACTATACAATTAGTAAGTGCACACCGTGTAGCATTACTATATTTGGTGTGTCTTCTACCAGCTACATTTTGGTATGCTTTATGTATGTGTTCAAAAATTGACACATTTTGATTAAAAACATTAGATGTTCATAACCCCACAGTCTTTATTACAGGAATCATCTTAATTAATTTCATCAATGTGACAAATAATTGACATCTTTGTGTGTCATTTAAATTATCAAAGTAATCATCCCAAATTTCACTAGCTTTTCTTCTTGCATTTGTTTTAGAAATTTTGTTAGGCATTGGTTTTATAACGCTTTCATCAAATTCAATTAAGTGAATTGATTTTCTTCTCAAAATGGGAGGAGGTGTTCTTAGAAGTGAATATTTTTTTACAAGGTTACTTTCTTCATTCAATGTTTTCATACAAATTTTGAGGTTAACATTTAGATTCATATCCATTTCTTCATCCATACCAACATTTTCATTCAATTCAATATCATTATTCATTGCAAAATCATTATTATCTACATTTTCATTATGTATTTCATCCCCATATTCTAATACATTAGCTACATTTGATATAGCATATGTACCTTTCCCTGCACGATTTTTTTGGATTCTCTTTAATTTTTTTATCCTCATCTCTTCCAATTGCTTCAGTGTCTTTGACTTTCCTCTTGTCCTCAACTTGAATTTTATCGCCCATGATTAAAAAAATCAACTAGTGGGGTAGGAGAAAAAATGACCTACTAAAAAATTGTGCAAGAATGTATAGAAAATTGCAGACCAAACAAAATGCATGCAGAATTCCCGCAACAGAGATGAAAGGGACGTTCAGGGGCCACATTATATAAACAAAGAATAATGCATATGATTTTTACCCTTTCCAACACATGCCTCAAGGCTTGGGATCCATTTTGGATCCCCAAGCCTGAGGCATGGACCTACACAAACACAACAAACTGAGTGTTTTTGCAAAAAACACAAAAATCCAACTTCCATCATGATAAATCAACATCAAATGATCATTTTGTTTAAAAAAATTTATACCACGATGTAAAGAAGAGTTTCTTCTTTGTATAAATATTATTTTTCAATTTTTCTAACAAATACAAGGTTTCCATATTATTTATTTTCTTAACTATGCCTTTTTAAAGCTATTTTTTAAAGTTTAAATATGTTTGTCTTTTTTCATGTATGTTTTTTTTTTGACTCATCAAAATTGAATAAAAAAATTTTAGGCACAAACTAGGCATAATTCTATATATATTCAAAAATAAATAAATCTAATTTTTGATATTTTTTTAGGTAGTTAGGGG
Source organism: Taxus chinensis (assembly GCA_019776745.2). Taxonomy (NCBI): domain Eukaryota; kingdom Viridiplantae; phylum Streptophyta; class Pinopsida; order Cupressales; family Taxaceae; genus Taxus; species Taxus chinensis. The sequence continues at coordinate 177,179,385 of CM034147.1, forward strand.
GGCATGGTCGGAGCTCTATTATTTTTCAAAACATAATTTTTTTGTACTAAAAAAATCATAAATAAAAAAAGATTCGCTAAAAAAATCTAAAATAAATTCTAACAAAAACTAGATGCTCCTAGCTATATTCCTACCAAAGGGTTTTTAAAAATAGTAAATGGTGCTAAAAAAATGGTGGGGGCACAAAAGTCACTCTATTATGTTTTTTAACAAAAATAGGAGCACATGTTGGTATTTTGGTTGTCTGAACCACATAAACTTATCTGTTTTTAATAAAATTTAATATCTTAGAGACTAGACTTAAAATGCTACGATTCATATTTCTACAACATCTTCCAATTTTGAGTGTAACTATTTCAAAAAACTCGTACAAGTTGAAGTTTCTTATTTTTTCAAAAAATTGCGTCCACTTAAGACCCCCAACTTGGTACACTTACCTTTTCCTCTCCCTCTCTCGTAAAAAAATATTCTTTAAATTCGAGGGGTTTCTAATTGTAAAATGTTGGTCATTTTTTCTTCCTCTGCAACCCTATTCTTCTTTCCTTTAGCTAAGATGTTGTGAATTAAATGGGTCTTAAGGCCTCCAAATAGAGAAATTTAATTGCACTCTTTGCTCTCCCTACTACAATGTATTGTGTGAATTCATATGGAGCAATAAAACTATGCTTTTTAAAAATATTCTAGCCTTTGATTTTTAGATTTTCATTTCTTTCCTCTCATTGCTATCAGGTGTTCTGTGCAACTAATGTTTCCATTGTAGGGTTTTTTTGTTGTTGTATCTATTTGGAAATGGTGTAATGTGTATATTTTGGTCTATGGTGGACGCCCACCCTCTCCAAGTGTATTCTTCTCCATTTTTTAGGGTTGGGAATGTTTCTAACACTCCTCTTCTTAGTGTATCACCACTCTTATTGTAGTTTTTACTTCATGTAGTTTCTCTATCCCTGTCTCATTGGTATTTTAGATTAAGCTAGTTAGTATGTTATACATACATTAGGAGTAGTTGTGGCAGGGAAGCTTAGGAGTAGGAACCCACATTCTCCAGAGGGTTATCTCAAGCTTTATTGGTCCCATAGCTTAAGGGATAACCCCATGTTATGCAATCACATCGAATTCCCCATACATAATTAGGCCATTCGAGGGGTGCTGTGATTTTTCAAGAACAATGCACATTGCCAAAAAAGAGGACTTAGGATGAGAGTAAATGGTCCCCCAAGAAAGGAAAAGTATCCTGAAAATAAGTTTGGATGGGATTGGATGAGACTATCTAGATAACGGATTATATATTATGGACAACACCTTAGAAGTGAGGAGGCAAGAATAATGTCCACATAAGTAGGTTTAGTGTAATGATAAGGAGGCCTCTAAGATAAACAATAATATGGCCACAACAACAGTCTTGACCTAAATCCATGGCAATTTTAAGGGAAGAACAGAAATGACAACATAGGTGGTCGTAAGAGGGATAGAAAATAGATGGATGAATTAGATAAGATGGGATGAAGATAGACTGGACAAGATAAGACTATGCCACATATGGAAAGGAACTAACCCGGATGCAGAAAAATCCTAGAAAAAATTGCCCTTAATGTCAAAACAACCATGGAGATAAGATGCATGGATTAGGAACAAGACATGAAAGGATTGATAATAAAGGGGGATTGTCAACCAGAAAGAGATGAAGTGGGTGTGAAAGGGGTTGCTGAGAAAGGAATAAAATCAATGAATAAGGGAAGACCCTTATCAAAAGGAGTGATGTGTGGAGGAAGGATGATAGAGGATGATGTAGATAAATCAAGAGGTAGGGTAACGAGGATTTGATTGGTCATGAATGAAATGTAGAAGAAGAGTAAAAATACTCAAGAAGGCCACATCTCTCTATAACATTATCGTTGATGGTAGGAAGTGACTTACAATGTTCAGTGTCATGATCCGGTCTACGATTATAGAAACAAATGGTTTGGAAATTGATCCGGTTTGTGATTATTGAAACCATGATTGAAGAAGTTTAAAGAAAATGTTTGAGTACTTCCACAGATGATTTGATATATGTGTTATTAGGGATCTTTTCAGATGATGTGGATGTCAAAGATGAAGGGAAATTGTTTTGTGGCCTCGATGCTTGGTTATGATCGATGTTATAAAAGAAGAAAGGTTGGATGATTTACGATTGGATTGATTAGTAGGTGGAGGTTGAGGTTCTCCTGATGAAGGATCCGGTCTTAAGAGGGAACCAAAATATTCAGATTTAGGTTGATTGATTGGTCATGATGAAGGAGGTGGTTCCAAGATGGACGGATGTGGCGTAGGATGTAGATTGGTAATTGGTAGGATGAATTTTAATGATCTTTCTATGGTTACACACAACAGATCATTATGGAATGGTTTAAAGGTTTCTTGATTTATATTTTTGAGGAGTACCCTTGGCCAAAATGAAAATGATTGCAACCGATGAATTTGAAGGTGGAGTTGTGTCTGATTGGGGAAGAAATTTTTGCATGATTTTTTCTAAATAATGTAATGGTTTGCTTGGTGTAGGAGGTTTTCATAGTGAAGATGAGACAAGAGGGTCACCTATAGATGTTGTAATTTGAAGTGATTTCCAATATTATTCAAATGATGAATGTGGTGTGCAAGAAGAGGGGGATACTAGAGATATCATCATGATGGTCGATAGGGTCAGTGTAAGAAAGAGCACAAAAAAAGGAACTAGTATGGATTCTAAGGCTGGCATGATGGGAAAAGGAGGAATAAATGTAGAGAAGGAAAATGGGTCTAATAAAGTGGATGAGGTAAATTTAGGTGTGTAATTAGTGATGGGATTAGATGTGAATATAAAAAGGGGTGTGTAGATGTTGTTGTTGATGATGTCTATGTGAGAGGTATATGTTGTATATTGTGAATGGGTAGATGTATAAATGAGGGGTTCTATAGGAGAGGCATGAGTGTATTTTTTGTTTGTATTTGGTGTTTCAAGAGGCATTGTGCATGTGGATGTGGATCGAGAAGGTATGCTAAAACGTCTATATGTAGGAATTGTTATCCAAAATTCACCCCTCAAGGTAATCTTGGAAAAAATACATCATTTCTTCTTGATTGAGAAAGTACAATTGGTCTAAAGAAAGAAAAATCAGATTATAGGGGTCCCTTTAGTTTCTCTCTAACTTCCCCATCTAGGGAAAAAAATCCAAGAAGTTGAAAAAATTACAAAAAATGCAAAAAAATTGGCATGTGCTAGTGTATTGTGGGTAAATCAGGTTTTTGGAGCCTAGGATGCACAAGTACGTGTAGGACGTCGGAGACCTGATAATCTGTAATTGCCGTAGGTAGTTCAAATAAAAAAATTCAGGTATATTTGGTCCACACAGTCCATGACACATTGAGACAAGCGGGAGCCGCAGAGCCGAAATAGCCGCATTCCTTTGTTGTGAGGAAAAGTCAAGTCAAAGTAGTCTAGGTAACACAGGTATGCATGGTACAGTTCAGAATGAAAAACATGACTTTTATTATTTTCCAATGCGGGTTGAAGGGATGTGGGTGAAGCGGTGGTCAACGGTAAGACGACTCGGTCAACGGCGGGACAAGAGTTTGCAGAGAACCCAATTTTTCCTATTTTTCCATGGAAAGAGTCTTGCGGGTGGATCAAAGTTTTTCTTCTGGGACAACCAGGACACAAGGACCCAATATAGCTGAAATGCCTGCATACAAAGGAAAACTCAATGCCTGACCCTCCCAAACATCAAATGGCCATATCGCTCCAATTTTCTTGAAATTTTATTTTCTGCAATGATCATGATGTCCTATACACCTCTAGCGCTAGGAAAATAAATGGCCATATGAGGGTAGATATATAAAAATTAAAGAAACATATTCAGCTCGAGGAAAGTAAATGCTTAGTCCCGTTAAATGAAAGAAATGCCTGACATATCCAAAATAGCTACCCACACTCAAAAGGACATAAATTTTTCATTTCTCAACAAAAACACACAAAATTGGTACCATTGGAATCACTTTTTTGATCCCAAAGCTTAAAAATCAAGAAATCTAGAATTTGGTGATTTCACAGAAAATGTTCCTAGTTCAGAACAATGATTTTATTTGGTAGTTGAGATGTATTCAATGAAGCATGGCATGGCATTTGTCACTGCTGCAAGTTATGGGACATTATGGGGGGCCTTTAGCAAGCAACAAAATACCATTTCACTTATTTACTACATCTTGCAAGTGGTTGAAGGAAATTTTTTGGGATTCTCATTTTCCTTCTCTCTCTCTATTCTCAAAATTATATAAATTAGAGTGTTGGGCTCATTGTAAAGGGAGATAGTTTTTAAGTAAAAAAATCTATCAAAATTGCTTTGTGAAGCCAATGTGCTACATACCCTTATAGTGGACTCCTTGTATGGTGATCCAGGGATTTATCTTTTAATAGATTGAGTTGTGCATACTTATGAAGCAATAAATGCAAGTTTGTGGATGTATCTTTCCCTTTCAATATCATTGCATATATATTGTGTTTATCTTATGCTATTGTAAGGATCCATTATTATATTGTGTGCATGAAATAAAGTTGTGAATGCATTTTCTGGAATGTGGAGAAATGTTTATCACCCCTTCTAGTATGCATTTTGCTTCTACTTTTCACACATTGGAAGACTATTCTCACTCTCCTTTTCTGGTGTATCACCATTTTAGTGTAGGATTTTTTTTCATACAATCTCTCTCTCTGGTCTCTTGGAAGGCTAGATTATGAAGGATACTTTTTCCTACATTAGCATAGATTGTGGTAGGTAGTTGTTGATGATGAATCATAGCACCCATGAATTTTTGCAACTTGATGGGTTGAGACTCTCAGTGCGATTGCATAACATGGAGCTTTTCCCAAGTGTGGGACCCTGCGAAATCAGAAAATCTCTCCGGATGAAGGCCGATTCCTATTCCTCTATTCAGATGCACACAATAAAAATATAGAGGGTTTACTCAAAAACCTAAACTAGCTTGCCAAGGAGACAGGGTAAGAAGATGCATAAAATAAAACCTAAACTACAAAGGTGATGCACCGACGAATGAAGAACACCTGTCTTACCAATAAACACAAAACATTAAAAGGCAATGCAAGATCATGCACAGATAACCAGATTTGCAGTGAAAGATCAAGAGGATGCAAAATGAACACAAAGAGGGTTGAGAATCATCCACATACATGTATTATTTTTTCCAAAGATTGAAACAATACACTACAAAGTGCCAAGAGGCAAAGTTGCATTATAGTTTTAGATGGGAGGTTTGAACTCCACAAATTCACCTGCAAAAGAGAAGAAGGCAAGGGGAAAACAAGAATGTCCAACCTTTAGAAAGAAGCCCGTCCTTACAATTTATAGGAATAATGAAAGAGGGAAGAGAGAGGAAAACCAAATCTACCCCAACCACCTCCAAGTTGCATTTAATTCATCTCATTATGGTGGTAGGTGAGAACCCTAGAAAACCCAAAAAGTGGTGAACTTTATTTTGCATTTTTAAGATTTTTTTCCCACCCCATTAAAGTCCAACCTTGCATTAATCTAAGCTCCCTGTGAAAATTTATGGCCATCTGAATATCTGGGTCAGGGTCTGCTTCTTGTAAGCGCTCAAAATGTTGCACCTCCTGAAGGTGCACCTTGGCACATCCATCCTCATGTCAACATCTCTTTACGTGCGCCATTTACCTGCGCCTGGGCGCATCTTTTTTCATGTCGAAATCTCTTTACGTGCACCATTTACCTTCACCTGGGCATATCCGTTTTCATGTCGACACTCTTTTACATGTGCCCTGGGCGCATCCATTTTCATGTCGACATCCTTTTACATGTGCCATTAACATGCGCCATGGGCACATCCATTTTCATGTTGACATCCTTTTACATGCGCCATGGGCGCATCCATTTTCTTGTCGACATCCTTTTACATGTGCCCTTAACCTGCGCCATGGGCGCGAATTTTTGCATGTCGACATCCTTTTACCTGCACCATGGACGCATCCATTTTCATGTCGACATCCTTTTACATGCACCCTAGGCAGTTGGTGATGCAATAAACATCAGGCTCTGAGTTTCTTTGATTTCCATATTCTTCTACTTGTCTATATCTACCTGGGGGGAAAGATATATATGATAGTAGTTTAGGAGTAAGTACCAACTTTCTCTAGAGGTCTATCTCAAATAGCAAGTCCCACAACTTGGAGATAACACCCATGTTATCCAATCACACTATGAGCTCATGCACACACACTTGTGCAAACCATAGGGTGTTATCATTTGGTGATAACAATAAAAGTACATGCTGAGGAAGAAGATGAGGATGAAAGGGATGATGTGGGAATTGGTAAAGAAACAAGTGATTACGTATAAGTGTAGCAATGGGTGTGTGTGAAAGAGGTGTGGATAAAGATGTAGGTGTAGATAATGCTACTACAGATGTGGTAAGAGTAGGAATAGATATGGATGAAAGAGTGGTAGAAGAGGATAATGTGGTAGGTAATGTGATTATGAGTATGATTGATATGAGGATAGCCCTTGAAGGAGGCATGGGAACAATATCAAGTATTGGATAGGATGATGAGGTAGATAAGATGAATGTGGAGGGAGGTGTTTGGTGTATGGTGTTGATTGGAAACAAGTTGAATTGTAATGCTGAAGAAGTTTGTTCTGGTTGTGGATTAGGGAATGGTATTTTAAAGATATAAGGTGATGAAAATTGAATCAGTTGGTGGGAAGTAGGAATATGATGAGGAAATTATGATTAGATGGGGGATCAATATGTCGAATAGCTATGATGATATTAGATGAAGTAGGGATTATTGAAGATGATTGAGTTGGAGACATGGTAGGTTTACATCATCATAAGTCATAAATGGGGCTACAAGGGGGCCTCGAAGAAACAAGTTTAGATGAGATAGGGGTCATGGTTGATAATTTTTGTAAAATTCTTCGAGGAATTTTTTTTTTCATTTTCAGTAAGACAAGCTAAGTAAATAATTATTTTTATGTTTTCTTTTATTATGAATGTGTGAAAAAGAATACGAGATGGATAAAAAGGCACCTAGGAAGAGGTAATCTATGTCTAGTTTCATATTTGTTATAGCCAGGGAAGTCTTAGGAGGCTTCCTATTGGGTGATGAAATCCCAATCAGTTAACCAAGTAAGGAGATTCTTTGATGCGTGCTATACATGCATGAGGTTTTTTTGTGTGTGGTAGAATGTGTGATGTAGAAGGTTGAACCTCTATTTACACTACGTGACCAAGAAGGATGTAGAAAGTATAGTTTATTTTTAAACCAAATCGATTTTTGATCTTTCGATGAGGACACACATATGAAAGGGAAGTTAAATGTAGAAAGGAGAAAATAAGGGAAAAAAGAGCATACCTAGATATAGATTTAAATTTTTATCTACATTCTTGAGTGATGAATGATCCCAGTAGACAAACCCAACATGAGTAAGAAAAAATAAAGTCCTCACGTTGTAGTGTTAGTAGAAGATAGAAAAGGTATAAAATATGGATAAGATCACATAAAGGGTTGTCCCACCAGGCGTGGCAAAAAATATTATACAAAAAACTTTCTTACCAATCAAACGAGTGAACTAGTGATAAAAGTAACTAGAAACTAAGAAATGATGGAGGGTTTATGTTACCTTAGATGTGATAAGATAGATGTATGGGTGTAAATTTTGTTATTCTCATTATAACTTGATAGAAATATGCAGGGGTTTCCAAAATATGCAGTTCCAAGAAGTGATTAGTTTCCTTTCACGGATGTCAACCCCCGTTTGTTTGGAAAAAGCAAAGTAAGGAATGTAATAGAAGATAACATGCATAAACAAAAGTATTATTGAATTTGGAAAATGGATGAGATTGATTTAAGCACGGTTTTTATTGAAATAAATTGTAAAATAAAAGGTTACCTATTCTGGGTCGACGGTGACCCAGACTATGCAGAGGAAGGTCAACGGAAAACTTGGAGGATGGATTTTTATTATAAGCGTAATATGCAGACCTACAAGATTCTGAATACAAAACATGTTGCGAAAGAGGCTTGTATATCATCTACAAAAGATAACCAGAGGTAGGGAGCTCCAACAAGTAATAATAAACAACAAAAAGAGAGGTTGGATTAACAAACCAGGCTAGGCCTGGGTCAACGGTGATCAAGGTGCAGGTAGGATAATTTTGAGACATAGAGAGGCATAATGATGTTCTAGGTAATCTGGGTCAGGAACATGATAAGGGTGAACGAAAAAAGGATATTTGGAGGTTGAAATCAAAGTTGCATAAGGATGGGTTAACAGTAATTTGATAGGATTGACGAAGACTGTAAAAAAATTAGATAAGGCCAAGGGTGAGTAGATGAGAAGGAAAACTTGCAAGAAAATAGGCTTAAAGAGAAGGTAACTTGAGAGGTTGTGCGTGTTGCTCAAGCTCAACATAACCTAAAAAATATTAGACACAAGAAATAAAAATATAATTTGATAAAAATCTGAATAAAGTAGCATGGAGATAGTGATAAGTCTCATAAAATATGATCATGAGTGATGCAAGCATATTGAAATGATTTCCAGGATATTTTTAATTGTTACAGGAACGTTCAAATGAGAGAGAAAGCTCACAAGTCACAAGAGTTAAGAATTTTAAATGCATTTGATGATTTCTATCAAGAAAATACTAGATTTATAACGGTGACAACGATAGGGATGAGTTACCACCGATTTCGGAGAAAGTTTCCCTAATGGGAAAGCTTTTATTATTCTTGTGTGATTTTGGATTTTTAAGAGTTAGTCAGATTCTTTAAAGCATGTAGGAAATATTAAATTTCTTGGGGATAAATTATGGGTAGTTAGGGAATAAAAATAGATGGGAGAAAATCTTAGAAACGAAAGGGGATGGATTTAGGATAAAATCATCCTAAACACAAGGTTGGTTAAGGAAAGATAGTGGGTATTAATTAATTAACAGGAATTAATTGTAATAAATATTAATATGGATGGGATAATTGGGCATGTAATATATTAAACGATTAATTAATTAATCAATGTGGCTTGATTAATTAATGGAAATTAGATGTGCATTTGATTAAATAAAGGGGATGAATTAAATAAATATATGCACACGAGTGATCAAGGGTTTAGATAGCGAATTTAGGTGTCTACAGGAAGTCATAAAAGATTATGAAGTTGTTTTGGGTCAACATATTAACTTCCATAAAAGATCATGTTTTTTTATAAATGTTCAAAAATAGTAGCAAAAAACACTCGCTAAAATCTTTGGATGTAGAATAAAATCCTTTCCGAATAACTATCTTAGAATACCCTTTTGTGGTAATATGATGCCTATAGAGTCCTGAAAAGGTCTGATAGAGAGATTTGAAAGAAATAGTACTTCCTGGAAAGGTTTCCTCCTTACCCAAGCTGGTAAGGCCCAATTGCTTCAAATCTTAATGCAAGGGTGGTTTTGTACATGATCTCTTTCTACAAGATTCCAGGAAAAGTTAGACTTGAAATAGAAAAAATACAAAATATACTCTTGTGTCTTGGGAAAAAGTGACTAAACCCAAGAGGAATGGACGATTGGAGCTAAAAAATATGTATATAATTAATGAAGCCTTGATAGACAATATTGCTTAGAAAATCTCCAAAGAATAGGGGCTCTAGGTCAATATTCTATAGAAAAAATATTTGTGGAACTTTGGAGATAGAAGAGTAATTTTCTCTAATACTAACTTACCCAGGGGCTCAGCTTTCTGGGATAGTTTTTGCCAAAGAAAACACTTGATTCTAAAAGAAGTCAAATGGACCATTAGGGATGGAATAGGGGTAACTTTCTTGAATGATATATGGCTGGATAACTCATCCTTGGAGGTGAAATAAGCATGGAAAAAACTCAATGAGTTCTACAAATAGGGATTAGGGGAGAAGGTCATCTATTATTAGAATCATAGCAATCAAGAACCAAGATGAATTACTATATCCCCCCCTCAGGATACAATGGACCAATATCTCCATTTTATCAGCATAATGCTAAACTAAAATGTCATATAATCCCCATTTGATCAGCTGTGGATGAGATGATATGGATCAGAACTTCATCAGGGGATTTTGAAGTGAACTCAAGGTACAACATGGTTTTTGAGAATGATGAGGAAAATAATACATGTTCTAAGTTTTGGAATAAACATATTATACCCAAATTGAATTTTTAATTTTGGGAATCTCTTAAGAATAAGATATTTACAATTGATAATATAAGGAAAAATTGTTTGTTCATGACCAATTGATGCTACTTGTGTAAGGAGGAGGTTGAATTTGTGACAAATTGGTTTATAAAATGAAAATTTTATTTTTAGGTGTTTATGGAAATAATAAATGTGTTCAACATTCAAGGATCATTACCAGGAAATATTAGAAATTTTATGGAGCAATGGAACACTCCCTACAAAGCATATTTGATCAAGGAGTTATGGAAAGGATCCCTCCCATATATTCTTTGGAATATATTGAAGGAGAGAAATAAAACATATTTCAGAAACAAAGCAGCAAAACCTGGGAAAGTTTTGAAAATTAACTTACAAAGTCTAAAGGAAAATATAGTTATTTATAAACATAACTGGCAAGGGTTTTTTTAAGGCATAAGCTAATATTTTATAGGCTCTCAAGATCATCCTGAAAAAAAACAGCACTTTGGATCCTAAAAAGGAAAAAAGGCCGAACTCTAAGCTGAAACCCCCACCCATAGGGTGGTGTAAAATAAAATATGATGGGTTGGAAAAATATGGGGAGAGAGTCTCTAGAGGAGAAGGATTGATTAGGAACCATCTTGGGAATCACATATTAGCATATGTTTGACCCCTAGGAGATAACTCAAATAATTATGTTGAAGTTGAGGTAGGTGTTAAGGGGTTAAGAATAACCAAGAAGATTAAAATTAATAAAATTATTCTTGAAGGTGATTTAATCCTCGTGATCAAGGCCATTCAATGAAATTATAAACCTAGTTAGAATATCAATAATCTTATTAATGAAGCTTAATCCATCATCAAATCTCTTGATTATGTGGAGGTTTTCCTAGTATATTGTGAGTTCAATGATTGTGTGGATAGTTTGGAAAATCAAGGTAATTATTTTATGGTTGTGGAAGGAATGGCAGGAGGCGGTACCTTTGGGACACATAAGAAAATTAATCAAAAATGAAAAGAAAAATATAATTAATTTTTCACGAGCTAGGAAAGATTTGGTCAAGATATGGAGGGAGCCTCAAATTTGAAAGTTAAATTTAGGAGAAAAATGGTGATTCGTAGGCTTTTTTCCATTTCCATTAGGTTTTTGTTTTGGCAGGTTAGCTTGGACCAGCTAGATATCTTCACAAACATGATGGGGGGAGAGAGTTATGTTGGAACCCAAATCTTACTACGCTATCAAATAGGATGCCATTATATGGAGACTAATGAGAAAAGTGGGATTTAATGAGTTCATAAAAAATATTAAAGGAAGTGACCCAGTGCTTGTTGTGGTTTTTATTGTCTCTTGGAACAATGCGAACATAAAATTGAGGGGTACGAAATTTCAAGTCATTGAAGAATATATTACAGAGGCCACGGGGATGGAGAATGAGTTCCTAAAGCTCTCCAAAGATTAAAGAAATAAGAAACCATGAAATTTCTTTTGTTCTTTGGGTTAGGGGAAAACTGCCACTTATTTTATAGTGGGATTGCTAAATATTTCTTTCCTTATAGATGGGTTGATGTTTGTAAGGTGGTCATAAACCTGGAAGGAAATTTTCAAAAACTCTACACCCATCACTTGTCTATCCTAAATTTCTTTAGGAGGAACAAGGTGACGAGTTTACTCGTTATCCTCTTTAGGTCTTTGACGGGTACTGTTGAGGATTTTTGAAATGGTAAATTTTATTCCCCCATCCACCATGGTTTGATCCTTCTTATCTTCCAATAAGGGAAACTGATCATCCATCATGCCTCCAAATCTATTGACTTAGATGAAGAAACTTTAGCTAGCATAATGCAGAGAAAGAAGCAAAAAAAGGTAAATGAAAATAAAGACAATGTAGTTATGGAAGTCATTTCTGACATGATGCGTGGTGATTCTTCAAAGGGGGAGAAGATCGAAGCATATGCTAGTGAGATTTCTAGTAACCAATCTAAAATTGCTAGCCTGAACATGGAGGTGGGTTCCCCGATTAACATCACTAAGTATATGATTGAAGATATGAAGGATTGGAACATGAAGGAAGCCCTTCACGAGTAGAGGATTAATGGCATTAAATAAAACATCCTCATGTAGGAGAACAAAATATCCATTCTCCAAGACTAGTTGGCTAAATAAGTTCATAACGTAGGGACCAACAAGTTTGAGAATAGAACAGAGAATGAGATTACCTCTGGAGATGACAATGTAGTTCTCTAGGTGCAAAGAAAAAACCTAACTAGTGCAGAACGTGGACCGAGATCCAAAACTAGAAGTGGCTAGAGGAGGAAATTTTAGCAAAATTTTGGTGGAATGGTCTATTTGGGTTATTTTATTGTTATCCAATTTTTCCCGTTAGAAAAAATTAGACAAACATGAACTTGCACGTAACAAAAATGGAGGAGTTGATCCATCAAAATGGCTTGCATTTCGGAGTTTGTCTTGATTGTTGCAATAGGCCTAAGAAAGCTGTAGATTTTTTGGGAAAAGAAGAAGTTTTAAATTTAGGTTTCGGACTTCGAAGGTGGAGCATTTCGGAATTTTAGAGATTTCAGTCAGTGAAAAGGAATCAACAATGTCTGAAAAGTTAGAATTTTGGGTTTCGGGGTTTCCATAGCCAAATGGGAAAAAAAGAGGAAAGAGTTCCAAAACTTGAAACTCCGAAAGTACAATTTTTTTGAATTTCAGGTTTCGGGGTTTCAGAGATATCGGTGAGCACGAATGTAGAAAAAAAGAAAAAATCCCAAAGTCTAAAATCCTGAAAGTTTGAAATTTCATACTTTTGGGTTTTGGAGTTTGAGAGGGGTGGAGTTTAGAGTTTCAGAGTCTTCGACAGAAAAATCAGAAAAGTGACCAAAAAAGTATGAAATCCCAAATGTATCAAACCCAAAAGGGTTCAGATTTTAGAAGTCAACGTAGGTTTCGGGCTCAACATGGAAAAAAAATTCAGGTTTCAAAAATTTTGAAGGTTCGGATTTTGGACTTTCAAAATTCTCTATGAGGTAGAAATAAAGGAGAAAGAATAGAGATTTGTTATCTCATATTATTATATTAAACAAAGGAACCACATAAAATATTTATAGGTACGTGAATAAACAAGGACCCCCTAAATGGACGGAGAAGTTACAAACAAGAAGGAAAGAATAATTGAATAGATAGGAATTAATGTATTAATATAAATTAAGTGCGTAGACTATGCTAACATCCCCCACCTTATTACATTATTCTTGCAAATCAGACCTTTGAAGATATCAAATTTAACTTTTCCAAGAGCCTTGGTGAGAAGTATTAGCTACTTGTGCTTCTGTAGGACAGTACTGGAGTTTAATATGATGGTTCAAGACATGCTCTTGAATGAAATGATAGTCAATTTCAATATGTTTCGTTCGTTCATGAAATACTGGATTTTGCACGAGCTTCATCACACTTTTATTATCACAATAGATAAGGGTGACTATTTTTTAGGAATTTCCACATCATCCAAACAACAACATAACCATATCACTTCACACACAACTCCTCGTGCAGTGTGATATTCTACATCTATGGATGAGATAGAAACAACATTATAGTTCTTGCTTATCCACGAGATGGGTCCAGATCTGAGATGAAATATGTATCCTGTAGTTGATTTCCTGTAATCAACATATCTAGCATGGTTGGAGTCGACGTATCCCTATAAGAAGAATTTATCATTCTTATTATATCCCATAGCATAATCAAATGTTCCTCATACATATCTTAATACATGCTTTATTGTTATCTAGTGACATTTCTTTGGGTCCTACATGAACCTGGAAAGATAGATGACGGAAAAGCAAAGATCTGGTCTGGTATATGTCAAGTAGATGAGCCCTCCAACATGTAGAGTGTGGCATCTACTTGAGGTGAGTCCTGGAATATTTAAAGTTGCAAGCCTTTCTCCATGGGAGTGGATATAGGCGTACAATCTGACATTTTGTACTTTTCCATGAGTATCTTCACATACTTTATCTAGGAGACAAAAATGTGATGCTCCTTTTTCCATATTTACAAGCCAAGACAGTAATGTAGTAGCCCCAAATCTATCATGTCAAAGGTTCTTTTGAGATCATTCTTCACAATATCAACCTGATCTTCTAAACTGCCAGTGATCACAAGATCATCTACATGTACAACAAAAATGACAATTTCCTTTCCAACCTTCTTTATAAACAAATTTGAATCTAACGGGCTATGAGTGAACCCATTCTGCAAAAGGTGATTTTCGATCCCCTTGGACCTTGTTTCATTCCATGCAGTGATTTGATGAGACAACATACCTTCTTAGGATGCTCTTCATCAAAAAATCCTTTAGGTTGGGTCACATACACTTATTCTTTCAGATCACCATTTAGGAAAGCACTCTTGACGTCCATATATTGAATTCTCTATCCTTTTTATGATTCCAGTGTGCAAACAACTTTGATGGTTTTGATATTCGCAGTGGGTGCAAAGGTTTCTTCAGAGTTGATACCCTCTTTCTCAGCATATCATTTTGCTACAAGATGTACTTTATGTTTGTCGATGGATCCGTCTGCCTTATATTTTGTCTAGAAAACCCATTTGCATCCTATGGGTTTATTTCCTATAGATAGACCGACAAGTTCCCATGTCTGATTTTTTGTAAGTGAGTCATATTCTGTATCCATGGCTTCCTTCTACTAATGTTGACTACGTGCTTCACGAAAATTTTCTGGCTTGCAACTATTAATCAGTGAACTCATGAGTGTAAAGTTTGCTTCATTTCTTGTTTTGACTTTGGATGATGTATCTAAGAGTTGTTGCAAATGTGAGTCATTAATGGTGCTTTGTACCCACTTCAGACAAGAACTTGGCTACTTTTGAGAAGAACTATGTTGTTTCTGTGTGGAGTCATGTGGATTCACATTCTCTAGATATCCAAGGTCAACAAATAGCTCTCTTGACAACATTTATTTTCTCCAAGTAGTCTCCTCTGGTAGTTCATCTGATTTAGGGACTATTCAGTGAGAGGTTGTTTGTAATGGTTCTTCTGATGTCACTACAGAGTCAAAGGATGACTCATCACAAACCACGTCCTGACTCTCATATATTTTCTTTGTCTTAAGATCCATGAGATGATATGCCTTCGAGGTATTGTTGTAGCCAAGTAGGATGCACAGGAGTGTCTTTGGATCAACCTTATTTCGCTTCTGAGTTGGGACATGCATCTCTGTTGTGCAGCCAAATACTTGCAAATGAGAAACTGATGCTTTTCTAACACTCCATACTTCTTCTAGCATTTTATTTTGTATAATCATTGTCGGTGCCTTGTTGATAAGATATATATTTTTCTGTACTGCTTCAGCCCAATATTGTTCCTCTATCTTTGTTATTTCTAGTATACAGCGAGCCATCTCCATCACTTTGTGATTGCATCACTCAACAATGCCATTTTGCTGGTGAATTTAGGGAGAAGTCAGGTTCTGATTTATGCCTTGTTGGTTTAGGAATGCCAAGAACATATTTGATGTGAATGCCCCCCCTCGATCTGAGCAAAGTAGAAGAAGAGGTTGGCCGGTCTCTTTCACAACACGATGATAGAAATTCTAGAAATGTTGAAGAGCCTCACTTTTCTTCTTCAGGAAAAACACCCTCATCTTGTGGGAGTGGTCATCCATGAACAATTGAAAGTACTTGTATCTTGAAAATGAATCTAGGAGAGGGCTGTTTAGATCGATATGAACTACCTCCAGACGCTTCTTGGCATGGAAGGTGCTTTCTTGAAATGTATCCCTGTGGCTTTTTCTTACAAGACAGCTAGGACAAAGAGGCAAGGAACTAGAAAATTTATGTAGTCCATGAACTATTTATTTTGAACTCATCTGATGTAACGAACTAGCTGACAAGTGTCCATATCTAAAAATCCAGAGTGCATTAAATTGTACTGTTGATGCAAATAAAGCTATTGCAGAAGATGAAACAATATTTAAAGAAAGTAACTTATCTTTTAGAAATGCTCTAGCAATAATCTTACCTTTTCGTGAGATCAAACATTATTTGATGCCATTTTGGGACAAGAAATTCTACCTTCAGGTGATGATTCAATAGTTGAAACATTGATAGGAGGTTGCTAGTCAATAATGGAAGATATAGTAGCTTTGTAAGCATACATTGTCGTGGTTCGAAAAGAATGGTGACTCTTCCTATTTTTTTCAACTTACTCTTTGTCATCAGCTATCTGAACCCGATCACTAGTGGGTTATTCGTCTAGTGAATCAAACAATGCCTTTTCACCTAACACGTGCTTACTTGCACTGGATTCTATCATCCAGACTCTTTTCGTGGGTTGTGCAGTCTGAGAGACAAGAGCAAGATTCTTACTAGGATTTGATCCTTCTGATGTCTCTTCATTAGACTCGTTATCTTGTTGGGCTGCGAGATGCCCTTTGTCCTTTCTCCAGTGGGGACATCGTTTGGAATTTTGAAAATCCTCATTCCCTGATGTGCTTGTTTGACTTGAAGACCCTTATTTCAAGCTATTGTCATAGAAGTGATCTATGTTGTTAGTGTTGGTTCTGCAAATGTGACACCACCTCTTTAACTTTTGATCTTTCTGATGTTGTTTTGGTTATGCATGATTTTCCTTTTCTAGGGGACCCTTTCAATTCTTTTGGTTATGGTATGGCTTTGAGAACATAGATTTATCTTGAGACTCCTCTTGGGATGAATTTATGGCCTCTTCCTTCTGCAACAAATTCACAAGTTCTTTGAATTCCACTATTTATTTAGATATATTTAGTGTCGTAATGAACACTTAGAATTGTGAAGGGAGTTCTCTCAAGGTGATTGGTATGAGAATTTTTTCAACCACTGTTTCACTGAGCGCTAATAACTTTGATCGTAGCTTAGCCACGCTACATAAGAACTCCTCAAATTTCTCATCTGAACCCATAGAGAGGGTGTGTAGCTTTGACTGAAGATGGAGGATCTTAGTCTAATTTTTGGCTTCATAAATTATTGCCAGCTAGTCCCAGACCTCCTTTGGTTTCTCTTCATTCCGAACATGTGTTTGCACATCATCACTAATACTTAGCATTATTAGCATCAAGGATTTGGCACTAGCCATCTCATACTTCATTAATTCATCAGGGGTTGTGGGAGTGGTCACAGATCTAGTCAGAATGCCCCATAATCCTTTAAACTGAAGGATTGACCTCTTTTTTTTTCAGGCCACAAAATTCGGCCCTTTAAGTAACTGAGCATCAGAGAGAAACAACTTTGGAGCAAACATTTTTTTTATATAAAATAATAAAAAAACTTTTTATTTATTTATTTATTTCAAGAGAGATTACAAATTTGACTCACTGATGAGAAGTACTGGTTCATAAATGCTCTCGAGACTCACGTGCTGAGAGACAAAGACACTTGGTGGGGCCTTCTTCTTTTTCTTCGCAGTCGACATCGTACTTGGCTTCTAACTAATCCTGAACTCACTTTGCTTGGCAGCTGACGTCGAAAAGGAAATATTTAAGAAGTCCTTGTCAAACTAGCTTGTTGAATACTAGATTGTCGATGTTCTCAAGCTTATCTAGTAAAGCAAAGTAGAACCCGGAGCTCTTAGGATCTTCTTCATGGTGTTCTCTGGCTGGTGAGTCGACGTTGTGGCTTTCAGCAATCTCGATCGTTTCATTTACGCTTGAAACTCAGCGTCGCTTTGAGAGACTCTAAGTTTCTTCTCTGAGCACTTTTTCACATAGCAAAATATTGTCCTTTTCACACAGCTGCAATGATTTTTCACGTAGTCTCTCCTTTCTTCACGTACAATAAAATTGAGAGGTTTGTCTACCAGTCGTAAGAGAATGGAAAACTACTTCAGTATGTCTCTTATCCACACAGAGTGCTAAATTTTTTATCTCAAGTGCATACGCTATGGGATTAAAAGGATTTAGCATGATGGTTCAACATATGCATGTGAATAACCAGCTTCCCGATGCACTTCCAACTGTCACATACATAGACACTGGTGTTCTACCGAAAATTATTTCTTTGAGAAATTCCTTTGATGCAAATCTTTTAATAATATCCATGCGGAAATTGATAAGGAATGCACTTCTACGCAGGTTTCTATGCAGGTGAAGAAGGCTCCTTTTCATGCACTTTCTACCACGCAGATTGCATCAGATGGAGACGAAGATCTTATGCATCTTCCACGTAACAAAATATTATGTCTTTTTATGTTCATGCAGGTTGAAGATCTATATGCAGTTCACTTCCACGTAGTCTTGGAACACTAGGTTAATTATTAGACCTCTCTCCATAGCAGGAAAACATCTCTTCCTCATGTCCATCTCTCCTTTCACACAAAAAGTAGGCTTATTTTCCTGTTGGTGCATGTAGCAGGAGATATTGACTCTCCACGTTGGCAAGTATAGTCATGTTTTTGGCTGTGACTACTTCACGCAGATTCTAGTCTAATCCTCCACACAACACCAACAAAAGGACTCTTAAGAACTGATAGAGAAAGATTCTTCACGCAACAAACTCTTTCTCCCAATTACCATGTAGAAGACAAGAAACTTCTCCTTTCCACATGCATAGGTCTCTTGTTGTCCACGTAGCAAAAGAGTCTCCTTTTTTTTTAGCGCAGAAAAAAAATGAGAAAGTATTCTTCTCTTCGTGCATCTACACACACAGGTCAGAGTCTTGATAGCTTTGATACCAAAATATGAGGCAGAAATAAAGGAGAAAGAATAGAGATATATTATCTCATATTATTCTAGTAAACAAAGGAACCATGTACAATATTTATAGGTACGTGAATAAACAAGAACCCCCTAAATGGATGGAGAAGTTACAAACAAGAAGGATAGAATAATGGAATAGATAGGAATCAGCCTAATAATAAAAATTAAGTACGTAGACTATTCTAACACTCTTGAGGTGATTTGGGAGATGAACAATGAAAAAGTTCCAAAAAGGTAAAATGTCTGAAAGTCTGAAATTTTAGACTTTCAGGTTTTGGGGTTTCGGAAGTTCAGGTTTCAAACTTTTGGAACTCTCAAGAAAAGTTGGCGGATGAACAATGTTTCAATCTCCGAAATGGAAATGTCTGAAAGTCTGAATTTCAGGATTTCAGAGGTTTCATGCATTTCAGACTCCGAGAATGGGAAATCATTAGTTTCGGCTCATGCTTAGGTGAAGATAGTTTGTCTTGTTTTGAGTCATTGTCATTTGTTGCGTTGACCTCTCGCCCATTCTTTTGCTCTAGATATATATGTATTGTGGGTTTTTTGGATCCCCCCAAAACCAAATAGTTATCTAATCTAAAAAAACAATCATTTAATAAACACTGCAAACCCAAAACCTTAAAAATAAATTTCTTGAAAAATACAACCGAAAAACCATAAAACCTTGAATCCCAATACTTCAAAACAAAAAACGTAAAAACTTTAAATCACCTGCAAATTCTTAGAAACCTTATAATCCTCGATGAGAATATTTCAAATGTATAACATGTTTATTCCTATAAAAGTATTATGAAGTGCCCTAAAAACTCGTCACCTAAAATAAAATAATATAAATTAAAAAAAAATAACCGATTTTTTTCAAAAGTGATATAATATATTCAATACATATATGTTAAGTGATACCAATGTAAAACATGCCTACCATTATTTTTCCATAGACTATGGCATATTTCTTGACTCTTCCTTGACGATATTACCTTTTTTGTAGGGATTTGTCTCATAAAATCATTATTAAAAGATAGGGCCGTCGATACCATATGCTTGGCGGGCCACCGAAAGACACAACTTGAACAGCGTCCTTGCGGCGATGGACCATCTTCAAGTGATAATATTTATAAGCAACGTAATTTTCTATTATATTAATTCATCCACAAGCCGCAGATAATATAAATAGTTTAGTCACATGCTTATGAAAATAATAAGACAGCATTAATCCTGGTTTTGTCCTCCCACAAAATATTGTGATCACCATCCCAAATGAACAACTTGTCCCCACCACGTTGCTATTTTCTACATTATTTCCCCTTTTTAAGTTATGATTTTAGAATTTAATACAAGCATTCGAGGCATTAGACAATATTTGGCAGCATTACAAGGATACGAGGAGATCATTATCTTCCCTATTATATTTTCTACAATTTTGCTAGGTTATTGGTAGACAGTGTGCAACCCAACAAGGATTTTAATATTTTCTTGGTGATCCTTAGAACTGACTCTTACTGACTATTCTTTTCTTTCCTTCCATGCACTGTTGTAGTTACGAGATATGAGCGTTTCTTGATCATAATGTTGATCATTATAGATGTCTAAATGCCTTAGAGACGGTCCTTCCTAAATAGTGTTGCTTTCATATTAATACACTCAATGAAAACAACTATAACCATCTACTAATTTTCTTGTCTATGCGTGCTTATTGTAGTATATTTTATATCAGACAACATGCCTCTCTAGAAGACCACAACACACCACAAATAATAATTCAACCAAAAAATAATAATCACTCTTGCTTTAAGGACAAGATTCCCGATAAAAAAATCGGTAAGAGAGGGGAGCATGTTTTTGTGCACCCTAAATTGAGGTGTCTATAGAGCAATATAAGTACCAAAAAAATACATTTAATAAATTATGTTCTTTTAAATCTAAGTATTTTGTTTTGAATATTTTTTTAGTGTTGAAAATGTTTTTAAAGGTATATAAATTAGATGGTTTTCTGTATAATGAAATTTAGGGTGGGCCATTAATAAGGAGTTATGTCGATTTTTTTTCCACTTATGATATATCATTTGATTAGGTGATTATTTGATGTGCTTTATTTTATTCATAACATTTTTTTTGCAAATTTTATGTCAAAAATTGAAATGTACTATTCATCTACTTTAAATTTACCCTTACTATTATTGGTTCATGCTCCACTATTGACTCCTCTTCCTTATGTTAAATTTTGCTTGAGATATTTCTTATTGTTTATAATATATATTTTATAAATTCGCTGCCCACTTAATTTGAAAATAGTTTTATTAAGAATCTCAACCCTAAGAATCAGATGAAAATTTTACTACAAAAATTAAGTTTTTTCTTCTTTATAATAAGAAATTTTTGATATTAGATAAATATTAAAATTATATTAAGGTTATCACAAATTCGAAGTTGGTATTTTTCTTTTCTAAATTACTCTTTTGAGTGGATGTGATCACTTCCTTAAGTTACCTCGATACTTTGTTTGATGTTACGTTTATGCGAGACACCATGTGACACCTTTGCAAAAAACATTTTAATAATAGAATCTTTACCTAAAAAAATACAGCAAAAAGATTGAGTCAGATTAACAAGTTGATTACACTAGCTAAAAAAAATAGTTCAAAATGAAAAAAATAAGCTAAATTTTTTTTTACAAAAGTGGCACAAAAATAATTAACTGAAACTTCCTAATGTAAAAATTATTGCATAATATCCGTATAAATATCATACCGGAGAAATAATATTATGTTGACCTATATCTAACAATAATGTGAAATATGACTCGTTAATCATCCCCATATCGAAAAGGAATGGATGATATCGGCAAACACAGAGAATATCAAATAGAACAATTAGAAAAGAGGAAACACATCAATTACACTTCAAAAAATACATATAAATGAAAACTATAAAGTAGCAATACATATTACATGTTACTTGCATTAGTTGTTTTTAACTCTCAATTTTACAGGACCAGAAGTGGATTGAGCTACAAAAGGTTAAAATACATCCAAAAAACACAATAAAATTTGCAAATAAATAAGAGGCTTCAAATATATTTCTTCTCATTCCAAAATCCATACTAATCTTTTACATCATTACCATCTTTCTTTTATTTCATAATAGCTCTAAAACCCCCTAAAATGCAAACAATTGCCTACTAGTAAAACACCTTGGATGGGCCCCAAATTTTGTGTGCCAAATATGCCTTCGTAAATTAAGGCCCACAGATAATTTTTCCTTATTCTATAAAAGAAGGAACAATTTATTAACACTCTAATTCTTGTTGACATTTTTCGCACCCAGTGCGAAAAAAGTCAACTTGAAACTTTTAAGTTTCTCAGATTGATTGAGTTGAAGGTTTGGATATGTTTGGGACAGCCACCTTAGAATAACATATAAATTTTAATTGTTTGGTTTTAGACAGTTGGGATGAATTTTTAGATCAAAACTACAACTTGGGTATAGTTACAGAAAGCCACGCCTCGTACATGCAACCATTCCATTTGAAAACCTTTTCAAAACTATGCAATAGCCGTAAATGACCATTACAAGGCCCTGAGGAAGGCAGGAAGGCAAGCATGTATTATACATGAAGTTCTAAAGCTGGGAACAGGGTGCAAAATAAATTTCAGTCATCTAACTAACATCAAAAGGTGCATTTTGATTTTAATTTATTTCCATACATAAGTGAATTATTTAAGTGTTTTGAGTTGTATAAGTTCATTATTCATTCAAAATGAAAAAAGTATAGAAAAGAAAGATATATAGCTCATTTATTCATAAGGAATAAAAGTACAATGAACCCACACAAGCCGTGGAAATAAATCTGAAATCAAGTGTATACAATGAAAGGACATATAAGTAAATTTGTGAACAAAAAAAGGATGAAATCCATCATTTCTTGTATTTTCATTAGTTTGGGTTGAGTTTTTCCTCGCTACTCCTCTCCACCATCTTCACCAGCTGCTGCATTGTATCTAAGAAGGAAAATAAAGGATTGTCAAGGCTCCATATTTCATGCTTGTTGTATTCACAACTTTGAGCAGGTGTGCTTTCAACTAATGTACTTGTAATCAGTACAAAATGAATAAAGAAACATTTACACAATATAGAATTCGGCACCTGTGACAAAGAAGGACCTAACAACATTATTCATCTTCATTTCTCATTTCAAGTAAGTAAAGACACAATTATGATGATGAAAAGAAAAGTTAAAAGCTTGAAGTATAAAAGGTATAATCAATTACAGCAGATCATATTTGCATACAACAGAATAATTGCATCATTACAAGCTAAAGTAGTTCAAAATCAAACAAATGACAGTCCTCTCATAGCTATAAAACTCAAAGAGCAAAGTGTTCAAGCCAAATGTGAAGCCTTTTATAAGCTAAGATGAAATCATTCTCTAGTTTTAAAGTTTCATAGACTTGCATGTTTCATCTTATCTTATAGTCAAACCTATAAAAGAGTGAATCATGAAAAAGCCAATGAATATTTGAAAAGAGGAGCTTCAAGAAAATAGAAACAAGATGAAATAGATTATAGTTCACATCTCAGAGCACCACAGAGCATAATGAAGAAAATGACCTAAAAAAATTAGGGGTTGTGTCTGAGTTCCCTCACAGAATGCTGAGACACATAGCCTTGATATTTACCAATTTTCATGAACAACAAATGATGAAAACATTTGGAAGAGAGAAAACTATTGGTTTTTGCAAATAAATTTATCAGAAGCTACTTTTATGATCAAAACGAATTATCAGAGTTAGTTTACAAGTATACAAGTTTAGAAAATAATGTCACATACATTGTGAAGGAGGTCATTAAATACAAAGGATCAAAAGAAATGTTCAATACAGAGAGCCAAGTCTGTGTAGATTCATGAATATTGAGCAACACAACATTCAAAACCCTCGCCACAAGATTTAAAATAAATATCAGAGAAAAATGTGAGCTTCAGCTCTAAATACAACATCGAAGGTGCCTTTTACACATCAAAATATGAGTATTGACAATACAAATCATAACCCAAATATGGAGAAATACAGAAACCCCAATGAGCATCAAATTATGGTGACTATGTTCAGGCATAATACACAGTGAATAAACTAGAAACCAAAGATGGTGATTAATAATAATAGATCAGAATCTCAATAGCTCAAACCAAAATAATCAAACCATAGAATAGAGGTGAGAAAAGTTGATACTTCCATGTTTTTAGTTTATCATCATTCAACAAAGAAAACAATACATAAGTTGAAACTGTGAATTTGAGACAAACACATGCCCAAGTCGAAAATGAAAAATCCATTAATGGGTATTTATAGATCTATGTATTCCAATCAATTACCTAAAATTAAAATGAAATGACTCCACAAGCATGAGCCAAGCTCACACATCCAGTCGAGAATGCATGGTCACCTTTCAATAGGTGTCAAAGGTTTTTCCTCTCCAAGGAATGAACTCTACGTGAGTTTCTCAAGAAAATATTAAACCAAGGAAAATAATCAAATTTCATTGATACAGAGTACATGAACTTTCCATATTTAGAAAATAACACGAAATACCAATTCATGGTCATAAAACCAATAGAACATTCATAGGAAAATATAGTACTTGGGTGTTTAAGCTTAAAACCCTTTTCACCAGTTGTGTCAAAGTTTTAGTGCAAAACCCATTAATGGGCTCTTAGATTTGAGGAAACACAGATTGAAGGTTTGAAAGATCACATCCATGGCATCAAATATAAGATGGACCATTAAAACAGATCATCCAAAGTCCCCTTATAAGGGCAGACCCAAGTTTCATGAAGTGCTATCACAAGTGCCAAGTAGTGAAGCTTCGAATTCTTAACAATGACAGCCAAGAGATCACATAGAGGGTTTCAGACCAAAATATTATAGAAAGTGCAAAGAATGGAAAATAAAATGCATAGAACTCTCTAAGCACTTCAAAATGGAACGATATCAATCTCAAAAGCTTCATCAATGGCAGACGTAAAATTTCCACCGAGTTTCCTTAGCTTGGATATAGTTCAAGTGAGAATCCAAAAATGACTAGGTTTTGGAGCTTTTACCTTATAACTCAATGGGTTAGTTTAACTCAACCCTAGTTATGAAAGTATGCACGTGTCCTAGGGACAAAAACCCTAATTGTTACCTGAGTTAAGTTTCCACTAACAATACAAAGCTCGAAGGATTAGTCCATCATGGAGAAGGAGTCTTCCTCAACTAATGATTATGTTTGTTGACTATAGTTTTCTCCTTAATAAATTATAGGGAATTAATCATTTCTCATGCTTAGTTCACACCAATGGTTTTGAGAGGTCCAAAACTAGTCCGACCCCATAGTCAGATGCCAGAAAAAATAATTACTAAAAGGCTGACAATTCCAAACACATATGCATAATACATTATATTCCAAGGTGCAGACCAATGATCAGAGATCCCATGATTTCGAAATCAAGTATATATGCCAAAGGTATAATAATCAATTGATTATTATTCAAATTATCATATGACATTTCACACAGTCAAAGAAGGGACAATGATGGGAAAGATAAAACCAAGCAATAATGAGTACATAAAGTATTTTATCTTAATCTTGCCAATGGTCTCATACAAAAGGATTTAAAATCTAAAGGATGCATTACTTGGAATGTACACATGTGGTCCCCACAGGTAAGTATAGAGCTATTTCGCTAAGTATTTTAGATTAAAGGCATTACTTTCACTCGCAGAAAAGTATCTTTTCATGTGACCAATTAAACAAAAAGGGAATGTCAACATCAGATCCTGAGCTTGAAGGTTGTCCCCATAAAGATAGATGTTTGGATGAATTGTTTTTACAAATAATTGAAAATAATATAATTTATTTTGCTCACAGAGAGAGAGAGAGAGAGAGAGAGAGAGAGAGAGAGAGATTAATTTTTGCATATGCATCCAAGGTGGTAAGTTACAGATGTCACATCAATAGCAAAAGGAAAAATGTGTATGCACATTGGTGAAGACTTGCTCATCAAGCAAGATTTATTATTGGAAAATTATTCACCCATGATTTTCTTAAAAATATAACAATCAATTGCAGTTTGACTGAATGATATTTTGGTAACCAAAGGCTATTAATGCCTCTTTTTATTAGTTTGCTTTGTTTTATTCCTTTATTTATTATTAAATAAAGCATAAAAATAGAATTCATGGGCGAACAACCTTAGTCTATTTTTAGGAAATGTGGGTCAATCAATTTTTCTATATATTATGTGCCTTGACAAAGCACAAATGAAGGAATTTTTAGATACAAGAGTGCTAAAGTAATTTTCTTCCAGGTTTTCCCTTTGAATGTGAAGTATTTTATGCCTTTATAATTATTTGTAATATTGTGTATGTTCCCATTAATCTTGTGAATGTTAATTCCCTAATTAATCATCTTACACTGTTACAAATTTTAGTAATTTCTGCTAGATATTAATGTGCATGTTTAACTTAACAGTGTTGTTGTGATTCTTTTCCCTCAATACATCCAAGTGTTTTCCTTTAATATTCTACAAAAAATTGGTTTTCTGTGCATCATAAATTCATTCCATATCAATTGTGTATGTACTCAGTCAAAGACTTCATACAAATTTGGTCTATCACCATAGTTTTAATTTCATTTCACAGACATCTTTTACCCTTAAAACCCAATAAATTAGTTTAGGATACATCAATAAAAAACCAAACTTGATACTGGAGACTCACCTCAAATTAGGTATACCCACAAACCTGAGATTTTTCTATTGTATCTACAAAAGAGAAACATAAACTTTGCAAGCTTAGAACACTTGCAGCCATCTCTCTATAGCGTACACTTTCAAGAGATAACAATTTTTTGGCATGCCCGGTGGGAGAGGAATAGAACTACTATTGGTGTGTTCTAAAGATTCAAGATCAATTAAAGAAGAACTTATCTAGTGACTCCATGAATCTGATTTCAGATCAGTACAACAGTAACAACATTGTCAAATTTTCAGCTACATTTTTAAGGTACTTCTCAAGAAAATCATATCTATTTATTTGTTGTTATCAACCGTTTTTATGAGCAGCAAACCTTTTTTTCATAGTTTCAGTATTTTATGAGGTCTTGCAGTCATGAACCCTCATTTTTAGCAGTATTATCAGCCAAGCCAGTAGTCTTTTATCCAATTTCCTCTTCAGACTAGTTTCATAACCCCTATCAGAATGAATATCCTTATGATCTAAACCTTGCAAATTAGTATGATTGTCAATATGATGATCATTACATTGTTCAAGGTCAAAGTTATGTAGAGAGTTATGCTAAATGTGAAAAATAAAGAGATCTAGAAATTGAGTTTAATGAACTTAAGAAATAATTATTAGTTTTCAAGGAGTTATACGACAGATCGTTAGCAGTGAAAACAGATAGAAATTTGGTTGTAGAAACTTGTCAAAAGAGATTTCCCGCTTACCTTCCCTAAAAAAATTCAATGCCTATATGTCCCAATTGTCAGCCAAAGCATCACATTCATCAAATTTTAAATTATCAGGCTACTGCAATTCCTTCTTTTCCTACCCCGCAATCATGCATTGAATTCTCTTTAAGAATAAATAATGATGGATTTTCATGTGGACTTAGGATTTCTATCACTAACCCTTTCTATATTAGATAGGTCACATTCTTGTTAAACTGTCCACTCTGTGTCACACTCATTTGGTAGGCTTCCTAATTTTTAAGGGTTGTTCTTGGGATCAAATCAATATGGTGTTATATATCCCAATTTGGAGGTAACCCATCTAGTTTCTCATCTATTATGACATCTTTTTATTATTTTAATACCTTTCCTACCACAACGGGTTTATTAAATTCCTCTATATCCACCTTCTTTAACATCAGTTCATAACACCAGCTAAATTCTTCCATTTCTATAACAATCTCTTTTATAGCTAACAAGCCCTCAATTTTCTCTTCTTCCTTGAAGGGTAACAAGACCACCTTTACACCATCCTTCAAAAAAGTATGTGTATATTTCCCTCCATAATGTGTAAACTTTCTATCATATATCCAAGGCC
Source organism: Taxus chinensis (assembly GCA_019776745.2). Classification (NCBI taxonomy): domain Eukaryota; kingdom Viridiplantae; phylum Streptophyta; class Pinopsida; order Cupressales; family Taxaceae; genus Taxus; species Taxus chinensis. The sequence goes on from CM034147.1 coordinate 177,207,426, forward strand.
TCCCAAATTATATATGGCATGCATCTATTGGGATAACATCATACTACACTTCATCCTTTTAGGTATTCCCAATTGAAAACTTTAGTAGGCATATTTTATCTATGGTTACCTTGTTCCCTTTCTTTAACCATTATATGCGATAGGGATATGGGTGCTTCTTAAATTTCATATCGAGTTTATCAACCATCACAGGTGAGACCATATTTTCACAACTACCACCATCAATAATAATTTTACACACCTTTCCTTCATAGGTGCATCTTGTTATAAGATATTTGTTCGTAACCAAGAATCAGCTCCAACACCATCCTACTCTTTCTCCTTCCTTAGGATTATCATCATCCTCCTCATCATGAGGGTTTCACCGAACTTTGCTAAAACATCCATTTCTTCTTCCTCTTCAATTTCAACCACGTTTACTTATGCTTTTTATTCATGACATCTATCATGTCTAGGATAGTGTATTCACTCAAAATCTCTATTCCCTTCTTCACCACATTGATTTCATGTATAATTCCTTCAAGGGATATTCTAACCCCATCCTCCATTATAACATCTTCCCCTCTAAAACCTCTTAACTCTTCAGTTGTTACTATGAATTTGATCTGATTCTTCATGCCCTTCTGCATTAGAGGATTCTCCTTTTTTAGAATCGAATCTACCTCTTCCTCTCATTGGAGATGGTGATGGAACTCTCTTCACACCTATTTAAAAATTATTCCTCTTGTTATTTTCTTCTTTTTTAATGTGATTTGATAAAGATCATCTAGGATATGGATCTGAAGCATAATCAGTCCATCTTGTATGCTATACCTCAACCCATTTATAAACCTTTCAGCCTTCTATTATTCACACTCTCCTTGTTCCATCAATATTTACATATTGTAAAATTCATTGGTGTAATATTCAATGCTTGAATGGCTCTATCTCAGGTTTTGAAACCTTTGAAATAGTTTTTGAGCATAATATATACGAAGGAACTTTTCTTTCAGCTTCTTCACCATTTTATTCCAGTTTCAGATCTTTCCCTTTCCTTTCCTTTTTCATTTATTTTGTAAGTGTTCCCACCAGATCATTGCATGTAAGACCAACTTAGTGATTGAAAACATAACGTTCCTCTTCTTTCAAAGGTTTTTCCACTCAAAGAATTTTTCAATGTGATTAAACAATTCAATCAACTCCTCTAGTCATAACCCTCCACCATAATAAGGAACATTAATCTTAATACCATAATTCTTTCCGTATAAAGCTTAGATAAACCTCTCCTCAAATGGTATCTCATTCAAGATTTTTTCATCTCTCTCAGTTTCTTCTTAATTTCCACTTTCATTCATTAGTGGAGGTAATTCTTCAATATTACTATGTAGGTTCCCCATTTTCTCGTCTCCTTGTAAGGTAGGAAACTTATCTTGTGACCTCACCAACTTGTCTCTATAGCTCATGCATTATCTTATTCATCTAGGCATAACCTCCCTTCCCGTTAAGAAATAGAGGCAATACATTAAATAGAAAAATGTAATATAGATTACCTTAATTGTTCTTGCAAGATGAAAATATTGCTCTCATACCAATTTTTGTGGAAAATTACCTACTAGTAAAACACCTCAGATGGGCCCAAAATTTTGTGTGTCAAATATGCTATTTTAAATTACAATCTACAACAAATTGTGTCATATTATATAAACATGGAAACATTTATTAAAACGCTAATTCATAGTAAAAAGAAAAAAATAATGTTCAGAGCCAATTTTAGACCACTAGATGAAGGAATCCATCCCCAAAACTATGCCAAAATGGTAACAACTATTGACGATATTTTCCCCCGTAGGAAAAAACTACCTAACAGGGTCCTAAAATTGGTTACATGGCTAAAAGGATATTTTTGAGTAGCTCAGAAAGTTCAGTCATGCATTGACCGCAGTCAATAAAAAACCAAATCAGGGGAGTTGGGAGGAGGAGCTCGTTGAGCTCGAGAGGACACATTAGCTTAGGCTTGAGCCCAAATGGGTTGGGCTAACCATACAAGGAAGATGATAAGCTAACATAAACAAGTTTGGTGGCCTGAACCAAAGATGTAGGATTTTTATTAGTGGAAGCTTGGAATTAGTAGAATACAAAGCACCAATTTGTTGGTGGAATGAAAGCTCATCATGGTCGACATAGAAAAGGAACTCGGCTGATCCGAATACATGGTGAATGAGAGAGAGCTCACATAGAAAATGATGTTGGAGGTAAAAAATTGAAGGGTGGTTCAACTCCAAGCGCGTAGAATGGGAACTTGAAGGAAGCATTTAATGAAGTAACTTCAACAGAAGAAGACAACACATGTAAACCTTTCAGTAGATTATATCTAGACATTTCATATAAGCTCCGAGACTTAACATGTCCTAACCTTTCATGTTATATTTTTGAATTATTCAAACTTTGAGATATAAAACAATATGCGGAAGAGAAATCATTAAAATTATAAAGACATTTTCTTTGACTTCCTTAAGCTATTATACTCTCATTACTATCCTTGGTATACCAAGTATCCTTCATGCATGGATTGTAGTTGTGTCCATACCTCTTTCAGATGTTCGATATTACCAATTTGTAGAAGGTACTCACCATTCACATTGTGTAGAATCATAGAAAGAGCCTCCTGCATTCCTTACCTTAATGCATTCATGTTATCTACAATTTCTTGATGACCGGTGGGAGGAACCTAAGATCAAGAAGTAATTTTCTAGATTTTCCACACCATAAATTCTAGTTTGAGTTGTAGTTAGTTTCATTCAGGATCTGGGTTTTGTCAAGATAGAAATAACTTGACGTCATTATTTTCCTGAACTTGTAAAAAAATATCCATTATAATATACAATTTACCACAGAGCTAGATACATATTTATCAAATAACCAAAACTTTTAATAATATCATATCTAAATTTAATAGATCTAAAGAAACTATCTGATCATAAACAATTATGCCATTACAATACATACTAATTAACCTCCCATGATTAAAATAATAACCTACAATATAAAGAGTTCTAGATTATACCCCAAATTTATATAAAATATATTCTGACCATATAAAAGAGAAGAAAAACCGCTAAGAATGTATAACAACTTCAAATTTCTAAAAAAATTAAAGTAGGAAAAGATCTGGCCAGCATAAATTTGACTTATAAATGACCGTCATTATGACTTATTTTTAGTCCATCGTGACTATCATTTGACCATCAATTCTAACATAGTGAAATATTCCTAGAATCTATAAGATTAAATTTGACGTCTAAAAGAACGTCATACTGCCTTATGTTTGGTCTAATGTGACGGTTATTTTCTCATCAAATTTAATGGAGCCAAAACTTGATGTTTATTTCCAGAATGTGAAATTTTTGAATTTCTTCTTCTTTATAATATTAGTGAGGTTATATTTTAATACATTTTAATAACCTATTATAATTTATAATATACAAATTTATATAATTTAAAAAAAAAATGGTAAATAGTTTATATAATGTAAATAAAAAACAACATATAATTCTTAAAAATTATAAACTATAGTATTTTTTATATAAAAACATAGAATCCTTATTAAATGGGTTTAAAGGACAAAGAAAAAGCTAAAAGAATTTTGCCAAGTGCAGGTAGATTAATGAGAGTACAGATTAAACTACATATTGTACAAAGTGGACAAGTAATTTCACCTGACCAATGAAATAAATTGAAATCCCTATTTTCATGAACCTTGTCTCCTCCATTTATTTCCTCTTAAGAAAAATATTTCATATAATTCCTAGAAGATAAAAACTTTATAACTTTTATGTGGCTATAATAGCAAATATTTTAATAAATTTTTACCACACTTCACATAAGCTACTAATAAACTAGATTTTATTTTAACTCTCCATTTATACCTAGGAATGCCACATTTATACCTGAGATATTATCTCATTTTATTCTCCACTCTGAAGCTTATATAAAACAAAACCTTGAAATAGGTTTAGTTATAGAGTTTTTATAGACTATAAGATATAAATGAATGGGGCCTCCCCCTTACATGGATAATATAAATGGTTAGGGAAACATGTTAGGTTTAGGTTTTAATACTTATTATTAAAAACTATAAAATTATAGTTATTTTGTTAATCATATATATATATATATATATATTATAAAAGTTTACTATAGTTTTAAGACTATAGTATTTACATGAATTTATTAAAATAATAGAAAGGATGCTATTTAAAGGGAGCCTGGCAATTATAGATGAATCCTTGAAAAGAATATGTAAAAAAAATTCAAACCACGATATTAGAGCAACTGTATTATTTTTTTCCATTCCATGGGTCCTTAACCTCGAGCCGATAGGAAAATTTTAATTTTCCTATTCTCAAGGAAAATAGTGTCCATATGAGAGACCTTGTGATTGAAATGTTTACATGTTTACCATGGAATTTAACTTGGGCATGCACATACATTACAAACTATACAAGAATTAATAAAATATTTCTTAAACATTTTAACCTTTACATATGATATTCATGCCTAAGTAAAACACATAGTCCAGATCCCCTTTCACCAAGGGTTTCAAGGACGGGGGGTCCACCACAATTTTTGCACACAATTTTAGTTTGCACAAAAAATGGAAAGAAGGGGGGCTTGATCATTTTAAGTACCCTTTCGGGTTGCTTGAAAATAGTCCGTAAAAAATAAATAGATTAAATACAACAACTTAGACCTAACGTATTTAATTTAAGCCATGCTCTAGTACCATGTTAGAATTTAACGTATTCTAATTATTACGAAGTTAATCAACCAATGCATTTAATTTTTAACCTAAACCATAAAACATTAAATGGTAAACATTATGTAATGTAATAAATAACATTACATAACATATTAATTAAGTAATACATACCAAAAGTAAGAACACAATGACACAATGTGTATAGTGGAAAACCCCAAATAGGGTAAAAACCACGGTAAAATAACCTTTACTTTCCAAGAACCAAATTTACATCCAGTAACTTTCACCTCCTCCTTTCAATCTAGGTTTATAATATTTAATATTATAAATATAATCATTAATGATATTAAATATTGAACTAACAGTATGTACCTAGGTTAGGATATTTAATAATAGAAATATAAATATTTCATATTATTAAATATTAACCTATATATTAGTGATTGGTTCTCCTTAATGTGATCTACCACTTGGAGTTTGTTTTTCCAGCTTCTCAAGAAAGAGAATCTTCTTGTCAATGGAATCCTTGTACTAACCATCTTCTATTGTCTGTAGCAACTTGAGAGCTGACATATCGATCGTGAGAGGAATTTTAACTTCGACTCCATACAACAGTTGGAATGGTGACATACCTATTGCCTTGTTGGGAGTGATCCTATCCACCCACAATGCATCGTATAACCTTTTGTGACATTTCCTTTGATTCTCGTTTACAAGCTTGCATACAATGGTCATAATGTTATTATTTTTTGATTCAGCCTGTCTATTTCCTTGTGGATAGTAGTAAGAAGAATTATATAGGAATATTCTATAGCTATAGAAAAACTTGGTCAACTCTCTTAAAGAGAAATAGGTATTATCTACTACAATATTTTGTGGCAATCTGAAACGAACTATGATATTCTCCTTGATGAAGTTGCATATTGTTTCAGTGTTGGATTGTTTGGCCGGAATGGCTTCCACCCATTTGGCAAAGTATTTTGTTGTTGTGAGTACATAGGTGTGCCCCACGCTTAAGTGAGGGTTCATAACACCAATGAAGTCCAGCCCCCATTCTTGAAATGGTTCTTCAATAACCACATGCCTGAGTGGTAATGCAGTGAGTTGTGGTCTTCCAATAGACTTTTGGCATGCTTTTCATTTAGAAACCCAATCTTGAGTGTCTGCAAAGATGGTAGGCCAATAATACCTTCCTCGAAGGATCTTGTGTGCAGTGACCATTTCTGAAAAATGTCCACCACATGCTTGGTCATGGTATGCTTTAAGTAACTTTTCTTGTTTCTCTTTATCTACGCACTTGAGTAAACAACAATATAGGACTCTTTTGTAAAGCCCATGATTCTAGATTACAAATTTAGCATCCTTCATCTTGAGTGTTCCCCTTTTCTTCTAATCAAGATGGGGAGGGAATTCTCCATAAGTCAAGTAATAGGCAATATCAGCATACCACTCATCAGTAGTGGTGATAAAGAGAACCTGTGGGTTGTCTTCTGAAAAATTTGAGTAAGCAAAATTTTCTTCTCCAAGTCATATTCTTGAGTCTTTGTAATCCAATTTCCTCTTTTAGCTCTGGGATCCTACTGTGTCAAGATGCACTTAATTGAACTTCCAGGGACCATCACCATCGTATGGGAATTGAGGATGTAAACCTTGAAGTTTTTTACATCCTTGACCACTGCATAGGCATGCTTTTTCAATTGGCTATATTTTAGATCATTCTTTTTCAAAGGACAACTCATGAAAGCAATAGATGCTTCCACACCTTCATCATTTTTTTGAATGAGAACGGCAGAGAGTGTATGTTCTGATGCATAACAACACATGATGAATTTTTTATTAAAATTCAGAGATAGAAGATTCGGAACCTTGGCAATGGATTTTATGATCTCTTTGAATGTTTCCTTCCCTTCATTGTTCCATTTTAAGTTTGCTTGTGGTTTCATCATGGAAGTGATGTGCTTCATTAACTCATCAAACTTAGGCACAAAACGAGGAATAAATTTCACCTTTATAAAGAATGAATGAACTCCTTTCTTGCTTATGGGCATGGATAATGCTTAAAATGATCTAATCCTCTTAGGATCAATGTGTGCTCCATGTTTTTTTAGAACGTGCCCTAATAAATTACCTTCTGTGACTCAAAAAATGCACTTTTTTGGATTAATCGATATGCCATGTTTCCTATAGCTTGCAAGTACTTGTTCCAGGTGATAGATATGATCTCCCCTCTTCTTTGAAAATACCATGAGATCATCAAGATATATGATAATGCAATGGTTTAGATCTTTGAAGTCCAAATCCATCACCTTTTGGAATGTAGCTCTTACATTGATTATCCCAAAAGGCATTCTGTTGTAGGAAAAAGTGCCCCAAGGTGTTGTAAAGGTTGTCTTGGTGTGGTCCTCCACCACTTTGATTTGATTATATCCTAAGAATCCATTGAGTAATGAAAACATTTCAGATCTAGTGACTACTTATAGAATATGGTCCATGATAGGAAGAGGATAATTGTCCTTTAGTGATGCCTGGTTCAGGTTGCGAAAATCTACACATATCATTATTTCACCATTCTTCTTTTCCACTAGCATAATGTTAGCCACAACCGTTGAATCGTGGATGAGAAATATGATCCTTGCATTCAACATCTTCATTACCTCCCCCTTGATGGTATCAACAATCTTTGGGTTGTACAGCCTTTGTTTCTACCTAAAGACCTTAACACCCTTCTGTAAAGGAATTGAGTGATGCATTTCCTTTGGCTGGAAGGATTTGAATTCATCATAAGAGTAAGCCAATACATCTGAGTATTTATTGAGTAATGCAACAAAACTTCTTTTTTCTTCAGGTGAGCAACATTTTCCAATATTGACCATCCTTGGCTCCTCCAGGGTACCAATGTTTTCTTTATCAAAATGAGGAGGGCACTGAGAAGATTTATTTCATTTCTCTTGAATGAATATTTCATGTTTGTCAAAGAGGTCTTCTAAAGAGACTAGGGCTTTAAGAAGTTTGTTCCCTTTCAATTTGATTACTCCCTCATCATCAATCCCTTCAATTCCTTCTTTCTCTTCTTTAGGGACTACTTCTTGCTATGGATTTTCACCTCCTTCAAAGAAGATATTATTGAAGTTATCCCTTTTCCATAAAAGTATATAATTTGGTTATCATCATTGAAGACTTGCCAATTATTTGCATTATCTAGTACACTAGGCCTGAATACCATTTCAATGGTCACTTTGTCTTTACCAAAAGAATGATGGGGTGTCACTATGGAAGCTGACACTACAAGAGAAATAACATTTTAATTATGTTCCCTTGGAATAGATTCAATGGAAAATGCATCAAAAGATTCAATTTAGTCCTACACTCTATTTTTGTTTTGTCAGAGTCTTAGATTCTTCACCTGATATTGTTGGCAGACCTGATTTACTACAATCTGTACATCAGCTCAGCATCTAGGTTTCTTGATTCCCATGTCCTCTTCTGCACTCATGCCTAAGAGTAGTGCTTCATACTTTGTAGTGTTATTTGTATTATCAAATCGCAGTTCGTAGGAAAATGCGTACAACTCATGGGAAGGAGAGTACAATACTACACCAGCTCCCAAGGCCACACTGGGATGACTGCCATTAATTTCCATTGTCGAAATTTGATCTTCATCTTCCTCCATGAGAAGTGGAAAGCTATCCTCTTTTATTGATTTGAGAAAGTAATTTCCTAGCACAAAATCGTGAAAGAGAATGTTTGCTTTCGGATCATCAGACCTTCATACTGTGAACTTCATATTTCTTACTGGTAGCAACTTCTTCATATCATCTTTCACTGGGATAGTTGCAGATGACCAATCCATTTTTAGTTCTCCACCCAGGTCTCTGTAGAAACTCCTACTCAATAACACACCAAAGGATGTTGGGATGTTTACTACCAGTATGGTTAGGAGCACCTTCTTGTCTGGAAAATCAGCTAGTGCTACCTGTGCATATTTGATTCTTCCTACCAATGGAACTTTTTCGGATTACATTGAGTAGAAGATGCAATTTACCTAGGTCAAGGTGAGGCCTAGAGCATTTGCAGCTTTGGCTAGCATCACATTGTCTGAGGCTCTGGAATCTATGATACAATTATTTATCTGGAAGCCTTTAATGGGGAGTGACAAGCAGAAAGGTTCAACCCTGTTGGTTTTGGAGGCACTAATGGATAACATGTTTTGTGAAGGTGGTGTGGATGGTGTGGGAAGTAATCCTTTATAATTATGACTCAAGGATATAGGGTTACCACCACGAACTACATTAATCAACCTGTCAAGCTAGGCATGGTGTGTTTGTAGGTATTCTATTTCTGAGAGCCGGACTTTGGTTTTGCTTGAGTGTTCCACATAGTCGAATGGGGTTATGGTGAGCAAGGAAGAGGTTTCATAAATAGAGGAATATTTACATGGTAGAGGATTTGCTACTTTTGGTGTTGAATTATCCTTTTCAGGTTTAGCAATTATCTTGGAAGGGGGTGAGGGTGTGGATTTTAATTGAACCTTAGATGCTTTTGCAGGAACAACATTTAAAGGAGAATTGTTCTTAGCAACTTTTGAGCTAGGAGAAGAATTAGATTAATTACTTGGCATCGTAGAATGATCCCTGATAACTAGTGAGTTTGGTTTTTCTTCAGCCGACTCCATAGAAGGTGGTAATGGTGACCATCTACTGAGGATTGTATTTTGTGTGACCTATGAAGGATATTCTTCTTTATTATTATTATCCTTTACCGCAACCATTGAGGATGAAGCACCTTTCATGGATTGTGTACAACTCAAAACAACACATGAGAAACTTTGAGCTCCTTCATAATCCTCATATTCATAATCAACGTTCTCCAATAGGCCATTTTTCATATCAACATCCTCGACCTCAAGATAGTTTTCATAGTCTTCCATGTTTTCTTCTAAAGTTTCATCAATTTATGCTTCCTCCTCTAGATCTTTGGTGTCACAGATGGCATAGAATGGTGGTGATTCAAGAGCAAACCAAAAAGGAGGTGGAGAAATACTTAGCCTATCTATAGGGCTTGGTTTCTTTGAAGCATTCCACATTGTGATCTTAGATAGATGGTTCTTCAAGGCAACCAAGTCATTTTACATTTTTTGGAACATCAAATCAATGGTGACAGAATTTGAATTTTGCCTTTTGCTTTCCATTGGGGCCTTTCATCTTTCCAGAAAGGATTAGATCATCATCTGTTTCTATTACATAGTCCTGGTCTTTCCTTAATGTTCTTGGTTAGTTTATTCTGAGGAAGAAACCTACTTCTAATGGAAAAGAACTAATGAAAAACCTCTTCAAATTATTTTTACGAGGCACCACATCTTCAGGGATCCTTCTTATCACTCTATCATATCTTGATACGAAGTCCCTCATTAACTCGTAGGTTTCATTCTTCATTTGTAACAATTGGAGCAAAAGATCCTGAAATTTTTTTCTGCTCTTGAATTTGTGTTTGAATGCACTTCTTTTATCCTCCCAATAGGTGATGGACCTCAGGGGTAGCATGTAGAACCATTCAGTAGCTTTCTCTTTAAGTGAATCCATAAAGATTCAGACAGAAACATATTCATCCTCAACACCAAACACACTGCAAGCACTGATAAATTTTGTTACATTCTCTTCAAGGAGTTGAGAGCCATCCCCTCTGAATTTTAGGAATTTTTTTCTCAAGCCTCTTGGTAGCTGTTGGAGTGGTTGAGCAAGAGCCAGTGGACTGGTGTTTCCTCCCTATGGTACATTAGGACTATGGGCATCATTATCATGTTAACGCTCATGATCATGATCCCCAATTCTATTTATATTTCTATCTTCCAACCTTGCTAAGGTTGCAGCTTCTATTACTTCTCTTTCGTATTCCTTAGCTTGAATTCTCTCAATTTCTTTGAGTTGAGCTCTTATTTCTTCATCGGCTCTTGCCTCTCTTTCTCTAGCTTCTTCTTCGGTCTCCATGTCATTGAACTCTACAAGGTCCTCGTTACTGTATGGAAATTCACCGTCCAAAGGATTGAAAACTCTCAGGTTCCCAATGTGACCAGTTGCTTGAAAAGTAAGCCTCTTGATTCTGAGTAGCTCTTGTATCCTTTAAAGTTCCTAAAAAATGGGATCAGTTTGTCCTCCTTGTCTTTGGTGTCAGGTGTATCTTCTATCCGCAAACTTCAAAATATATGCTATTCTTTATGGTGCTAGAATTTTTCTTTACCTCTCCAATTCAGCATCACGTTCTTCTTTAAGGTCCACAATTATTGTAGTAATGAAGTAGTGATTGGCTCTTTGTCTATTATGCAAGATAGCTTCCCTCAAATCTGAAGCGACTCTTCTTGGATGTGGAAGAGAAATTCAGGTCTTTCTAAAGGAGGGTTTCCTGGAATAGCCATGATTTGAATCCATGCGGCTCATATAGCCACTCAAATTCCAAAAAAAAAAATCTCTTTTTTGAATTTTGAATTTTTTGATCTTGCAGTCGCATTCAAGTGCAGATGCTGCTAAATCTAACCCATGGTGGTTGCCAAAAAAATTTGGCGAGCAAATTTTCCGAGTGGAAATTTTTTTGAATTCCTTGCCAATGCTCTAGGAATCTAAGTTCCTCAACTTAACCAGTGTAACTACCATGTATGCATGCACAAGAAAGCATGGATTATGCAGTGGCCTTTCGGATAGGGATCCAATAGGGGAACTCCACTAACCTTGCAGAAAATGCTTGTAGTTATCTGCAAGGGGGGAATTTTCTATGAAGGTGGGAAAGGGAGTGAGAAAAGGGGTAGGAAAACTAATGTTATAGGTAGAAAATCAGATTCCTTTAGGCACTAGTTAGGAATTTCAACACATGCATTTATGAGAAGAAACAACCATGTGAATGGCAACAAGACGAGATAAGATTGCGAACTCAAAGTTTCTAAAATATCCCCATCAAAGAGGATGCAAAATCCTTCTTCTTGTATTGATGCTTAAATAGAATTTGTACATAATGTGGGAATGGAAGAAATTTTAGAAAGGAGGAAAGTAGAAGAAAATGGCTATCTCCTTTGTTTTCTCTAAGTACAATGCACTCGTGAGTTTACGAGATCAGATCCCCCCTTTACAATGGCATGAAAAACACATTAAATATCTTACATGAAATGGTTACAACTTATTCTTTGTCAGCAAGAAATGGTTTACAATCTTTTCAATCATTCACGTCCGTTCAGATTCTTTATTCGCGAAGAAACGCCAATGGTGAGAAAAACTAGACTTTTCATAATGCAGTCGTTACACTCATTTTGTATCTTTGAATTTTAATAGTTCATATTGAATTTGAAACTTTAAACTAGAGTCATCCACACAGGATAAATTTGTAGGAGCAGGCATCAAAGATGCCTTTTGCATTTTCTGACTTTATAGAGATTTGACATTTTTTACATTTTTGGTCTTCCCTTCCGCTTCTGATATAATCCTGAGAAGTGGCTTCACTTGATTGGTGAAGAAATCACTGCTCGCTTTATGACGTTTAGCCCTTTTAATAAAAAGGCTCAAAACCTCAAAGTTCTCTGCCGACCCACTTCCCTGCTTTGACCTTCGATGCGGGCTTAATATTTGACTTTTTCCTTAGTGTGGGCGGGGCTGCGGGTCACTTTTTTAACTTTAATCCCCTTTAATTAAAACAAGGCTCAAATTCTCGAATCTCCCCAACAGCCTGCTTACTGGCCTTGACTTTCTATCCGGGCTTAATATTTTATTTTCTTCCTTTTGTTTGGCGAGGCCGTATATATTACCCTAGACATGTGGAGATCTGGCGCTCATTTGGAACCTACCTTTGGATTTTTCCATTGAAGTTGTGCCAGGCTGACACATGGAGAGCTCCACTGGGTCTTTTATACTTAGTCGACTAGGGCTTACTTCCCACTTGACTTATGTTGAGCTCTAAAAATGTGGAGAACTGGCACTCATTTGAGTTTCCACTTTTGATAGGACTCCTAAAATTGCACCGAGTTGACACATGGCTCCTTCTACCGATCCTAGACTTTTCAATGGCCAACTTTGTCTCTCCATTAACTATGACCACATGGCAAGCTGAAGCTCGTTCGAATATTGGTCCTTTGGTTTCATTACTGAAATTGTGTTGTTGAGGCACATGGAGGTGCTGACCCACTCATACTTAGTCAATTTAATCAATCGGCTCTATCCCTAATTTTGGATCTAGGACACATGTTGGATTGGCATAAATTTGGGAACTACCCCAAGCTTTAACCCTTGAAATTTCTCCAATGAATCACGTGGCGTTGTCCACTGAACCTTCCATAATTAGTTGATTTGGGATTGTTTTTTCTTCATTTTGGACCCTGGACACGTGAAAATCCTATGCTTATTTATGGACTTTCCCTTTGGCCATGTCCTTGGAGTTACGTCATTTGGACATGTGGAGGCTTCCACTATTTCTTGAAACATGGCCATGCCGCATTCAATCAAATATAATAATGTACTACTCATGGATGCTGGGGTAAACATTAATGGGGAAGATATGCCCATCAATCCCAACTACGGGAAGAAATAAATAGAAGAGGAAGAACTGCACCTGTAAGCCTGAATTTCTAATTTCTTTCGTGAATTAAGGAATTGAAACTAATACAAGGTTCAATGATTCATGGCCATAGAAAGATTGAAAATTTCATTCAAGTGAGGACAAAAATAAAATTTTCATGCGTTTAGACAGGAAAATGGAAAATTTATCAAAACATGCAGACTGGAGAGTTTAAAAAACTTCAAAGCATGAATTTATCTATCTTTTTGGACTTCCAAATTTACTTTAAAACTTATGGAGGGTGTGAGATACATTTTTTTGAATTTTACTTTAAAAATGAGGGGGAAATTTTGAGGGCGACAACATTATTGTTGTTACATGCATGTTGTGATCAAAATGCTTAGATATAGTTTAAACTATAAAATTTATCAGTCATCTTACATATAAAACATTTGTATTAAATAGTGATTTTGCATGTCTAGTATCCAAATATTTCTAGTGTTCCCTCAAGTTAGGTTAGGAAATAGGAGATAAAACATGTAGAACAATCGAACATAGAATAGGAATAATAGAAACTAATATGTAGAAAATATTACAGATCTGAAATAAAACTATAGAAAATAATGGAAAACAACATAGACAAGGTATTTAACGTGATTCACACAAGTTGGGCTACATCCATCAAGAATTGCTTTTTCTTATTTTTATTACAAGCTATGTATTTCTCTCAATAAAATACCCATATCTGTTTGGAGCTATGTTCAACAAACTCTCCTTAATTCACACCCGAACTCACACATCTACAATGTTACATATTTCCTACCTTATATACAAAAACACATCAATAGGAAACTACTTAATCAGTTTTACAATATTGTGGGTACTAAAACCATGGGTAAAAACCACACCATAAACCTATGGGTCAAAATACCACCGATATGAGAAGAGCATGTCTCCTGAGGTATCGAGCAACTTTTCCAAAACCCAGAAAGAAAACTATAGAGAGTGTAAATTACTTTTATTTTACAGTCTTCAACACTTCCGCACATAAATCACACTCCAAAATATAACAAGTTATTGGTTTATTGATTGGTTTATATTTTGCAGTGTACTCTGAAAAGCCTTATAAAATTATGATAGGATCCTTATTCATTAGTTTTATTGACATATATGTGTAGTTATCTAGATTCATCTCACATCATAATGACATGTCAAATCATCTCTTTCTTAACGCAATCTTCTACATTCCCTATTGATGACTGTAAAATGCATTTTGTAAACTTTGGTCTGACCCCTTTGGTGTCTAGCTAATGTTAGTTCATAATTTTATTAACTAACTGCAGATATAATTAAATAATTATTATATTAATTTACATCACAAAGCATGCTTATTTGTTAAGATCACAAGGCATGTTTATGTGAAATTTTACAATAGAAACACTCACAAAAAATATCATTATTTTTGGTCTTAAATGTCCATCGAAAGTGGATTGTAATTTTTTCTGAATTACTTTCATTGATCACTGAAGTATGTCGGGTTTTTATTGCCAAATTGGTGTTGTATTGCCTTATCTTTTTTGTTTTCCTCATTTATTTTTAATAATTTCAAGATAAAAATTACTAAGCCTGACCTTTCATTCCTTTTATTGACTCCTCCTATGGATAGATATTACATTACCTATTTCCTCTAGTTTCTCTTATTCCTCCATCTTTTATCTTATTCCTCTAGTTTCATACACTTCTTTATTGATTTCCACTTTTTTCTCTTCTTCAATCATATTTTATCTTTCCTCACCCATTTTCTATTTATTTATAGTTTTCCATTTTGATACTATATATAACATAATTTGTTTTATACATTGTATGGAAATAAGATTTCCTGTTGTGGATCCTTTTTAGATACATTAAAGTTTCACAATCTTTTTTGCATGGATTTTCAGGGCTCATTTTCTAATTGCATCGGTTTTAAACACTAACAGGGCTTTAGGATGAATAAAATAGATGTTTAAATAATAAGGTGCACTTGTGTATTTAGCAAAAACAAGTACTTTGAGAAGAGAAAAAATATTAAAGAACCATAAATAAAAATATTTTTAAATAAAACATTCCACATCAAAATAAAAGTTCATTCATATAAAAAAAAAAAAGAATTTACATAATATTTTTCACACATAAAAACGGTAATGATTGTGAATATTTTATTAAAATTGTTTTTCTCTAATGAAGTATATTTGGATATGATAGTTTCCGTCATATTATTCCACTTATATCCTTAAAAAAGATTAAGGTTTTTTTTTTGCTAAGTTTGTAAAACTCCCCAAAAAGACATTTGTTTTACTGAATATTTGATGGAACTAGATGTTGTATTATTGTATATGAGGAGGGAAGTTTTATACAAACAAACATTGAATCTAGATAAATCATGAAGTATATTTGAAGCATGGAGATTAGGTAAAACATTCAAGTAGATTTTTGTAGGAGTCTCTCATATAGTTCATTTATATACTCAACACGTAATTGGTTGAGCCATTTTTATGCTCTATAAAATAGTTTTTAGGAAATCAATGTATTTTCAGCTCTGTGGGTTTTGTCCATTCTATCTAACAAACCTATTTAATTATTTTTGCAACTATCTATTATCTCCCACTTCAATTAAAAATAAAATTTTATTCTATAATTCCTAAATACCTCTTATATATACAATACTTAATGTTCTACTTTTTTATAGTCTATATCAATTATTTTAATGAAATAGGTTTTATTTACTAATTTAAATGTTATTTATATGTTAAAAGAAATGTATTATCATAGGATGAGTGCATTTATTAATGTAATTATACTTTCTATATCTATATTTTGGTGAGCCCACTTTTATATTGAACATCTAAAATATGGTTTCATATTTTGTAGACATTAATATTTTCATTTTCCTCTAAAATCTAAACTGTGATTTTGGTATGAATTTTATTCATTCAATTTCATAAACATTTATTTTAATCCTAGTGCCAACATGCAAGAAATATGATATATTATAATGATTGTGATTTTTGTTTTTGATGGATAATATTTGGAAAAGGCTCCAACGGCGAATACAAAGGATAATCGTGAAAGCTTACAAAAACATAAAAACCACAGAACAAAGGTAGGAGACCAATAAGGAATTGGATTCCATAAAACCCAAACCGAAAATAAATATCAAAAAACATAACCAGAGAGAAAACTCAGCAGGTAGTCTGAGAACAATTCCGAGTTATACGTCATGCATTGTATTTAAATAGGACCGTAGTCAATCCATCATTTATTACATCCTTCCACCCAGTGCTTTCTTCATGTAGATTATTTGAGTTACCTAAATCCACGAACAAATAAATAGCCTCATCATTACTTTCCCACAAATTAGGCTTATTACGATGCATACCGCGGTTTCTAGCAGTCACTGTTTTATTTGCATGAAAATTTGAATTGGAATTTTCATGCAAATAAAACAGTGACTGCTAGAAACCGCGGTATGCAACGTAATAAGCCTAATTTGTAATTTTCTCTTCAATAAAACAATTTCTGTCAGTCACCATTACCAGTTTCATCCTCCTCCATTACAGCATTCACATCCGCTTCTACAGCTGTATTGGCCATGAACTCAATCTTCTCGCTTTGTACAGTTGTAACATCAGATTCCTCCCCCTAGATTCCTTCCCCTCCGTATCTTCCTCTGAATCGTAATGCACCAGACTAGGCTCCTCATCCTTGCAGTACTCCAACGGATTATCTCTAATTTTTTGGCATTTGATACAGAACAACCTTGAACTCTCCACTTCAATTTTCTATTCCCAAGTACCATACGGAAGTTCAATAATATTCTTTAGGGTATATTGGCTCCCCTGTGAATAGAGATACAAAGGAAAGCAAAAAGTAATCTAGATCGTGCCCTAGTAGCCGGATACACAATAATCAACACTCTAATCGATCTCGCAATACCAAGAAATATTTTACCTCCCAAAACTCCAAAGGAAGGGCTGGAAGATGAATCCAAAAAGGAAGAGATTTAAAAGCAATATTCTTTGACAAACGTTATTCCCATCGGTGAAGACTCAGAGCTGCATTTCCGAAAAACCATGGAGCTTCCTAAAGTACCTTTTGCCTATCCTTCTCATTGTAGAAACAGAATAAAAAACCATCTCCAGCCAAAGCCCTAACATATACCATGCAAACCCATTTCATTTAACACCAATCTCTAACAAGATCAATAATAGTCCTTTTGCCAGCAAAACTACCAAGAAGAGAAAATTTGAATCTTTCCCTGGCTTTCTCGATGAACAATCCCAAGATTTCCAACTGTGGATCATCATCTTTCCATGAAGGATCAAACTTTACAAACTCCAGGTTATCCTTGCCAAATAGTATTGTAGCCCAGGTCCCTACAGGCTCGAATAATAACATCCAAATTTTTACCAACTCTTTCCATATGGATTTGATCATTTGTATAATGAGGGTGTTTCTAGGGTCACTAACCTATTACAACAGTGGATCTACCATCATGATGAAATTTAAGGAACAAAACAAGAATGAAGATCAGAAACAACTAGAATGAACAGTTTACGAGAAACCTAAAACAAGAACGAAAGGAATATAGAACCTTGACTTAATCAGAAAGAAACCTCAACCATTGTGATTATAATATTTATTTAAATAATTTTTTTTTAAGTTTATTCAATTAAAAAATGTTCACTAATATTGTATGTAGAATCATAATTACATTAGCACAATTTCAAATATTTTGTAAGATATTGTTAATCATAATATTGTATCTATTGTCTCTATTGTCTCTTCATTTATAATTATATTTTGATATCAAACATTAAATACATTTCCATTCCTTCACCTCACGTGATTTTTAAAATTTCTATAAAATTTGTTGTGTTTGTTAAAATATGTTTGTTATTAGTATGGTTACCAAACCCTTCATGCTTAAACTACTTTCATTTTTGTATATGATTATAATATTACATTTTCATTTATGGGATCCTTTTTCCTATAAGTTTCTAGTAATTTTTATCCTATACGTATACGCAAAATCGTGATACAAATATTATGAAGAATACAATGGATATATTAGAAAATAAGTTCTAGATTGTATATTTAGGGTCAAAATACAAATTTTGGGGAAAGTTTCCCTCAAATGTAATAATTAATTTACACATTAGGACTTAGTTTTTCCTTCTTGAGATGGTTTATTATGCCTAGTTTATCATTATTTAATGCAAAAGGACATCTATTGACACTAAAAATATATATATGAAAATTTTGATGATCGTGTCGAAATGTTAAAATATTAGTTATGTTTTATGTATAAATGTTAAAGGACTATTCATTTGTTTGGTTTTATGCATTACTAGATAGATATATCAATTAATTTCCTACTTTAATAGGTTATTTTGTATTTGATTGGTAAATCTTGCATAAAGTTCTCACGACCATAGAATAAAGAAGATATTCATCAAAGATATCTCAAGCATAACAAAAAAACATGAAAACATGTGAATGAAACCTTTTTTGAACCACTTAAACTCAAATAGAATTTGAACCAAAGGGGTACAAGAAAAAAACATCAGGATCACTATAATAGACAATGGATTTATTATGTTATTCAATTTCATGAGTGATTCATTGTTGGGACAGATTAGAGGACAGAGTTTCTCATTGACCAGCTTTGCTGTAGGACATGGAGAAGCAGGCAGTTTTGATAAGACAGAGACTACAGGAGGAACAAGATAGGTAGAAGAAGTACGCAGATTAGCATAGGATTGACCATAGTTTTGATGTGGGCATGAAAGGTTTCCTTCGTGTCAGGCCACATAAGACCCCTATCCGTTATGGAAAAAATTCTAAGGTAGCTCCTAGATTTGTTGGTCCATTTGACATCTTGGAGCGTATCGGCCCTTTGGCCTACCGTCTAGCATTGCCACCTAGCTTGTCTCACATATATGATGTGTTTCATGTTTTAGTTATTAGGAGATATGTGGCCGATCCTTCTCATGTGTTATATTGGACATCATTACAGGTGCAGGATCAGGGGCAGGTGATGGTGGAGCCCATTCAAATCCTAGATCACAGGACCCTAGGCCTTTGAGGAAGAGAGGTTGATTAGGTCCAGGTGTAGTGGGACAGATATGATGAGACTGCAGCTACATGGGAGGATGTTACTTTGCTATGAGTTCAATTTCCACATTTGTTTTAGTGACTTCTAGGAGGAAGTCGAGTCTAAGGGGAGGGGGATGTAGTGCCCACTTCCCTTTGACACTTTTTTTAATACTGATCACGATACTGTTGATTATATTATGGACATGATTATGGAATTTATTATAATATGATGTTAGACATTAGATCATGGATTATTGTTGACTTAATTCAGTTATGATGCATGATGATTATTATAGACATTTTGGATATTGATGTTGATATATTGTTTGACATGGTTTTACGACGGATGTTGTTTGGACATCTGATATTTGGATATTGTGAGTAGACCTAGAAATCAAAATTATTTGATGATGATATAGTTGTTGAGTAAAATTGTAAATGATCTTGTTGGTTTCTTGCATGTTGTTGGGATCCATATATCTATATGATTTTGGAATTTTATTTATATTAGTTTGCATGTTCTCATATGGCCACGAGGACGAAGGAAGTATTGTGTATTAGAGGTTCAAATATCACAATAAACGTTGGGGGATTGGTGACCAACCACATTGGAATTCTAGATGAATTCAATAAGGTCACCATGGCAACTTGTATTTTTTGTGTGTGGTTGTTTTGTTAGGGGTTCCCATGGGGGAACCACCTTTAAATGTGACCAAGGGGTTATCTGTATTTATTTATTTGACCCTTTGTTTAATTTTTGCATGTGTTTATTTTTTTATGCTTTTTCCCTTTCTTTATTTATTAAATGTTGTATTACTATTATGGGTAAGCATGTTGTTAATTTAATTAATTAAAAGATATCATGAGAATGTAATTAATCGAGTTGTTGGTTATGATTTAAAGTCTTGAAAAAATGTTTAAGTAATGTGTAAGTGATTTTGTAAGTAATGTGTAAGTTGATATTGGAGTGTGGAACACTTCATCTTCTTGGAAATTCTAATTTGTCCTTGGAGGCTAATGTTGGAGGCTTCTGGGACAAGTTAAACTTGTCCCATACCTCTTAAATTCATTTAGCAACCATACCTATGGTTGGAGGGTTGATTTTAGACTTTTATAATACATTTTTGTAAGTCAAATTGTAAGTTTTAATTGCACTTTTTTTAGATGGTTTAATTTTAGTCCTTTGGGGTGTGGGTTGGATTTGAGTATGTAAGTAAACTGTCATATTATTCACCCACCTATTTATTATGCATTGAAGAATGAAGTTGACTTTTGGGTTGGGGTTGAGCATGTGTGATGTGGCATCCTACATGGACCCACCTCATCCTCTTCTCTTCCCTCTTCTATAAAATTTGAATTTCTTGCCTTGTTTTGGGTTGCTCAACTTGGGAGACTTCATTCTTGGGTGAATTTCTCGCTGTTTTGAGAGCTCTTGCTTTTGGAGAAGCTTGAAGATTGTTGCATGCTTTTCGTTTGTGGATTTTTGGATTGTTTTCTTGGAAACAACTGTTGTTTGGAACTTGGGAAACTCCATCATGGAGAGGTAAGAGCTTGGCTCTTGAAATACTATTCTTTTATGAATGTAAATGTTAATTTGTGAATGTTTTGATATGTTGTGGGTTATTGGGTAGATGGCCTATGTAACACACCAAAATTACCAACACAAGGACAACACAGTGAAATACAGGATAACTTCTTTTTTTTTAACTTTCTTTGACACAACATGACACAACATGTCGTCACAAGGTTACAACCAACACTAGGAACCACTTGTTACGGGGGAGACCACAAAGTCAGCATGGAAACGTTCACACCTATCAAGGACAATGTACTCTTCTTTTGACAAGACAACATGAAAGTCCAATCCACATGACACACTCACAGCTAGGGCATCCCATGAGGAATTTCTTGTTAAATTTTCTTGTTTACTAAAGTGTCTCTTAATTCTTAACTTACGTTCTTATAAAATTTCATGTAATGATTCACACAATTCCTTTCACAAGGGAGAACTTCTTTCTTTTCAACTATTGACTAAATAGCTTAAGGCCAAGCTTTCTAAACTAGGATCATCAAATTTTATGTCCAAAGCTTTTTATTCATTTGATTTTAGAACATTTTCCATTTCTTACAAGGTTAATTAATCTTACTCAAGCCACTAACACATGTTCCACACCTCTGTTGCACAGGTGAAGGCATAAGCTTCGATTGAGTGGAAAGTACCGCTTAGGGTTCATAACAATAACCTTCTTGTTTAAGGATCAAACTTTGACCTTGCTTAAGAAATATCACCATGAATCAAGGCAAGGGTTAACAGAACAGGACAACAGAATTTAGCTTCAGGGTCACATTGTTTACTATCAGTCTTTCATTGAGGTTAAGAGTTTATCGAGATTGGTTAAATGTTCCATCTAGACTTTACTTAATTAAGTTTGACAAAGGGGAACATTTCAAACGATAAAGAGATATTTAAGGTTTTATTAATCACTTTCACTCCTACTTATTAAATCCTATCATTTTCTAAAATCTAACCATTGATTTCACCATGAGATCATTTAAGATTTCACCATAAAAGGATAATGTTTATTAGCTTGGCTCGAATTAAAAAAAAAGACAATAATAAGTTTTCATATTTCGTTACAACAGATAGTTCCCTCTTGATTGTTCTAGGTCTCAAAGGTTATCCAGTAGATCACATCTACATAATATGTTCATATATATAAATTTTTAGTTTAACTTTTATCAGGATTATCCAGCTCACTTTATAGTGCTTACAAACTCATTGCTACTAAGCCTTAGGAGGATTTACAACTCAACATTTTAACTCAAGAGCAAAGTTTAACAGTACTTGTTTTCGGAAACAAAACAAGGTTATATCAATTCATTCCAACATGATGCACAAATCAAAGGGACATACCATCTCTATTGAACCATGACTAGGGAGCAAGAGAGTAATAACATGGGACATGCCCCGCTACTATACTAAGGGTTAAAGTTCACTAGAATATCCCATAACCAAGTGGTAATCAAATTTCATCTTTCACATGATAACCAAACAAGCCAAAGTTTCAACAGTTACAACAACAATACTCTACAACACATTTACTAGGCACTGACCCTTCTTCTAAAATGTCCAAAGGCCCTTTCTAAATTTTATAACATAATACACATTCGTACAAAGGAACATCATAACCAAGATTGATGCAATAATCTACCAAGTCTTTCCATCATCTAACCACATAAGCCATCTGCAACAATTAATAACCTGAGTCAGTTCGCGAGAACTGAGCAAGATAAGACTATACATAGCAACAATAAGCTACTAGCTAACAATATCATGAAAGGTAACATTCTATTTCAAGAAATGGATCAAGTTCTAACCTCTAACAACCTTTTGAAACAAGATATAATTTTCAACATATCAACTAAGAAGAAAATCCATAAATTTTAGTTATGAAAAATACCTCGAAAACTACAAAAGTTTGACAACCAAATACACAAGACTATGAATTTTAAAAGATTAGACACAAGAGTTGAGAGTATTAGGATTTCAATTATGTGATCCCGTAGATTTCGTGATTGAAATCTAAGGTGTAACCCATCAATCCACATTCTCAAGGAGAAGTCAAAAGATTAAAACCAGACCCGATCTTAGCTGCCAAAAAGAATATAGTTTTGGAATCGTTCCGTAGGGCCATAGGCCTAATAGGCTATAACGAACAACGAGGGTAAAAACAAAGTTCCATCATGTAATCAAAAAGGTTTAAAGGATGAAAATCTTATATTCAAACCCACAACCATTATATCTTAGGTAATAAGTGACTTCATAGCTAATAAGGATGAGTGGAAAGGACGGTAAGAATGTACGGAATAGGTATTGCCTAACAGCTTACCTACTGAACATAACCAGGGCCGGAATAGCGAAAAGCCTCATTAATACCCAAGTTGAGTAGGCAATCTAGCATTCTAAACACATCCTTGCAATTTTCATAATACCTTAGATTTATAATCCTCCCGATTTAGAGGAACATAGCCATGAATCTAGACTTGATTGAAATTTTCCGACATCAACTCACTTCTTAATATCATAAACGATGTATACAAAGGAAGAGGTCTCTCAACTCTCCTTAATTTACATCTCATCACTAAGTTTATGGTAACCTATACAGTGATTAAGCACATAATATACCATTGAAGATAGATGTCCTCCAGTAACGAACTTCTATAACGATGTAATTACAATTATTACGCTCGACACATAAACAAACTATTCCATAGCTTCTTTTCCCTTTCTGACAACAAAATATATTCACGGCCTTCCATCACAATCATTCTAAATTTGCAATGAAATGTCACTCATCAAGAAGGAAGTACAAAACAAGTTTGACTAAATTAAGGAACTTCATGTTACCTTAAGCAGTTGATGAAAACCTTAACTTTCACGAACCGTGAAAGATATTACCTTACTCCATCAAGGCATTATGTCTAAACATGATTAAATCGATCACACAAGGAATCATCAACATACCATATCTTAACACCATAAAGGTCATTAATTTTATCAAATTTTACTCATAGAAAGAGTAGAATCAAAATGGGGTTCTATCAATAATTTATGCCCTTCTATCAACCCAGGACAAATTTTCGGCCCAAAACTTCCTTCTTAACAAGCATATATATTGAACTTCTAATTTCCAAAAGCCCTAATAATTTGCACAAAACACGAAGTGCATAATCACGCTTATCAAAATAATAATAATAATAATAATTTAACTGTATGTTTTCCTCTAGGGCAACAACATAATAGGAAACCAATACTAGTCAACGCTGCAACGTTCTAGGGGCGATTACATACCCAGGTTCACAAAAGAAAACAGCGATATTTTTGTAGAAGGAAGTAACTTTAAAATTCCATATATATATATATATATATATATATATATATATATATATATATATTCATATGATCAATCAAAGCATACACTGAGAACCTTTATTTGTTTTATATATAAAAAAAAAGGTTGGATCACGTCAACAAGAACAACAACAGAGGCAAACCCAGAAGTAACAAACTGTTAACCATATACTGAATGCAAATCCATAAAATCACAGATTTAAACCAATTTCTAGAAAGAAAAAGTTTCATTTCAAGAGGTTATTAGATACTAGCATATTATGTATATGGTTAGTCTATCTTGCCTGTTTAACACATAACGCATCCAGCAGGGACTGCTTCAGCCACACGCCCTCCGCTTTATCCTCTGCTTCACTGGTCTTTTCTTGCAATATACCACACCAGGATTCCCTTTTTGAAGGCACGACTAGAAGGATGCAATAGGTGGCTGTCCAAACACTAGATTGCTTCAATGCAGCTGCTTTGGGGGGGTGAGAGTCGAACTGCTTACCACTCAGTCCGAGAGCACTTGCGCTAGAAAGCTACACACCGACCATGGTTTGAAGCTCGGACACAAGACAAAATGATTACATCGCTCCTGGCTCTTAAAGGCATCTACCATATTGATACACAACCTTTTCCTTCATCAGATTTGGGGACATCATCAAACTCTCGGTGCAAACATTTCAGCTAGCATCAGAGCCAGTACCACTACTGGGTATTTCTACAAATCGATATTGATCAAAGGCATCATATTCCATTGCCCCCACACACCCATTCTCTTTGGAATCTGAAATTGTACTCTGAGTGGCTGATTTCTAATTCTGTACAAGGCCTCTCTAATATTTTATAAAGGTTTTCCTTGTTCTCTCTCTCCAGAAACATCATAGTCTCATTTTGGGAAACATCATGCCCTCTCCTTCGATCGTTTGAAATTGGCATTTCATAAAAAGATCCATTTTTCTGTCAAAAATCTTAGGTGATTTGTCCTTGTTACTTGAACAATGAGCCATGCCACCTTGTCGAAGTGGATCAAAGCCAAGGTTTATCCAATTGAAGCCCACATATTGGCTGCGCTGCTTCACCCTCACACTGTGTCTTGCACTTGGGCACTACAATTTTCTGTAATTTAGAGCTCCGCATCATTCCTTTCTGCAACTGAATGTACAGGTTCAATTTCAAGAATTATACGCATCCGCAGTGGAGAAATTCATGAAGCATCACAGAATGAACACAGAAAAAAAAGGAAAAATATGGTCTGAACACGAGTCTCCTTGTAACACTCCTCACTGTCACAAGGTCGATTTAGAGAAAACAACTCAGTACAAGATCTAGATCTGAATAACATCCTGCTACCATCATCTCCCAAGACATTTTCTCCAACATTGGTCAGTACCTTCAAAGATCTCCTGTGCCTCGTGGTGTGATCTGCCACTTTGAAGGAGAATCCCGATTCTGAGGATGCATTGATACTGAACAGATAACAACAAAGTTGGACAACCTGCTAGATGGAGCGCTCAAAAAGGTTTCTACTACAGATGCAAGATTTTGCAACAACTGATCACGAACTGTGGTCGCGTGTAACCAGAACACTCCTCGCAGCGCCCAAGAGAATGGAGGTAACATGCCTGCTACACTATCTTGTAGCTTCATCAACACCCACATCAAACCAGACTCACGTAGCAACCAAGGCAAAGAAAAATGTGCCAGGAAAGAAGAAAAAAACACACAAGGAAAAACAAACGTACCTAACCCCCACCTGTACGCATTAAAAGAGGATCAAAAGGAGATCACGGTGAAGAAAAATGTGACTCCGCTCACACCTCATGCAAGGACAGACAAGACGCTGTGGTCAAAATTCTGCAGGCCAGGTGGTTGGGAGGAGGCCGAGGTGGCAGAAACAGAAGTCCTCGATGCACGGGGCATTACATTCTCCTCCCCTTAAGAAAGCATCGTCCTCGATGCGACATAACACAATGGAAAAGAAATGGTTCGCAACCAAGAACAGGTACAGGAGAAAGTACACTTTATGGTTTAAAATTTTAGTTGATTAAAGCACGGTCACAAAGTAGCCTCAGGAACATTTGGTAGAAATTTTAACTTTCAATGTTCTGTGAAGATTGGCAGTTCCTTCTTGTTCATCATTTCATTAGTCTTTTTCCATTATCATTATTTCTAGTTTTTTTTTTTTTTTTTTGTTTCTTTTAAAAATATCATCATTGAAGGGTTTTTGGTTTATTCTTTATTGTGGGTGTCCAACATGAAATGCTAACACAACACCCTATCAGTTCACAAGACACTACAGATTCACAAGCATGCAAGTATATACTTCATGATTGTATTACACCACAAAAGGTTACTCAAATACGGAATAGAATAGGCACAGTCCACATAACGTAGTACTCATCACACATCAATGACTGACACAAAAAATACTCAAACAAAAGAGTACTACAATCCACCAGACATTTCCCTCAATTTGCATCAATGAAAGACTCACATAACACCAAACCAAGCTACAGGTACATAGTGTCCACAAGGGAATCAATGACATAACCACAACATCACAACACATATCCATCTGACATGAGTAATACATACATCAAAAGACCACTACCAAACATCACAATAACTCAACATATATCCTGAAACATCAACCATACAACCATACATAAGCCTCCCTCAAATATCATATGCCTCCCTCAAACTCTTATGCCTCCCTCAAGTCAAACTCTTATGCCTCCCTCAAGGACTCTTATGCCTCCCTCAAGTCTCTTATGCCTCCCTCAAACTCTTATGCCTCCCTCAAGGAGGCCGGTTGACCCTATGGTCCAAGACACATAGAGTTCGAACACTCCTAACCCAAGTGACATAATAACGCGTGGTTCAACAACCCGCTAGTTATATGTACCCCTTGGGGCGTACCCCCATACAACGAAGCGGGTCCATAGGTTCAACCAATCCATGGTGCATCCCATGACCCTATTCCACACATCACGACATTAGAACCAGCACAACAATCCAATCAAAGTGCCAAGTGGCAAAGTACAAGCCTTGGGCAAGGCGGTAAAAATTCCAAATTTAAAAGAAGACCCCAAATCAAGCTAAAATAAATGGCCAAATAGCCAAAGTTAGTATCAAAATCCCCATGTTAGTGCCACAAACCAAGGAAATGCCCAAAATTGTAAAGCATTGCAATCAAGAAAAGATGCTGGTCCTTGCAAAATAAAGTAAGAGCTCAATTTACGAATAAAATCAACTTATAATAATGTCACATTACGATAACTGTGTGGCCTTATCTAGCCACCAAAGGGGTACTCAACGAGTTGCTAGCACTCGGAACATCGAGCCTCAGCTCGTAAAATACATATCAATAATACAACTGTCATCACCTCCATCTGAATCATCCCGCCACCCTTCGACAAGGCTAAACATAGTCATAGATACACTAAGGTTGCATACATACAACCACATAGGGAGAGAGGAAAGAATCACATGTTATCTACTAAACCGAGTTTTAGCTCGAGTTATTGACCCATGGTACACCATTCCTCACTCTCAACATACACTTCTACCGATTTCCCTCAGGATCGGTTAGCGTAAGGTTCACAACATAACATACAACAACATCACTAACATAACGGTGGCACACACATAACTACCATAACGTCTCACGTATGGTACATATACAGGGTAGATCACGATCATACATTCACTGAGTGTAATACATCACTTTACCACATTCTGCACCCAAAGCACAATCACCATACGATAGGGTTCATACACTCACCGTATGACCCAAAATCACAACATGAAGCATTACCTATTTGCACAGTCATACATACGATGAACATAGTACATCACAACATAACATCCATTGCAACATAGCAAGGTGGTACACACATTTCTTCAGAACATGGTAAAAACATCATGATACAACTCGTTTCTTTTAACATCAACTAGTCATACAACACATTGATACACTCACATATCACGATATACCACAATGCTCCAACACTACGTCATCCACATTAGAATTCTTTTCACACATCACAAACAATAATTCACACGTGAATTCTTCCTAGAATCCACAAGAAGGAGAGAGAATACTCCCATCCCCAACATATCAACATGGTAACAAACACGCACTAAGTGACATACACATCACGTGCGTTCACAATATCACAATTACGACAATAATCACATCACGTTTAAAGCACATTACTCTTCCAATATCTACCACCATCATGCAACATCATCATCATGCAGTATCATCATGTAACACCACCACCACCATGTAACATCATCATATAACACCAATCTGGCCCATAGGTTCGAGAGCATGAACCTACGCTCTGATACCAAAGTGTAACACACCAAAAATACCAACACAAGGACAACACAGTGAAATACAGGATAACTTTTTTTTTTTTTGACTTGCTTTGACACAACACGACACAACATGTCGTCACAAGGTTACAACCAACACTAGGAACCACTTGTTACGGGGGAGACCACAAAGTCAGCATGGAAACGTTCACACCTATCAAGGACAATGTACTCTTCTTTTGACAAGACAACATGGAAGTCCAATCCACATGACACACTCACAGCTAGGGCATCCCATGAGGAATTTCTTGTTAAATTTTCTTGTTTACTAAAGTGTCTCTTAATTCTTAACTTACGTTCTTATAAAATTTCATGTAATGATTCACACAATTCCTTTCACAAGGGAGAACTTATTTCTTTTCAACTATTGACTAAATAGCTTAAGGCCAAGCTTTCTAAACTAGGATCATCAAATTTTATGTCCAAAGCTTTTTATTCATTTGATTTTAGAACATTTTCCATTTCTTACAAGGTTAATTAATCTTACTCAAGCCACTAACACATGTTCCACACCTCTGTTGCACAGGTGAAGGCATAAGCTCCGATTGAGTGGAAAGTACCACTTAGGGTTCATAACAATAACCTTCTTGTTTAAGGATCAAACTTTGACCTTGCTTAAGAAATATCACCATGAATCAAGGCAAGGGTTAACAGAACAGGACAACAGAATTTAGCTTCAGGGTCACATTGTTTACTATCAGTCTTTCATTGAGGTTAAGAGTTTATCGAGATTGGTTAAATGTTCCATCTAGACTTTACTTAATTAAGTTTGACAAAGGGGAACATTTCAAACGATAAAGAGATATTTAAGGTTTTATTAATCACTTTCACTCCTACTTATTAAATCCTATCATTTTCTAAAATCTAACCATTGATTTCACCATGAGATCATTTAAGATTTCACCATAAAAGGATAATGTTTATTAGCTTGGCTCGAATAAAATAAAAAAACAATAATAATTTATCATATTTCGTTACAAAAGATAGTTCCCTCTTGATTGTTCCAGGTCTCAAAGGTTATCCAGTAGATCACATCTACATAATATGTTCATATATATAAATTTTTAGTTTAACTTTTATCAGGATTATCCAGCTCACTTTATAGTGCTTACAAACTCATTGCTACTAAGCCTTAGGAGGATTTACAACTCAACATTTTAACTCAAGAGAAAAGTTTAACAGTACTTGTTTGCGGAAACAAAACAAGGTTATATCAATTCATTCCAACATGATGCACAAATCAAAGGGACATACCATCTCTATTGAACCATGACTAGGGAGCAAGAGAGTAATAACATGGGACATGCCCCGCTACTATACTAAGGGTTAAAGTTCACTAGAATATCCCATAACCAAGTGGTAATCAAATTTCATCTTTCACATGATAACCAAACAAGCCAAAGTTTCAACAGTTACAACAACAATACTCTACAACACATTTACTAGGCACTGACCCTTCTTCTAAAATGTCCAAAGGCCCTTTCCAAATTTTATAACATAATACACATTCGTACAAAGGAACATCATAACCAAGATTGATGCAATAATCTACCAAGTCTTTCCATCATCTAACCACATAAGCCATCTGCAACAATTAATAACCTGAGTCAGTTCGCGAGAACTGAGCAAGATAAGACTATACATAGCAACAATAAGCTACTAGCTAACAATATCATGAAAGGTAACATTCTATTTCAAGAAATGGATCAAGTTCTAACCTCTAACAACCTTTTGAAACAAGATATAATTTTCAACATATCAACTAAGAAGAAAATCCATAAATTTTAGTTATGAAAAATACCTCGAAAACTACAAAAGTTTGACAACCAAATACGCAAGACTATGAATTTTAAAAGATTAGACACAAGAGTTGAGAGTATTAGGATTTCAATTATGTAATCCCGTAGATTTCGTGATTGAAATCTAAGGTGTAACCCATCAATCCACATTCTCAAGGTGAAGTCAAAAGATTAAAACCAGACCCGATCTTAGCTGCCAAAAAGAATATAGTTTTGGAATCGTTCCGTAGGGCCATAGGCGTAATAGGCTAGAAACGAACAACGAGGGTAAAACAAAGTTTCATCATGTAATCAAAAAGGTTTAAAGGATGAAAATCTTATATTCAAACCCACAACCATTATATCTTAGGTAATAAGTGACTTCATAGCTAATAAGGATGAGTGGAAATGACGGTAAGAATGTCCGGAATAGGCATTGTCTAACAGCCTACCTACTGAACATAACCAGGGCCGGAATAGCGAAAAGCCTCATTAATACCCAAGTTGAGTAGGAAATCTAGTACTCTAAACACATCCTTGCAATTTTCATAATACCTTAGATTTATAACCCTCCCGATTTAGAGGAACATAGCCATGAATCTAGACTTGGTTGAAATTTTCCGACATCAACTCACTTCCTAATATCATAAACGATGTATACAAAGGAAAAGGTCTCTCAACTCTCCTTAATTTACATCTCATCACTAAGTTTATGGTAACCTATGCAGTGATTAAACACATAATATACCATTGAAGATAGATATCCTCCAATAACGAACTTCTATAACGATGTAATTACAATTATTACGCTCGACACATAAACAAACTATTCCATAGCTTCTTTTCCCTTTTGACAACAAAATATATTCACGAACTTCCATCACAATCATTCTAAATTTGCAATGAAAGGTCACTCATCAAGAAGGAAGTACAAAACAAGTTTGACTAAATTAAGGAACTTCATGTTACCTTAAGCAGTTGATGAAACCTTAACTTTCACGAACCGTGAAAGATATTACATTACTCCATCAAGGCATTATGTCTATACATGATTAAATCGATCACACAAGGAATCATCAACATACCATATCTTAACACCATAAAGGTCATTAATTTTATCAAATTTTACTCATAGAAAGAGTAGAATCAAAATGGGGTTCTATCAATAATTTATGCCCTTCTATCAACCCAGGACATATTTTCGGCCCAAAACTTCCTTCTTAACAAGCATATATATTGAACTTCTAATTTCCAAAAGCCCTAATAATTTGCACAATACACGAAGTGCATAATCACGCTTATCATAAAAATAATAATAATAATTTAACTGTATGTTTTCCTCTAGGGAAACAACATAACAGGAAACCAATACTAGTCAACGCTGCAACGTTCTAGGGGCGATTACATACCCAGGTTCACAAAAGAAACAACGACATTTTTGCAGAAGGAAGTAACTTTAAAATATATATATATATATATATATATATATATTTCATATGATCAATCAAAGCATACACTGAGAACCTTTGTTTGTTTTATATATAAAAGGGTTGGATCACGTCAACAAGAACAACTAACAGAGGCAAATCCAGAAGTAATAAACTGTTAACCATATACTGAACGCAAATCCACAAAATCACAAATTTAAACCAATTTCTAGAAAGAAAAAGTTTCATTTCAAGAGGTTTATTAGATACTAGCATATTATGTATATGGTTAGTCTATCTTTCCTGTTTTAACACATCCACTTCAGTCAGAACAGTACATCCAGCAACGGACTGACCTACAGCCACATGCAAAACCCTTCGCTTTATCCTCTACTTCCACTGGTCTTTTCTTGCAATATACTACACCAGGATTCCCTTTTGAAGGCACGACTAGAAGGATACAATAGGTGGCTGTACAAACACTAGATTGCTTCAATGCAGCTGCTTTGGGGTGAGAGTCGAACTGCTTAACCACTCAGTCCGAGAGCACTTGTGCTAGAAAGCTAAACACCGACCATGGTTTGAAACTTCGGACACAAGACATAATGATTACATCGCTCCTGGTTCTGAAAGGCATCTACCGTATTGATACACAAACCTTTTCCTTCAATCAGATTTGGGGACACCATCAAACTCTCGGTGCAAACATTACACCTGTAGCTTGTAAGGTGTGATAATTCCAACAGCACCCTTTATGCCTGAATGTGAACATAGTGACTCGTTGAAGATGCTCCTTCCTGTATCTCTTTCCTTTTGCAAAGCAAAAGGTGCTTCATGAATATACTAAAATGAAACAGATCCACGCCTATGAGATTCTCTTCCATGAGTTACATCGTAAGACAAGTAAGAAGCAATAGAGAATCTTAGAAATAAATTTCATCAGGCCTTCTGGTAACACTCCGGCTGTCACTTAATCGATTTTGATACAAACCCAGTGCATACTCTGGATCTGAAGAAATATCCTGCTATTTCATCTCCCAAGACATTTTCTCCAACATTGCATACATCTCCTATGCCTGTGGGTGTGATCTATCACCATGAAGGAGGATCCCGAATTTGAGGATGCAGAGATACAGAACAAATAACATCACAGTTGGACAAGCACAACCCTAACATTGAAAACTCGCACTGAAGCCATGGAAAGCTTAGCATACCAACAAAGTGTATCCGTAGAATATCAAACTGGGGAAAAGACCAGAGATCCATTGAAACACAAAACAAAGCTCCAAAATATTGCCCAATCTCGAAAGAACAGAACGTAAAGCTCTAATAGCAGTGTCAATCAAATGGACCCAAAGCTTGCAAAAACAGAGAAGAAAAAGCAAGATGCATGGAGACCAACAGACCTGGGAGTACAATGCTTGATTCTAAATCTCCTACAACAAAGGCAGGTAAGAGATTTGCACAGAAAAACCACGACTTGCAAATGCTAAGAGCTCCCAGCCCGTGCAAATTCATCTAAAACCACCATATCTAACCCATGGCTGGGGCACTGGAAAACTTCCGGTCAGTATTAGAAACAGTAGTGAACGCAATCTCAGCCTCATTTCATGAAAAGTTGCCTCAAGATTTGATCGAGCTTCTTCAATGTTAGATTCACCCACCTGGACATAACACCAACTTTCCAAAATGACCAGGCAAGACAACTCGACTAAAACTATTATCTCGTTTTTCTACTATAAGGCTGCAAGATCTTGCAACAAACTGATCATGACTGTGATCGTGTGCAACGAGTAACATCAAGTTCGGCACCAACGGTTCCTTGGGATCGCCCTGCAGCAAATCATCGCACTAATTCTCTCCCTAGATGCATTATTGATTTTCTGAGGTATTATCATTTTACCTCTCGACCCTGTAGCTGCTGAATATCCGCCAAAAACTTCCTCACGTAAAATAAAGACACTCCATGCTTCTAGCACTCGTTCGCCCAAAGGAAGTATACAGGGCATTACATAGAATATTCATGAATTTGCTCCCCATAGAATTTTCTAATACAATAAAGATATTTAAAAGTAGAATAATACCCACAAAGGGTACCATGAATGGACCTATAATATTAAGCACGAAATCTCTTCAGGTTGAAGCTTCCAATCCTCTTTAATGGCCTCCCTGCTCCTCCTTCTACTCCTTCCTTAACTTGCAAAATAAAACAAGAGAAATGATAGATATAGAGTTAGATAAATTATATATCGCAATCCATAAGCATTCTTGAAAATTCTTTTAGCAACTCTAAATTCCATATTGGTTGAAGAAAGATTGGATTCAAAAAATGTAGGGTTATATGTTTACTAATAATAAAACATAAACTAATTCTTGGTGGATATTTAAGACCTAGGTGGTGAAATGCTTTAATTTAAAAGATGCATCCCGGAAGTAGTGTTTATTGATCCTTTAGACTAGGTTGTGACAGCCTAATGTAATGTTTCGACATGAAATAATGATAGATTTTATTTAAAGCTAGATTAATATCTCAAAGGATATTTAGTCTTTGTTTTTAATAGTAATCTTATATTTGCTGGATTGTTTATATGGGGGCCCAAGACTAGTTTTTGCATGAATTAAATCACATGTTAAAATAATTGCATTTGTGATTGGGGCTTAAGAGCCCAATTTAAAATGATGAATTGAACCAATCTTTATTGATTTCTAGCTAAATCAGTGGAGAAAATTGTACCTTTCCTAACTGTTCTTGAATCTTTGATACACAATAAAACTCACAAGAATACTAAGAAATATTCATGTTTTGTATCATCCACAAAATGATATAATACCTTCATTTTAGAACATTTCCTTCTCAAATTAAATCTTATTCCATAATTTTCACTACTTGAAGTGGATCAGAACTTGTATATATTTTCTTAACAAAGAAAAATGCTATGTATTGGTTATGAAATATAATACAACATGTGAAAGCCTCATCGATTGTTGATAATATTCTTTTGACTAAGCAAGAATTATGGAGATTCTGTAATGTTGGTAATTGAAGAATTAAAGTTCCAAGGATTAATAATCACCTTTTAAAGTTGTCTTTTGGAAGTTCAATAAACTATTTGTAATCCATACCTCAAATTAGCATTCAAATGAATTTGATCTTTTCACTTGTCACATGTGAGTGTTAATCGACTTAGGTTTGTAATAAAGACAAGTGTATGAAGGAAGCTTTGACAAAACTTCATGTTTTGTGAAGTTATCATGACTATTTGAAAAGAATGAAAGTTTAATTAATGTTTTACATTGATTTAAAAAGTTAGAACCTATTTGAAACTCAGCTCAAATCAATATAAATTATATAATTTGAAAAGTTAAAGATTTGAAACATTGAGTTAATTTTGTTCCACCATATGCTATTTCTTCAAAGAGTTTCAACTTAGAGAAAATTTTAGTTGCATTATATTTTTACCTATCGAATGTTGCAATCAAGAAATAACAATGGAATAATCTCATAAAGCGTTGAACATGTAAAAATGAATCATCCAATTCTTCATGCACAAAATTCCTTAAGGTTTTAATTCCTTGTATAAATTTGTGATTTGCAAAAAAATGTAAATGTGCTTAAAAACCCTCTTACGATTGTTTTGTTATCAAAACATTGTATATTTTCAAAACACATATCAATCAAACAAATAACAACTCGTTGAAATCCCCTTGTTGATAAGTAATAATCTAATGGTTGAGATAGTTATCCGTGGTAATAATATGACATGGTTGAGATAGTTATCCGAAGACTTCGAAATCTGTGTCACTAAAATGTTAATAACCTAAAATTTACGTAGATTCAAGGCATTGATCCCTATCCAAAGGATTGAAAACCATATCATTTTTAAAATTGAAATTTAATTAATCATGTGTAAATAGGATGTCAAGATACATTGGAGTCCAGTGAAAGTCCTTGTTTTCCCAGATGAACCGAGTGGGTCTATCAAAAGTTATCACCCTTTGAATCCTTACTTCCATTCTTTATTATGATCTCATTTAAATTTTAATAATAATAATTCTAACTATCAAAAACAGGGTTTTTGAAAATTTTCTAAATTTTCCTTGCAACCCCGAAGCAAATACATATAGTCTTCAATGTGGCACCATGAGGCATTAGGAGAGGGGCAGATCCATTTTTTAACTTAGCACTCAAAAAAAATCTAGGGAAAATTTTCTAAATTATCCCTACCGCCCCGTGGTTCATCATTGAATACCACATGGATGCGAGGCATCAGTGGGGAAGCGATTTATTTTTATTCTTTATATTTTCAGAATAAAATTGGGAAATTTTTCTACAGTTTCCTCTGTCCACCGCGTCGGCAGTTGTTGTATAGGTCCAATCAGAAGCTGGCATATGACATGCGAGTTGATTGGAAGAGGCACAGGTGGATATTTTCATCCAGTTTTGAGCCTCTAGTTGAATACATCGTTTTTCCCCAAATCATGAATATTTGACATATTGTACTTAGGTATCGCTCACGTACAACCCTTATGAACTTATCCTCACAGGAGTGTGGTGCAAAGATGGATATTCATGTAAATTTCTAAACATCTTCCATGGCCTCGCCGATGTGCACCCTTAGGGGAAATCACAATTTTCCCTTAGGAGTGTAAAATATGCCCGTGTAAAAATTATCTGCTCCGCGGCCCACCGAGCCTATGCTTGGGGAAAATTTTCTTCCCTAGCGCCCACAAGCCTGCTCTTGGAGAAAATGTTTCACCCCAAGGCCCGCCACCAGCTCATTACTTTAGAAATATAGAGGAGTTCGGTGGACTTATTTTTATCATTGTGAAAGGTGATATTAAATTTACTATTTAATGGGAAAGCTTTAGGGAAATTTTTGAATAATGTTAATTTTGAGAAAAATAAAGTTGAATAATTTAAATTAGTGTTAGAGAGTGGGTATGGTGAGGAATTACCCTCTTAACTTAATTGAACTTTCTAACCCTAAATTTTGGACCTTGTGACCTCTAATAATTATTTAAAAAATAAAATTCATATTCTATTAGATTATAATTGATCCTGGAACTTTTTAGTTACAATATCTTTGTCTTGTAACCTGGTTGTAGACTTTTAAAAACATAAATTTTAAAAAATTATTTCATTTTAGATTTTTCCTATATTAATCCTAAGTTGTTCCTTGGTAATCTCAAGTGGGTTTTAATTTTAGCGAGCAATTACATTAGTTGTAATGGATTTCCTTCAACTTAAATATTGGTATTACATTGAAAGTGGAATATTAACAATATACCTCTGACAATTTGATGATTTTAAAATTATCAAATTAAAATCATTAGCATAAATGTAAAATCTCTTAAAACTCAGAAAACTTCATCTTAATCCATACCTCATAAGAAAATTATTTTAAATCGATATCTTCATCTGCATGTGTAATAAAGTCAAGCTAAAATTTCAACGTGTTCCTCATTAAAGGTTGTTTGAGTAACATCAATTACTTATAGCAATTTATGTTAGCTGAACCAAAACAATTCCCATCATTTTGATTACTAAATTAGGCCAACGTGTTACATATTTTAAATATAAGTGAATGCACCATTGATATCATTTTCATCAAGACTGTAAATTACATTTGTTTAATGGTTATCTTAGACATGTGGACATTGCACCAAAATGTCGACAAGAATAGTGAAGAGTAAAAATTTGTACATTCCACAATTCATATTCTTTACGAATTTATTTTTTCCATTTACACGATTCTTGTCACAAATCAATTGTAGGATAGTCCACGAATTTGGATTTCCACTAATTTTGAATGATATCCACAAACTAAATTATGATAAATTTATCAATCAAGACACATTGTTTTGTATTCAATGTGAAGGTAACTATGCTTATGGAAGGTTGATTTTAGTAATTTGAGAGATTTCTCTTTTTGAATAATTGGAAAGGTCATTACAACAATTTATGTCCTAGGACCAATTGTAATGCCCACAGTTTGAACAACCCTCTTCTTCTAACGCCAATAATTAATTTAGGAAATTGAAAAATTCAGGATAATTTCTTGATCTTTAACATTTTGCGGGGTACCTAACATTAGGCATGAAACATTTAGAATAATTGAGATAGTCACTTCTCATAGAAGCCTTATTTTCCATTTAATAATGTTAACTTCATTATTTTCACCAAATTGTCCTACGAGTTGATTTAGATACTCTTACGTTCCATGTTTCTGATTACAACTATTAAACTTGAATGTCAATTATAAATTTATTGAAACCTATTTACTAAGTTCACATTAACCATGATTCAAATATCTGTCGGATAATCTAGAATCCTACTAAATTTTCTTCGGTGATCATGCTACCAAGAAGCAAAAAAATAATTCCCTTCATCATACCTTGTTAATCCTTTAGATATCAATGACTTAATATCCGGTTGGTATTTACTGTCACCGGGCGTGCAAAAAATTGTTATTTAAAGAGAACTCTTAGTCTAAAGTATACCTAAGTAACTCTTTATCTTTGGTTAATACAATCAAAACCAATTATTAAAGCAAACCCATTCCCATTGAATTCCTTCAACATAAAAGGGGGAGGATCTTATCTCCACCCTTTGCTTTGCATGATTCCTACAGCACTTATAATATGCTAAGGTTTCCCTACCATATCCTTTAATGATCATCCTTATGGGTTTGTCATTATTGAACCTTTAGACCATGAATCTCCCTTATTATCAGTCTTAGGTATTGAAGGGAGGAGACCTAGGAAGTCTATGAAATGGGTCTACAAACCTCCTCTAGAATTCTCTTCATGTAGATCGTGCCCATCAAGGGTCTTCATAAATTTGAAGACTTTTTTTCTCCTTTATGTGAAATATGTAGCTCTAATTGGGATATGGGTATTGTTTTCCCCCAATTTATCTTGGTTTAGAAATTTTTTACTGATGTCTATACCTATTAGCGTTGATGTATGATACATGATAGACACACTTCTTCATTATCTTTTACACACTTTACACTCTCTACTCATCACATGCAATCACATAGACACATACACACACATACATACACACATTCACACACACACACATTCACACACACACTTACAATTTTAAATTCATTCCTTCAATCTATTGCACATCAGTCCTAGGGTACTGGCCTCCTTACGACCTTCCACAATCATCTAAGGATAACATTCTTGCACCTATTGAATGAGTTCCATTTAGTGATTGTTCTCCTTACATTTGCATCACTTTCCTATTTAATTAAGTATTGGGTTCTGTGACACCCACCCCCCAACCCATTTTTTCAATTGCAATATGAAAGCATCTTAGATGGGCAATATGATTGCTAGTGATTTTTCTATCAAACGCCTCTTCCACTATTTCATACATAGGCTGCACAGTCACATACGGACCACAATACCATATAACCCTTTTTGTATATACTTTTTTTATAAGACCAATTCTTTGAAACTGGCCACTAATGTATGGTTTTTCTTTTTCAAAATTATTCTATATACAAAATAAACAATATATATACATATATATATCTTGGTTTATTTTCAACCCAAAATATTTCAGCAGATATACAAACTTCTTGATCAGGTTACAGATTAAAATGACTTGCATTTCCATTTAAAATACACTTACAATTTCTTTCTTTCAACCATTTTCAATACATGAATTGATACTTTTATTTACAAGAAGTTCACTTTAAAATACAAGTAACAAAATCCCCCAACTCAAAGGTGGAGACAACATGATAA
Source organism: Taxus chinensis (assembly GCA_019776745.2). Classification (NCBI taxonomy): domain Eukaryota; kingdom Viridiplantae; phylum Streptophyta; class Pinopsida; order Cupressales; family Taxaceae; genus Taxus; species Taxus chinensis. The sequence goes on from CM034147.1 coordinate 177,247,080, forward strand.
AATTTACAACAATAACATTTTTATTTTTCCTCAAACAAATATGTCTTCATCCCAAGAACTAATTGCATCTTCGTGAGATTTTATCCATCTTTAAAAAACCAACAAGGAAGGGAGAATAGGCAACACTCATCTCCAAATCTTATTCCAATGAGAAGGTCTAGCCTACCTTCTTATTGGCCCCCGAGCCGAAACAATGAAAAAATAGGGAATGCTTACATCCATGGAAACTCTTCAGAAAGGCTTCAACAATACATATATTCATGCAAAAAATACTTGTAACACATACAACCACATTAACATTAGTAGTAACAATATATAACTTCCAAACACATACGATTAAAATCTAAGCCAAAGGACAAAATAAATATGAGAAACTCCTTATACCTCTAAAGTGGGTTAAGTTTCCACCTTGAAATCTCCAAAAGCTCCATCCACACATACAAACATATTACCCCTACCTCGATCTCTTATCACTCACTCATGTAGAACATACGAAGATAAATCAAGAATTCTCCCTTATCTTTACAAGTTGGAACACCCTACCCACACTCCCTCCATATACACATACAAAAATCTTATCCCTCCATCAAATACCCATATTTCCTTCTCCCCAAAGCATCCTTAAGGTCAAAACTACCCAAATCTAATACAAACACATACATCCATTCCCTTTACAACACAACACAGGGTCAAAGCATACAAGTGTGTCCCACTTTGTGGCCATAAATATTTTAAAATCTAACTAGTAAATAAATAATTAAAAAATACTATAAAAAATTAAAAAATCAGTTAAATTCTAGATGCCTTGCACCTTGGTATTCGTAGCCTCTTAAAAATGCATGTTTTTTCATTTTATATGTGTTTGGTCATGTTTTGGTTGTCATACATAGTTTGCTGAAAGTACAAAAACTACAAAAAAGTGGGACTCAATTATATGCTTTGACCCCACAACAAACACACACACACATAGGGGAAAATGCTACCTTGTTGTAAACATTTGATATTCTTCCATGGTTATTCTCCTAGTCCCTTCTTGTTTATTGTGATTTTAAATTTCCATCAATCAACTAAAATAATACCAACTTTGGCCTCAAGGCCAAATCAATACGTCATGGAAATAAAATGTATATAAATCATCCATCATATAATTCTCATAATACATCATAGTTATGCAATTCTATCATAAATTATTTAAAGTTACCAATAATAAAAACTCTTATTTTATGACAACCATAAAATTCATATACTTGTCGATCATCTAATATCATAAAATAGTTAATAAACCACTATATCAATGTACACATGGTTAGCCAATGCATCAAAACATAGTCACAAATGCTATGAATCCAAGATGTCAGTGTATAAATAAACCAATGCTAAATCAATATGTACTATAACATATACCAATATCATTGAGGCATCCATACAATCCATTATAAGATTCAAATCACAATATTAATAAAATTTCCATATAGTCTAACAATATGTTACCCAAAATACTATATCCATATCCATGTCCCTAAGTAGCTAATAAATGTTATGAAAACATCAATAAGTGTCAAAATGAAGTGGGAACTACATCCCCATTCCTTTAGACAAGACTTCCTATTGGAAGTCACTAGATCAAGTGTGGAAATTGAGCTCGTATAAAACAGATGTCTTCCCATGTAGTTGATGTCTCATCATACCTATCCCATTAGACCGACACCTGGTTAATCTCATGTTCTCAAAGGCCCAGGGTATTGCACTCTATGATGTGCACATGCTCCAAATTAACTTGTCCCTACTCCTGCACTTGGAAAGTTGTCAAATAGAAGACATGAGATGAATCTGGGAAATAAATCTGAAGAACAGAAACATGGATGTGAGAAAAATTGGATGGCAACGCTAAGCGATAGGCTACGAGACTGATCCGCTCCAAGATCTTAAATAGATCCACAAATATCAAAGCTATCTTATAGCATAATCTATAATAGATGGGGCTCTTATGAGGTTTGACACTAAGAAACACCTTCATGATAAACTCAAAAATATGGTCAACTCTCCTCTTGTTTGCATACTTATTCTACATATCTTGTTCTTCCTATAATCTTTATCTAATCAAGACGATTTTTTGCTCGATATTGTATAATATGGATGGTGCAAGAGAAGCCCTATCCCAACTCAATTTATTCTTACAATCTCTTCCATATAATGTTTCAAATGGTTTCATAATGATGGAACTTTGAAAACTGTTATTATATGCAAATTCCACCAAATATTGATACTCCTACCATCGTGACTAATGATCCATAACATAAATGTGAACCATAGCATCTAGTATTTGGTTCACTTACTCAGACGGACTATTTGTCTTAGGGTGATAGGCAATACTGAAATTGATCATCATCCCAAGTGAAAAGTATATGGTGGTTAAAAAATGTGATGTGTACAAAGGATCGTGATCAGAGATAATCTTCTGCGGAATCTAGTGAAGTCTCATTATCTCATCCAAATAAAATTGTGCCACTGCACTATCAATATAGGTGATCTTCATGAGATGAAAATGATCCAATTTTGTCAATCTATCCACTATGACCATGATCACGTCGTGGTGTTATCTTGACATAGGTAGAACTAATATGAAATCCATAGAAATGGTGTCCCATTTCTATTACTATATAACACCAGGATAAAGAAGGCCAGATGGATGTTGATGCTCAACCTTCACCTTATAACACTCCAAACACTGAGATACAAATAGATCTATATCCCTTGGAAGACCACTCAAATAGAATAAATGCCTAAGTGTGGTGTGCATCTTCTTCACCCTTGGGTGGGATAAATAAAGTGCATGATGAGCCTTCAATAAGTTATCTTTTCATAAGTATCTATATCTGGGTACATAAATCTGACCCATGTGCCTAAGAAGCCCATTTTACTCTAATGAAATCACCTCAAACTTCCCCATAAGGTGTATGTGTGACTCAGTCTCTTCTCTAGCTGGAAGATAGAACCTGTCGTAAAGAAGTTGATGTAACATATTGGTCCTCAAATCTATGCCCATCGCTAAAGACATGGCAAGGTACCTCCGTTGACTTAAGGTGTCTGCTACCACATTTTCCTTCCCTTTCACATACTAAATCTCCATTTAATACTCGCATAAAATATCTATCCATCACCATTGATAGGTGTTGCGATTGGGCTATGTGAAGAGCTGTTGTATGCTCAAATTATTTGTCATGAGAGTGAACCTCCTATCTAATAGAAAATTTCACCATTGAACCAAATCATGAACTACTGCTGCAAGCAAAATTTCATGAGTCTGGTAACGGTTGGTTTCTCAAACATGCACCTATGTCTTGGATCCTGAAAGGGCAAAGGTCTTTGATACCACAATGCATTTTTCCCCAAGTTATGGTACCTTACGCGCTTGGGATGGATCTCTAAAGAAGGAAAGTTCCTCTATCTATTTCTACTTCTACTCCTACTCCTAGTGCTGAAAGGGGAAACTAAGCTAAGAATGCCAAGGGACCATGGAATGAAGTATAACATGAAGTGAACTACACTAAAAGGAGATAGAACTAGAAAGGAGGGGTGAAAACTATCTGTTCTGAGTGAGGATGATAGGGGATGTGTGAATGGAGGTTAGGCATGAGTAGCACAACAAAACACGCATTCACCAAATCATTCTTATGGAACAGAACCAAATATGGAACTGTAGGGGACCTAAAGTAGCATAAACATGGAGGTCTATAACTCAAAATACAGAAAATATGGAGTCCGATATCCACATGCAAGAGAAAAACATGGAGGTCTGAAACTCAAAATATAGAAAATATGGAGTCGTTAGCAACATGTGTAAGGATCCAGAGTGTCCAACATTACAATGAGCCCTGACCTTATCTCTATAAATTCAGCCTAGAGGAAAGAAGAAGAGAGAGAAGTAGGAAAATTAATGCGAAGCTCAACCACCATCATCAATGTTGCCCTAAATTTGTCGTGTCTACATCAATTACTTGTTCGATGCCTTTAAGGAGGAGGAATGACGGATCAAATCGAATCATATCTAGTTGTTGAAGAAATATGATTCTCCTTTAATGGCACAATAGATGTTTCTTCATTCCTCCCCACCTAAATTTTCTAAAATTATAGATTGAGACCTCCAAGGCGTAGATGAGGCCAAGATCTTTCCAACGGTGTCAAATTTGTGAGATTTCGAGCACTGAGACAAAAGATATGTTCATTTTAATATTTGGGCACACAAGAGGAAGAGTTCTGTCCATACCAGGTTCATGTGGTGGCCTCCGTAGGATCCTTGGGCTCCTTTGTATTTTTCTTAAGTCTCTTTTCTTGGCAGGTGAAAAGTCTAACCCTGGACGTGTGGTGGCTTGGCGCTTGTTTGGAAACCCGCCCCAAATTTTATCTTTAAAATATTGTCATGCTGACACTTGGCACTCTCCACTGGCCTACCTGTCATTCGACTATTCAATCCCCGAATCTGTCCCTTATTTTTGCTAGGGACACATGGAAGGCCTGTACTTCTTTGGGGACTACCTCAAGACTTTCCTTTTGATATTGCATTGTTGATCCACGTCGTGGCTTCCGCTGGTTCTCTATACGTATTTGTTTCTTAGGCCGACTTTTTCTTTTAGTTCTGACCTCTATTGACCATTTGGTACATGGAGGGCTAGCATAATTATGAGTCTTCAGCCTAGATCCCTCTTTTAAATGTGTGTTGTTAAGACAATTGGCACCCTCCGTTGAGTCGAAGACTTTTTAACGGTCGATGCAAAATTTGTTTCTCTAGACACATGGAAGCTTGGTGCTCATTTGAGCCTTCCCCTAGGATTTAACTTTTGAAGATGCACCGAGCTGACTAGAAAGAAGGTGAACACATGGAGTGTGGGCGCAAAGTAGAAATGGAAGAAAGAGGAAAATAGGGGTACACACAATGCACGCAAGAGGAATGCCATGGACTTAGCCAATTAGAAGGTAAATCTCTTGAGGTGCATGCAAGGAGTGCATGAGGGGATAGAAATCAAAGAAATCGCGTAGGAGGAAAGTGCGCAAGGTAAAATGGAATGAGATAGAAGAATGAGAAGGGGACAAAGATGTGTATGAAGTTATCCAAATCGATACGAGAGCTATTTGGATAAAAGTAAGTAAGATCATAATCCTTGAGTTTGCGAGACTCAAATGCTATAACTCATCCATCCTACATCAATACTCCTCCTATCTCTGAAAATGAAGCATATGTTCATATAAAGAAGTCCCTTTGCGGATATGGCACTGCTAGAATGGGTGGTATAGTAAGTAATTCCTTTACAGTCTTGAAGGCATGCTCACAACTGTCTGACCATATAAAATTATTCCCTTTCAATTTCAAGGAAGTGATGGAATGAAAAATGTATGAGAAGTCATGTATAAATCTTATGTAATATCCTTCTATTCCCATAAAGTTACGTACCTTAGTCACATTTGTCTGTACCGGCCAATATATGATATCTCAGATCTTTGATGGTTCAACTTTGATACCTTCCCTAGAATTTTTTTTGCAAGGATACTGAACCTCTATCCAAAATAATGCACACTTCTCCAAGTTCCCATATAGTTGCTGTTCTAAAAGATACTACAAGACCTGACAAAAGTGATCCTCGTATTCCTCATGGGTGCATGAGTATATCAATATGTCATTTGTAACATGAGTAGAAAATCATCCAAGAATGTCCTTAATACCCCATTCAACAAACTCATGAACACTATGGGTGCATTCGTTAGACCGAATGGCACAAATGTCAAGTCATAGTGGTCATATCTCATGAGGAAGGTTGTCTTATGAATATCAACCTCTGAAATCTTAAACTAATGATAACCTTACTCAAGATCTATCTTAGAAAACACAGTATCCCCCTTCATATGATCAAACACATCATCCATGTGTTGAAGGGGGTAGCAATTTTTTATCATTACTTTGTACAACTATCTGTAATGAATATACAAGATATCAATTTTTTGTAATAATCCCTCATATCTCTATGTTCTGAAAACCAATCCATGCCCAAAATAATCCCACAAGATCCCAAAGGAAGGATGCAAAGATCCAAAGTAGTGGTGAAGGGTCCTAGGTCAATGACACACTCCTTGGCTAAGGCGTTAACTATGAGCTTGGCTCCAGAAGCTATCTCTATATCCCCATTTTGACCCTACATTACTACCACCAGCCTACATCACTCTACTAATGATGTGGAAATGAAATGATTAGAATATCCTGAATCAAATAAGATAGAGATAGAAATACAATCAATGCTACTTGTGGTCTCTATCATCGTGCCCTATTTTTCTTCCTGGAAGTTATCAATCATAACATAAATCCTATGATTCCATGTCATGTCACCAATTATGGGCATATAAATAGTGTCCTTACCCTTGTTGACAAGTTTATGCGGACAATCTCTTTAATGGTGTCCCTGTCCACCGAATCCATAAAAAATACCATGTTCCCTCCATTTTCAAGAGGCTTCCCCATATGCTCTAGTAGTCTATGTTGTAGACCCTGATGATCCCATTATAAATTGGTGTAGATGTTTGGATGAGCTGCAGCTGACTAAGATCTAGGTGGTTCTTGTGTCCTAACAGGTACTCTAGGAGGAGGAACCATACCCCACCATCTCTTTGCATCATATCTTTATGGAGGACCGAACAGTGGCTGGGTCTATTACTTCTACTGATGTGGCTGATAATATGGCCTGAAGGAGGACTATGTAAATCTATGTCTGCCATGAGGAGGAGGGGATTTCCCCTTTGACTAAATATCCTGCATCTACTATATGGTGATCCTCACTCTATCTCTCACCTGCAGTATCTTCCCCCTATTATCCTCCATAATATAGGCCTTCTCAATGGCCTCAAATAAAGTCTATGGACAATGTATGCACACTACCCCTCCAAGATCTAAATTCATGCACCTAATAAACCTATGAATCCTCACCTGATCATCCTGAATGTAGTCAACATATTGAAGAAAGTCCAAAAAATGACTCTCATACTCAACCATTGTTATGGATTCTTATCGCATGTCATGGAACTCATCAATCCTCTATTGAATAAACCAATTAGATAAATATCTGCTCCAGAATCACTCCGCAAACAACTCCCATATCACAGTCTCTGAATCTATGTGGATATTTTTCTCCTCTATCCTCCACCATACTCTTGTCCCATCTCTTAGAATATGTATCACGACAAGAGCCTTTGTGTTTCTAGTACACATACATAGATTGAAGCATCCGCTCAAGCTAACTAGTCAGTCCTCAACCCAAAATCCTCATGTTTCTCAAGCAAATTAAAGTGGATGAAGCTTCAATATCTTTCAAATATGATAAGTTGTTTTCATTTTTCTACCCTTAGATCTCTCCTCATGTTTGTTTCTCTATCTAGGGATCCTAGATATATATCCATATGTCTCGTAGCCTTATCTCCATGCTCTCTATGTGGTGAATTAGGTCTAACTGGCTCCACATGGAAGTTCTTCGCCCTATGCTCCCCACTGTGTCATTGAGAGGCATGATCCTCTTGTGATGGATCCCTATCATGATGCCTGCATGTTCCGCCAAGTTAACCTCCGTGTCTAACAACATTGACCTCATGTAATGTCTGTAAATTCTTTTGTAGTATAACAATGAATACCAGATATGGGGGAGGTCCCTCTAACTAAACATGTAATAACTCCTCATCAAATTCACACCTCTTGTACAAACCAAGGTGAGAGTTAGTTCATCATCATCTATGTTTGTTTTTAGTTTACTAAGTTCCTTCGTTTTAAGTCGTCAACATTGTTATGTGTCTTAGGGTTGAAATTGTGCTAGGTTTTCTTGTTGTGTTCCATGTTTTCCTAGGGTCCAAGTGTTGAACCCATGACACTGATATAAAAGTGTAACACCCACATTCTGATGCACTGAAACCACATCCAACACAATCAATTATTTAGAGAAAAACTAGGTAATTTTTTTAAAAAATGTTGTAGTTTACAAAACATTCATCACGTTTAAATATTTGCTAAGACATTTCATACCTTAGTTCTTCATTTAATATTATCTCATTTTAAATTTTTCCTTATGCATTGTAGACCCCTTCCATGTCCTTATTACATTTATTTAATTAATCCCAATTAAAATTTATTAAAGCCCGTTTCCTAAGTAACATTAAATTTTATTAAAATATCATCCAAATTAAATTTAAATTTAATTTTCCTAAGTGACCATGCACATGCCACATTTATTTATTTCACTACACAGTACCTCCATTCATCCTTTTTATTTCCCTTAAATAATTTAACTAAAATGTCCCCATGCACAACTTAGGTTTAATTAACCTTGTCTAAAGTACCCTAGGTGGCCGTATTAGTTAATAAAATCAAAATCACTTTAAAACATACCCATTCCCACAAAATGCAACAAACTTAAAAGGGGGAGGATCTAATCTCCATTGTTGGATTAGATCAATTAGAGCCATTACTTCTGAGATTGCCCTAAAAAGCCCTAATAATCCTTAGGAATTTCTTTTATTCACTTTTTTTCCCTAACCTCCCTCATTTGCACTTGAAAGTTTGAAAGGAGGAGAGGAAGGAGGCCATCAAATCTTGGGAAATATCCTATGGAATTTGTTTGATGCGGATCATTCCCTTAAAGGGTTTGATAAATGTATAAATTATTTGTTGTTTTGTGTTTAATTTAAGTATATATATACATATACATATTCATATACATTTACACACACACACACACACACACACACACACACATATATATATATATATATATACATAGATATACATACACATACATATATATATATACACACATATACATATATATATGTATATGTATATATATATATATATATATATATATACATATACACATATACATATATATATATATATAATATTAAAAATGCATTTTTTTGTATCATTATAGTGCATGGTTTGACCTCATATGGCTCTGTCCAGATATAAAGGATAGTGGCCTGGCTGCATTGTATGTATTATTGAGGGGGGGTCCCACCCCCTTCCTTACCACATTTTTAAAACGATTAGGGTGGGGGCGCTGCTCCCCATCCCACTACTTGTTTTAATATTTAGAGGGAGAGGTCATTTTCCCCATCCCCTTCCCACCATTTCATACACAGGACACATAGGCCCATATGAGCCGTAATACCATATAACCATTTTTTATATACATTGTTTTATAAAAATAATTCTTTCAAACTCACCGCTTGTTGTCACCCTCAAAATTCCCCTCATTTTTTAAATCAAGTTTCAAAAAAATTTAGTTGGTGCCTGTTACCCAAATTTTTCCCCCTAGGAAAAATTGATCAAACACGACCCCACACAAAATAAAATCAGAAGGGGTGGTTCATTCCTATGAGCCCACATTCCAAATCTAATAATAAAGGGGTAGGATCAGCATACGAGTCGACTCATGGTAAATAAATGGACTTGCGGAAGGTGCCACGTGCCTCATCGGCGCAACTTCAAAAGGCACGGCGCAAAAAGAGACCCCAAATTTAAACAATCCCTCCACGTGTTTCAGGTCTGAAAAAGGGACAAAGCCATCTGGTTAATCGACAAAGTATAAGAGGGTCAGAAAAAGCCTCCACGTGCCTCATCAGTGTAACTTCAGAAATGAGACCCAAGGTGGAGACTCAAACAAGTGCCAACCCTTCACGTAGTCAGAGCCTCAAAACTTTGAATAGGTCGTTTAAAGGTCTAAAGCCAATGGAAAGAACCACATGTCAGATCAACGCAAATTTAGAGGTGAAATATAAAGTGAGTCCCTAAAAAAGTGTGAAGCTTCCATGTGTCCAGAACCCAACATAGTCACTCCTAAATAAGTAGAAGGGACCCAGCCAAAAAAAAAGAGAAAGAGGAGCGGGACCAAATCAGCTAAGGAAAGGAGAACCAACGGAAATCCCCATGTGTCCCTTCGGTACTCTTTCAGGGGGTGAATCAAAAAGTGGGTCATAAAGATGTGCCATCTCTCCACATGTCTCTTCAGAAAAAAATTGGTGGGGTGTACAAACGCGGAGACCCCAAATGTGTGAAGGCCCTCCACATGGTTAGAGTCTAAAAATATGAAGCCAGCCATTGCATCAGCTAAGTACAAAGAGTTGACGAAAGCCTCCACGCGTCCCAATGGTGTACCTTCAAGGGAAAAGTTCAAAGCAGGATCCTAAGTGAGAGCAGACTCAACACGTGTATCATTGGCACAACTTTAAAGGTGTGTCCAAAAGAGAAACCTTGAACTAGCACTAACCCTTCACTTGTCCTAGGTATAAAAAGGGGACACTGGTTGTTGAGAAGTCAAAGTAGAGAGGTGGGTTGTCGGGACACTTTAGGAATTTTTGCTTCGTTTCCATAAAAGGTGTAAAGTGATAAAGTGAACTACAGCCCCACTCATGCCACGGGAAAAATTCAATTCTTGAGCCCTTGTTGAGAAGTCAAAATGGGGAAGCGGGTTGGCTAAGAACTTTGAGTTTTTGACCTTTGTTTCCAAAAGAAATAAAATTATAAAGTGATCCACGACTCCATTACCACCCAAGTAAAGCCACGTGCTAGACCCATACCAGAAGTGAAGTTGTGGGCCTGCAGGGTTTAAGGTAGAATTTTTGCATCCTTTGTGCTAACAACACAATTACAATTTTGGGTCAGTGGATCCATTTTAAGAAAATTGCATTTTTTCCATTTTTGTACAGATTCAATACAAATATTTAAATGAGCATAAATTTCTTTGCAGTGCTCGAAATTCAACAAATTTTATACTGTTGGAAAGATCTTTATCTCCTCTACACCATGGAAGCATAAAATATTATTTTCAATAGGATTTGATGGTTGGAAATATAGAAAACATCTTTCACTCCATTAATACATGATTTCATTGCTTCAAACAGATCAAATTTGATCTGATCTTCCATCCTTCCTTCTCCAACACACCAAACAAACATGGAGAACTCACTGGATATCTTTATTTGGGTGAAAATCTAGAAATCATCTTTCGTGCCATTAATATGCGACCGGACTGCTTCAACTAGATCAAATTTGATCCAATCTTCCATACTTCCTTCTTCAGCATGCCAAAGACATGCAAAACCATATTTGACAGATTGTAGGTGGATTTGTAGGGGTATTGATGGTTGGTGGTTGACATTCCATATTAGATTTTTTTCCTTCTTTTCTTCTCCTCTTGAAGAAGAAATGTAACAACTTGTTTTATCACAAATTTTGGACTCCGATACTTTTTAAGTGTAATTATAATCGAAAGTAAATCAATACAGAAGGATTTTCCCCTTTTCTCTATCTTCCTTCATTGTCCCTTATTTTTTACCATAAATTCGTGCATCATTTATCTTCTGTGATAAGAAACTTTTTGTTCTTATTGATGTGATTTATAGAACTTTTTGTCTATAGAATAATATCTTATGCTATGAATGTGAATGATTCTATTTTGTATCACTCTTCCTCAGTACGTATAGGGTTATACTTTTCTATTTATATTTCCTGAAAGTATTGTTATATTTTTCTCTTTCCTTTCTTCAGTTCTTCCATTCGTTTGTATCGATAATTTATTTTGGTATAAAAGAATTTTAAGATGTCATAGGTACAACCATAAGATGAAATTTTTACATTTGTATATAAGATTTTCTTCTTGCTTTCAATTAGGGAACCTCTCCCATAAATAGGAGGGACTTCCTATCCACTGACTATGGTTTTGCTAAAGTGCCATTTTAAAACCAAATAGTTTTTGGTGACTCCACTGGGGATTTTGTTTCAATGTATCTCTTCCTAAAATAACTTCAAGATTATATTTGGTCCGGAAACTATAAAATATACTTGTGGGAAGAAAGCTCTCGTGGCTGAATATTCTCATTTTCAACTTTTGGAGCAACAAAAATTATCTCTTCTTCAAGCAAGAAAGAATAGAGGAACTCATTTTGCATGCAGACCTCCTATTATAGATAGAAATTCCAAGAATAAAATTCCTCCAAAACAACTCATCCCTAATCATCTTGCTCTGATACTTGTTGGAGTTTAATTTCCCCTTCAGACAATCTTTCCACAGATGGCAGTACCTTTTCCTTGGGGACAATAGATTGAGCCTCTTTCTCTTCCTCAACCATTACATGAGTTACCTAGGAGTATTAGGAAAGGATTTCCTAAATTTTGAGGTGATGGGAAGGTACACCTAGATGAAAACATTGCAGCCTTCAACATTGCATTTGGGATTCTTGGGATTGAGCATGAAGACATTTCTGTCAGGATCTTTGTCGAGACATTGCAAGATAATGCTGATGATTGGTTCTATTATCTTCCTACTAGGTTAATTATTGATTTTACCACCTTAAAAACTTATTTTAAGCAACATTTCAAACCTGTTGAGGATGTGTATGCTCTCTTGGATCAAATTTATCATATCAAGAAGGAACCGCATGATCCCATGAGAGAATTTGTGGCCAAATTCAACAATCTCATTCATAAAATCCCACAGAACACTTGTCCTATAGATCAATTCCAAAAATGATTCTTCCTTAATGCTTAGTTACCTAATGTAAGCTATGCACTAAGGTGTGCTAACCTTGCAACTGTGGATGTTGATCAACGTTTTCTTATCAGTGTTGAGGATGATTTAATCATGTTTGGTAAATTGAAAAGAGAACCCTCAAAGGCTAAAGAATCCTTCTCTTCTTCCCCTAGAGCCTATTTTGATCAGTTAGTAAAAAATCTGGCAAATGATCTCATTGCTATCAAGAAACAATTGGCTCAGTATACTCCTTACCAAGATATTCCAAGGAAGAATTTTCAGCCCAGGAACTAGCTACCTCCTTCTCAGAATAAATTGGCTATTGAAGGCCCACCTATCAAGGTTCAAGTCAATGCAACTTGTGAAGTTCAAGAACCTGATGATGAAGATTTTGATGAAGAGTTTGATGAAGACTTTGAAGACCCAAAACAAGAGGTTGATGAAGAACTAGAAGAGCTTGGTGGATCTCAAGTTCATTTCCTTACAACTGAAGGTATGGATGATGAAGATGAATATGATGAAAGAGTGGCAAAGATGAATATTGAGTCGTATGCTGTTGTGAATTGGGATAAAATGAATAGAAAATAAAAAGTGATGCAACCGGATAATAAATCCAAGGAGTTTCCTATAACTAATCTAGTGGTTACAAGAAGAGGAGCTCTTATTCCCACTACTTTCACACAAAAGGTGAGTAATGTTAATCCTCCTCCTACTACCTTCATTTCCAAAACTTCTTGTCCTTCAATTCCTAAAGCTAATAAATTGAAAGTTTCTCTTATTCCTAGTAGTGATGCCCCATCTACCTCCAGGTAATTTGATATAATTGATCACCCCAAAAATACCAAGATCCAAATTTGAGAGGCAGATTTTTAACAAAACCATCTAAAAGCCTTTACCAAAATGGTAAACTTTGTCAATTCCAAATCCAAAGCCTCATACAATACTTATAAAGGTATTTTTCCTACTCCCTCTTCCTCACCTCAACCAAGCCTTGTGGCTACAGTCACTTCCCCTAATGCGAAAATTGAACCTTTCTATGTGACTCTCCTCATAGCTAGCCATAAAATCAATAATTGTGTTATAGACTCAGGAGCATTAGACAATGTAATGCCTGCAAAAGTAGCTCATGTTTTGGGCCTAACTCTAACACATACCTTTTGTTCCTGATATTCCATGGAGAGTAGAGAAGTGCCTTAGGTTGGGAGAATTATAGATGCACAAGTAGCCTTCACTACTTTTCAAGAGAAAAGGGTCTTAGACACTATTTTGGTTGTTGATATTCCTCCCTCATATGTTATGTTGCTGAGTAGGAATTTTTGTAAAGAGTAGCAGGTGAAATTCAGATGGATTGGTCACATGCTTTCATCCTGGTCAATAGAAAAATAAGAAATTTGTTACCAGAAAAGAAAAATGAGTATATTGTGTAAAAGACTGATGATCCAAAAGCAAAAATACTCTATGAAGATATAGGGCATGGAAACTATATGATCATTTCAGAGGATGAGACAAGTATTCGTAAGGGAGTGATTCATGATCCCAATGGAATTTCGACATTAGAGTTTGATGTAAGATGCTCTTCACCTGGTTCTAGAGCTGGTGTGGTGTTAATCTCTCTAGAAGGGAAGGTTCATCCATTTTATATCAAGCTTCATTTTGAAAAGAGAAATAATACAACTGAGTATGAGGCTCTCATCCTTGGGTTTAGCATGGTAAAATAAATTGGAGTAAAGAATCTTTATGCTCTTGGTGATGTAGAGTTGATTGTGAAATAGGTAAGGGATGTTTACGAAGTCAAGAATAGGAGATTGAAACATTATAGAAATATTGTTTGGAATTCCATTGAGTTCCTTGATGCTTTCTGGAATGAATTTGTGCCAAGAGAAAAGATTACTAGAGTTGATTCTTTAGCCATCTCAGGATCTTTGTTGATTTCTCATCCATATTTCTCTCAAGAGAAATTTACCATTGAAATAATTCATAGGCCTAGTGTACCAGATAATACAAGTAACTAGCAAGTTTTCAATGATGATCAACACTTTCTCTCTTTCTTGGAACTAAAATATAACTTCAATCAGTTATATTTTGAGGGAAGTGAAACTATTCTTAGAGAATATGTGCCCTATAATGAGGAAGATATGAAGGAAGATATGGATCAAGATGGTTGTATTAAGTTGAAGGGTAATTCCCAAAGGACTGGTGAGTCTAGAAGATCTGTTTGACAAAAATGATATGTTCATCAAATCTGAATCTTCTCAAGGGAATCGACAATTTGTTGAATATGAGAAGGTCAATATTGGGAGCAATGATGAACCTAGGATGGTGAATATTGGAAAATGCTATAGTCAAGAAGAGAAAAAGAAAGTAGTAAACCTATTAAAAATTATGTCAATGTTCTTGCCTATTTATATGAACATATTAAAGCTTTTCAAATAACGAAGATGCAACACTATATCCCTCTGAAACCTAGGATCAAAAATTTCAAGAAGAAGCAAAGGAAGTACAATCCTAAGGTTTTTGATACTATTTTTCAAGAAATCTAGAAGTTACCAAAAGCCAAGATTATTTTCCCTATACATCATTCACCATGCATTTCTAATATTGTGTCTGTTAGAAAGAAGAATGGAAAGATTCACATTTGTGTTGATTTCAAGAATTTGAATAAGTCCTCTCTAAAACACAACTATCCACTCCCCATGATGGATCAATTTTTGCAAGTTGTCTCAACTTCTCAAATGTTGTCTATGCTAGATGGATTATCTGGATACAATCAAGTAGAAGTAAGTACACAAGATCAGCATAAGACTTCTTTTACTACCCCTTCAGGCACCTTTCCCTACAAGAGAATATCATTTGGTCTTATCAATGCTGGTGCCACTTTCCAGAGGGAAATGGATTTAGATTTTGGAAGTCTAAAGGGAAAGTGTATTGTTGTGTACCTCAATGATTTGATGTTTTTTTTCCAAAACAAGGACATATCATCTTCAGCATCTGGAAATAGTTCTTCAAAAATGTAGAGAACATGGAGTTTCCCTCAATCCTAAGAAGTCTATATTTCATGTTACTTAAGGCAAGTTGTTGGGGAATATTATTTCCAAAGAAGGGATCAAGATAGATCATAAAAGAGTTCAAGAAATTCAGTAGATTCCTTTTCCCACAAGTAAAAAGGGTGTTCACTCTTTCTTTGGTAAGATAAATTTCCTAAGGAGATTCATTCCAGATTTTGTAGAAATGACTATGACAATTTCTCAAATGATAAAATGAAAGATAACCTTTGGTTTGTCTTCTAAAGGTAAAGAATCATTTGAAGATATCAAGAAAGCCATTTCTAAGATTCCCATCTTAGCATGTCTAGATTTAAGAAAAGATTTTATCATCTATTGCTATGCTACGAAGAGTACCTTGGCTGTTGTGCTAACTTAGAAAAAATCTAAGGATCATGAAATTCCAATTAAATTCATGAGCTATGTTTTGAAATCTCATGAATTGAAATATACTATGATGGAGAAACATGATTTTACAGTGGTCAAAGTTGTCAAGCAGTTTCAGTTTTATATTCTTAATTCTCACTCTGTTGTGATTGTACTTGATGCAAGCATCAAGTCTATTCTTAAACAGCAGGAGTTTGGTATCAAAATTCCAAGAATAATACCTTGATATCAAGCCAACTAAACTAGTTTGGGGTAAAGGATTGTGTGATCTTATTACTAAATGGGTTGATAATGAATTGTCCATAAAATCAGTTGATGTTCATGTTGTTCTCTTCCTCAGATCAATAGATGAATGGTATGATGATATTGCCCATTTTATTACTTATGGAGACTGTCCATCCCATTTGAGTGCCAAGGAAAAGAGAGATATTAAGCTAAGGTCTACACAGTATGTATTATGGGAAAATTCTTTTTTCAAGTGAGGAATTGATGGAAGATTCCTTAAATGTGTGGACAAAGAGTAATAGAAGAAGTTGTTTTCATATTTTAATGATCAAGCTTATGGAGGCCATTTATCTTCTACTGTCACTACCTATAAAATCCTTTGTGTAGGGTACTATTAGCCTACATTGTTCATAGATGCATCAAAATGGGTAGGTAAGTGTGAAGCCTTTCAGACTTTTGTTGGGCGACCTAAGTTGGTTGCTTTACCACTCAAACAAGTAGCGATTGATTAGACTTTTCAACAATGGGGATTGGATTTCATTTGAACTCTTAACCCACCTTACAGTGCTGGAAATACTCATGTGCTAACTTCTATATATTACTTCACAAAGTGGGTAGAGGCTATTCAAATCAAAAGCACTACTTCTGATGTGGTGTGTAATTTCATCAAGGAGAACATCTTGATAAGGTTTGGGGTACCAAAAAAGATTGTGACTGATAATGCTTCCAATTTTTCTTCTTCTGAGATGATGTATTTATGTTATGGCTATGGAATTTCCCTTGCTCATTCTTCAGATTATTATCCTCAAGGGAATGGATTACAAAAATCAACAAATAAGAATCTGGTAACCATCATTCAAAGCTTGTCAATAACTGTCAAAGGAATTGGCACAAGAAGATCTATGATGCTCTCTGGGTAGATAGAATTACACCCAAAAGAGCAATTAGGATGTCTCCATTCCAGGTGGTTTATGGTGTTGAAGCTCAGTTGCCAGTAATAGTGTAATTTCTAGCCTTGCACTTAATGAAGGCTATTGAGGATTCAATTTTCAACATTTCCTTGGACAAGAGGATAATGTATCTTCAGAAGATGGACGAAGATAACATGCAAATCTTTTAAGAGATCTTAGCTCATCAACTGAAGTTGAAAGCTTTGTTTGACAAGAAGGCTAGGCCCAGAGAATTTCAAATGGGAGACATTGTTCTATTGTGGGATAATAGAAATGAACTTCGAGGAAGCCATGGTAAGTTCGATTCTATTTGGATTGGTCCTTTCAAAATAAGACACTTTGTTGGAAAACATTCTTTCTACTTAGATTATATGGATGGATCCTCTCTCCCACTTCATTATAATGGAAAATATTTGAATTTTTTGAAGTCCTAAGTGATTAGAAATTCCTTTTGTATAAACTATGTGTGGTGTTTTGTTTTTGGTTTTTCATTTTTGGTTTATTTCCCTTCCATGTGTCTTTTCTTCTATATTGGTTTTGCCTTCGACTATATTTTCCCAATGGATAAGGCACTAGACTACTTTCCAAGAGTTTTTCTTGAGTTCTTGATCTTTCCATGTTCCTCTGTCCAAGCCAAGTCATCCCTAGAAAGAGTCAGTTATTGTCACCCTCAAAATTCCCCTCATTTTTCAAGTTATGTTTCAAAAAATTTGATTTGGTACCTGTTACCTGAATTTCCCCCGCGAAAAATTTGATGAAAAATGACCCCGCACAGAAGAAAATCCAAAGGGGAATTTCATTCATGTGATACCACATTATAAATCCAAAAATGAAGGGGCAAGGTCCGTGAAGCAGGACACCGACGTCAAAGGAGATCAGAGCGCACAGGAGAAGATTGAAGTAAGGGTTCAAAGTTTGTAGACTTCGCATGCGATTCAAATCTGGGAAAATGAACAGACCCGCAGAAGGCACCATGTGCCTCATCGGTGAAACTTCAAAATTCACTACCCAAAGAGAGACCCCAAATTTGTGATAGCCCTCCACGTGCCCCAGGTCTGAAAAAGGGATACATCCTACCATTTAATTGACTAAGTATAAGAGTGTTGGCGGAAGTGTCCATGTGCCTCATCGACGTAACTTCAGAAACGATACCCAAGGAGGAGACTCAAAAAACCACCAACCCTTCACATAGTCAGAGCCTCAAAAATTTAAATCAGCCATTCAAAGGTCTAATGCCAGCAGAAAGAACCATGTGTCAGCTCGACGCAACTTTAGAGGTGAAATACAAAGCAAGTCCCCAAACAAGTGTGAATTTTTCACATGTCCAGAACCCAATATAGTTACTCCTAAATAAGTATAAGGTACCCAGGAAAAAAAATAGAGAAAGAGAAGTGGGCCTAAATCAGCTAAGGAAAGGAGAACCAATGGAAAGCTTGACGTGTCCTTTCAGTGCTCTTTTAGTGGGTGAATCCAAAAGTAGGTCCCAAACATGTGCCATCTCTCCACGTGTCTCTTTAGAAAAATTATTATGGGGTATAAAAATGCATAGACCCCAAACATACACATGCCCTTTACGTGGTCATATTTTGAAAAGACAAAGCTAGCCGTTGCATCGGCTAAGTACAAAGAGCTGGTGGAAGCCTCCACGCGTAACAATGATGCACTTCCAAGGGCCAAGTTCAAAGCAGGTGCCTAAGTGAGTGTAAACTCACCACATGTCACATTGGCACAAATTCAAAGGCATGACCCATAGAGAGACCTTGAACTAGTGCCAACCCTCCACATGTCCCAGGTCCAAAAAGAGGACACCGACTGTTGAAAAGTAAAAGTGGAGAGGCGGACTGTCGGGACACTTTAGGAATTTTGGCTTCATTTCCATAAAAGGTGTAAAGTGATAAATTGAGCTATGGCCTCGCTCATGCCATGGTGAAAATTCAAATCTTAAGCCCATGTTGAAAATTCAAAACAGGGAAGCGGATCGGTGGAGAACTTTAATTTTTTTAGCCTTGTTTCCAAAAGAAGTAAAATTACAAAGTGAGTCGCTACTCCATTACCACTCAGGTAAAGCCACGAGTCAGACCTATATCAAAAGTGAAGTTATGGGCCTGTGGGATTTGAGGGAGAAATTTTGCATGTTTTCTGCTAAAGGCGTAATTTCTATTTCGGGCCCACCGATCCATTTTACAAAAATTACATTTTCACCATTTTTGTACGGATTCGATTCAAATATTTAAATGAGCATAACTTTCACTCCAGTGCTCAAAATTCAACAAATTTTATACTGTTGCAAATATCTTGGCCCCCTCTATGCCATGGAAGCATAAAATATTGTTTTCAATAGGATTTGATGGTTGGAAATATAGAAAACATCTATCATGACATTAATATGTGATTTGATTGCTTCAAACAAATCAGATTTGATCCGATCTTCCATCCTTCTCCAACATGCCAAACAGACATGGATAACTCACTATATATGTTTATTTGGGTGAAAATATGGAAAACATCTTTCAAGCCATTAATATGTGATCAGAATGCTTCAACTAGATCAAATTTTATCCGATATTCCATCCTTCCTTCTTCATCATGCCAAAGACATGTAGAACTAGATTTGATAGATTATAGGTGGATTTGTAGGGGCATTGACGATTGGTTGTTAAGCTTCAAAATCATATTTTCTTCCTTCTCTTCTTCTCCTCTCTTAGCTCCATATATAAATGTAAGAGCTTGGCTCATTGCAAATGTTGGATGTTGATACTTTGAAGTGTAATTATAAACAAAAGTAAATCAATACAGAAGGATTTTCCCCTTTTCTCTATCTTCCTCCATTGTCCCTTATTTCTTACCTTAAATTCATGGATCATTTATCTTATGTGATAAGAAACTTTTTGTTCTTATTGATATGATTTCTAGAATTTTGTGTCTATGGAATGATCTCTTATGATGTGAATGT
The DNA here is from genome assembly GCA_019776745.2 of Taxus chinensis. Classification (NCBI taxonomy): domain Eukaryota; kingdom Viridiplantae; phylum Streptophyta; class Pinopsida; order Cupressales; family Taxaceae; genus Taxus; species Taxus chinensis. The sequence continues at coordinate 177,267,193 of CM034147.1, forward strand.
GAATGATTATGTTCTATTTCACTCTTTCTCAATATGTATAGGGTTATACTTGTCTATCTATATTTCCTAAAAGTACTATTCTATTATGTTCTTTCCTTTCTTCAGCTCTTCCATTTGTTTGTATTGATAATGTATTTTGGTATAAAAGAATTTGAAGATGTCAAAGGTCCAGCCTTAAGATGAAATTTGTACATTTTCATGTAAGCTTTCCTGCATGCTTTCAATACGGGAACCTCTCCTGTAAAGAGGAGGGCCTTGCTATCCCCTGACTTTGGTTTTGTTAAATTGCCATTTTAAAACCCAACAGTTTTTAGCAATTCTGTTGGGGATTTTGTTTCAACGCATCCCTTCCTAAAACAACTTCAAGATCATTTTCGGTCTGGTGACTTTATGATATACACGTGGGAAGAAAGTTATTGTGGTTAAAGATTATCATTTTCAACTTCTAGAGAAACAAAAAATATCTCTTCTTCCAGCAAGAAATAACATAGGAACTCATTCTCCAAGCACACCTCCTATTAAAGACAAAAATTCCAATAATAACATTCCTTGAGAACAACTCAGTCGTAATCTTCTTTCTCTGATACTTAATGGTGTTTCAGTTCACCTTTAGTATATCTTCCCACATGTTAGTATCCAAATTGATTCTTCCTTGGAAGTTGAGCATCATCACAGATTTACCAAGACACTAAGGGATAGAAAAATCATATTATGAGTCATTTTGTATCTAGGGAGGAGATTCATCTAAATCGTTGTCACTCGGGCATTGGAGAAGTGGATAGCACCATATAAAAAGATTTTATCTATCCTCACTACTTCAGGTCATTCCTTTCGACAAGGGTGAGAGACTCCATTTTGTAACCTCTGCTAGTGAAGGATAGGAATGGATCCTTCTTTTGGACAATTTTAAGGGAAATCTTGAAAGATAATATGATCAGTACGCCACAATTTAACTCTCACGAGTTGTCACTTCTAAAGAATGGTGATATTTTCTAAACAGGGCTCGGGTTACTAAAGACACTTAAAGCCTGCTTACTTTTGTATATTTTGCTAGTAGAATTGGTTCATTTGTGGATACACAACACAAATAGGTACTTCGGGTAGGATTCATGGTTATTCAAAAAATTTAGTGGGGATTTAGAAAGAGGAAGTTTATTTCACTAGATCTTTGAGAACCTTTAGAACAATTGGAAGACTAATAGATAGAATGCTCAAGAATAGCCAAATTATTCCTTTAACTAGAAGGTGTGCATCAATAGAGCCCCAGATCTACACCTTTTCACATAATCTTTGAGAATTCCATACGAAGCCTCAAGATAAATACTTAATTAAACATGAAAGACCCTTGGCTTCTCATGCCTAAGATACACTCAAAGGCTTATAGAAAATCTTTATCAACAAAATGACAGTAAAGTTATTTTAAATTGTTTATCTCATTACAAGATGAAGGCTCCTCTCATAATGAAATTGAAAATTCCACTAAAATATCATAGGGATGAGATATTGTGTGATTCGGAAGGATTTTAACAAAATATTGCAACAGAAACATCAAAACCATTTGAAATTTTTTTGAAATAAAAGTAGACACAATTTTTCCCAAGATCAACACAGATTAATTTGAGATCTATTAGATTTATCAGTAGGGGAAAGTTTCTTGAACAGTATCAGAGCTTGTCAATTGTTGTACACTCGCAACCATCTTGACTTGATCAAATATAAAACATAGGAGATTAATAGGTTTCTCATATGGTCTCTTAAGAAGATGGAATTTCTTGAATTTTATCGTAATAATTCAAACTCGGACAATTTGCATGACTAATTCATGCCCTTTATAGCATACATTTACATTAAATATTTTCCCCCAAAAAAAGAATATCTGAGGAACCTTTGTTTGTTACATATTTGATCATGATTTGTAGAAAGTGAAGTTTAACATATTTACAACAAAAAGTTTCCAGGTGTTCAAAAGGTGAATCATTTTAGATATTTACATCATTGTTATAACTGGGGCATCCAGTCATTTCCTATCACAACATGCTTTTTATCCTTTGTTCCTATAGGTTCCTTCTCCTCATTCTTTCCTCTTCAATTTTCTCAATTGGATCTGGAAATTTGTTTTCTACCTTCCCGAGCAACTATGTTTCAAAATATCAACTCTTGCACTTCCTTAGATTCAAAAATTTGAACTCCACAACACTTCAATTGCACTTTGATGATAGAAACAACAAGAAATCATTAAGATTCACCATGAAAGAAGATACTTATTTGCATCCCCTGAATTTTTCGAACAATAATGGCTACAAAACCAAGTGCATCGCGTCATAACCATTGATTTTTCCCTTTCAAAACTTTAAATTAGAGCCGCCCACATGGAATATTAGATCTGAAATGGGCCTAGGGGTGCCTTTTGCATTTTATGACTATTGGAGAAAATGCGTAATTTTCACATTTTTCCCCACCCCTCCTCCTTTGAAATACAGGCTCAACACGTGGCTTATCTCGGGTATTTGATAGAGTCATGGCTCATTTATGTAATATTTCCCCATTTTACAAAAAGGAAAAATTTTAGGTTTTCCTCTCGCGACCTACTTCCTTCTTTTATCTTTTGATGTGGGCTACAATGGACTCGTGATTAATTTTTATACTTTTCCCCTTTTCACAAAAGTCAAAAATATTTAAAAACCTTAGGCAACCCACCTCCCAGCTTTTAATTTTCAATGCTGAGCTAAAAAAATTCAAAATGGTCCGATCACTCGTCCTCCTGATTTTGATGTAGACTCAACATATGACATCACTATGTCCACTGTGGGGTTGCAAACCAATTTATAACTTTGCTACTTTTTCAAAAAAAGAAAAAAATCTTCAAAACTCCCTGGCAACCCACCTCTCCGCTTCTAACTTGAAAATTGTCCACGTGTCCATCTTTGGGATCAAAGTAAGACTGTTTCTTTTTCCACTTCATATTTGCCAAATAGCCAATCAAAGACTATCAGGGGCCACGGGGACAATTTGGTAATTTTTACAAATGTGACCAAATCGTAAAATTACACCCGAAAAGACCCGCTGGGCTGCAACCAATTAAAATTAAACACGTATACACCTTCGGGGAAAAAAATATAAATTCACTCCACCTTTATAAGTTTGACTAGCCAATCAGAACTCCACAGGGCTGCGGGGCCAAGTTGATCTTTTTTGCAAACATAGAAAAAAGGTTACAAGTTATAAAATAGAACCAACGTGCCTCATCAAATCAAAAGAGACCATGTAGCTGAAGATGTTGAGATATAATTTGATGGGGAAAACACCCCCCTTCAAATTGTAAAATGTAGGGAAATCACCATTTTCGCCCAGAATTGAATTTTTCTTTAAGGACAAAGAATTTCAAAATGATACAAGGCCTAAATGTGGTCCATGACCATGGAGAAGGATCTTCAATAGCATACAAATGAAGAAAAACTTTAACACATCCATTTAGGGAAATATAAAATATGACAGAGTCTGCAGATTGAACAATTTTGAGCAAAAACTAATGCACGATCAAATTGAGCACCAAAATGAGCTCTGACTCTGGGATGGGAACTCCCAGGGAGTTCCAAAAGAACAAATAATAGACCATGTGCCAAAAAAAAACCATTGGGAAATTAATTTATGAGCCAACCCTCCAGGAGCAAACTGAGAAACTAATAAAAATGGTTGCCGAGGACCAGGGAAAACCAAAATTGACAAAACGTAAAAATAGAAAAAAAAACCAAAGACTTTACACTATACAATGGTGTATAACTTGATTCTGAGTAAAAAATCAAGGAAATGTTTCAAATTCCTTCCATTAATAGGAAATTCAAGAAATTCCCCGTTGTTTTCGTGAGAATGTGCAAACAGGGAAATTGACAATTTCCAAGCACGACAACTATACCCCTATGCCAAAATTTCCATGTTTTATCATTCCTAAGAAACCCCGGATCTATTTAGTCAATCCAAATGAATTCCCAAACAATTTCATGATATTATCCTAGGTGATTTAGGAAATTCCACTGATTCCCCCTAGGTGATTTTAGGAGTTCATTGAAAATGTTGTCTTTTGGCAGTATAGGGAAGGACTGTTATTAGCCTTCCCAAGATTGGATCAACCTCCTGGAACAGAGCAAAAGGGCCAAATTCAACACGAAGGTGAATGGAAGACTTTATAACATCATGGAAATTATTTTTGAAGTATTTGGGAAGTTATGAAATACTTGGGGCAGTCTGAGTGAAAACAGGGTTCACATGCCTAAGCGGTACATAGGCCTAAAAAAACTATTGGGCTTCAAACAAAGATTTTGGGAGATCCGGAGGGATTTAGAAGTAAAAAAAAACATATTTGGAAATATTATTACAATACCTAAATTATGGTGAAATATTTTTTTTCACAACACCTTGGCGCATATGATTGGAAGACAGTTTTTCTCAGGTATAAATGGAGTCCCAGATCAAAAATCTGATTTTTTAGGGGACCATATGATAGAATAAAGACATAATAACCACATAATTGGATTCCAAATGCAATTTCAAGTCAGGATCATATAAAATTTCACCAATAAATTTCACCAGAAGCTCAAGTTATCTTCATTCCAAGTTACCCTCTGAAAGGCAGTTCAGGACTTAAGCATTTTTTCGAGAGGACACGTGTCAGCACCAGGAGCCTGGCGGGATTTCATGTCCCCCCACGTCCCTGAGGTCAGATACATCACCCCTTGGAAAATTCACCCAGCCCTCATGTGACCCTTGGGACCCCTCATATGACCCTCCAAACCTGGCAGTTCAGCCCTCAAGTGTTTATTTAGAGCATGCATTCCTTGTCATCGGATCGGTCGCCACATGTCAGCTCTAGGACCACCATGGAATTTTATGTACCTTATGAACCTGAGTTTGGGGACATAAAACCATGAAAAATGTGCCCATCCCCTATGGGGAGTCATTTGGAACACCCACATGAGCACCGTTCAGCCCCCAAGTGCAGTTTTGGAGCATCCATTCCCTACCGTCAGATAGGTCGCCACGTGTCAGCTCCAAGACCACCATGGAATTTTATGTACCCTATGCACCTAAGGTGGGGGACATCAGGCCTTGGAAAATATTCCCAGCCCCTATGGGAAGTCTTTTGGACACCCATGTGACTTTATTTCAACTCCGAGTGCTTTAAACCAATTTTTTCCTCCTTCATCCCCTGTCGTTGGATATAGTGCCACGTGTCACCATATTTCTCATTCTAGAAATTTATTTCCCCCATGTCCCTGAGGTTAGGGACATCAAGCATGTAAAAATTCCCCCAATCCCTACCTGTGCACATCTTTTTGAAAAATTTCCAAGTGTTGCTTTTCCCGCTTCTAACTTCTAACAGTTTTATTCGCACTCCTTTCCGCCATTCTTCCTCTGCAACATTCTACCATCACTCCACCATTGAAAATGCTCAGAAAATATCAAAAAATAAACTGAAATACCTTTCCCATGGTGATACATAGGTCTCAAAAGGAATCCTCATCAAGCTAAGGAGAAACGAAGAACAACAAAAATCCCCATAGCTAAAAAATGGAAATCTAAACAAAGCTTGCAAATCAGTGCACGAATCAAAGAACCATTTATTTATACTCATTCCTCTATAAAATACCATCAAGAAGACACCTTCAAAATCCCCCCATGTGTGACAAAGCATCCATAATGAATAAATCTCCTTTCCAGCTCAACGAAGAAAAAATTGGGATTCTCCGTCAAACCGGTTGCCGGATTGAAGTAAGATTACACGTGAAGCACCAAAAAAGAAACCCCACATCAAAAATAAAATTTTATTTGCAAACGGAGGAGAAAACCAGACCTGTAATTTTGAGGTCCATTAATGGCTGTCGTACACAGAAGCACTGCCAGGTCTAAAAATTAAAACTTTAAAATCTCTTGGATTATTAAGTGGGTGGGCCCAAAATTGCAAAGGGATGATATTGGGAAAAAAACACATATCAAAAAACTTTATTCCACATCAATCCAACTCCTAGAGGCAAAATTTATTAAAATAGCAGGTCTACTACATAGGAACTGCTATTTCGGGAAAGTCGTTAACAAAAGAACCTGTGAAGGAGATGAAGATATCAGAGGTGAACTACAGCTGAGAATCCACCAGAATGGACATTTTGGGCACTTACAAAAAATATAAAGTGAGCCCTTGAGCACCTGCTAAAAGTAGAAATTTGATCCAAAGGAGTGAGGAACATAGGGAGAAATGGAATCAAGGTCACAACACTCAACAAAGGATCAAGAGAGTTTCCTTTTTCACACTTACTAAAAATAGTAAGTTACACTCAAAGAGAAGTTTTGGAACAATGGATGTACAAGGATAATCATTCAAGGGAACATAATTATTCGAGAGCATCCTAGTCATTTTTCATAAGGCATTCAAGATCCGCCTTAGTTCATTCAACTTAGCGAGCATTCGTGAGATAATTTGGAGGAATTTCATAGTGTGCAAGGAGTTCGAAAATTCATATTTCACTACATTTGGAGCTTTCCGTCAATTAGGATCAACGAACTTCATCAGGAATGGCATCTCCTCTTCTTCTTTTCCCCCTCTTTCTCTCTCCTCTTCCCCCCCAACTTTCTCTCACTTTCCAATATTCTAATTTTGCATTGGGGTTTGCACTTTAATATGACTTAAGAGACTTTAGAAACATAATGTAAATTAAGTCACCTTTCTATTATAAAAGGGACTTAAATATTTGAAGTGGAATATGAACAACCTTAAGTCATATTAAGGTATTCGAAAGGTCATGAGGAAGATGAAGAGTCATATTCTATTCTATAAATTGTAAAGCCATTCCCATTTCAAAGGGTTGGTGATTGATCTTTAGACTCAAGAGTGCAATCTATCTTGAGAGAAAGCAAAGGAGATAGCCATTTTCTTCTACTCTCTCCCCCTCTCAAGTTTCTTCCATTCCTACACTATGTACAACTTTTGTTCAAGCATCAATACAATAAGAAGGAGTTTCTAGCTTTCTTTGACCAAGGGATTTCATGAAACTTTGTTCTCATCAAATTCTATTTGGTCTTGTTGTCATTTACAGGGTTGTTTCTTCTCATAAATGTATGTGATGAAGTTTAGAACTAGTGTGTGTGCAGGAATATGATTTTCTACCTACAACATTAGTTCTCCTACCTCCATTCTCACTCCCTTTCCCACTTCTAGACAAATTCATCTCTTGCAGATATATGCAAACATTTTCCGCAGGGTCAGTGAGTGCCATTGTTGGATCCACGGTCGAAAGGTTACCATAGAAATTCATCTTTTCATGTGTATGCGCATATGACAGCTACACTGGTTAAGTAGAGGGACTTAGATTCCCAGAGCCTTGGCGAGAAATCCACAAGTTTGTCCACCCGAAAATTTTTCTCACCAACACCCATATAGGGATTTTAAGATGAAGGTATGTTCACCAATTTTATTGTCAATTGAATATCGTCCCATCCACAATGCATCAAACTTTCCATGTTTTCCCTTATCCTCATTCCTGCTAATCCCACAATAGCATAAGATCTCCCACACTGAAAGCTCTTGGGGTTACCTTCTTATGAAACAAATTTCTTTAATTTCTCTCTAAATTTTACATTCCTTTGATGGGATGCTCTTCGTTCTTCATCTAAATCAACAATTTGATTGATGTGAGCATCATAGGGAATAACCTCTTGATATTCTAGTTGTTGAATAAATTGAAATGAAGACAATTGCATATGCAGGGGAAGTAGAGCTTGAGTTCCATACACCAAATCCAATCATATTTTTCCAGTAGCTTGTTTAACAATGACTCAATCATCCCAAACAAAAAACTTTAACTTCTCACCCCACTTCCTTTTGTTCAACTCCAAATTTCTTCTAATTATCTTCAACAAATTTTTATTGCTGGACACTGCTTGTCCATTTCCTTAGGGATTATAATTGGAAGCATACGTCAAATTGATCACATATTCATGGCACATGGCCACCAAAGGTTTAGTTCAAAAGCTCATGGCATTATCAGCAACTATCTTAGCAGGCACTCCAAACTACAAATGATATGATCGAGAATGAAATCCATTACAATTTGGTGAGTTGCTTTCTTGGTTGGGATTTCCTCCACCCACTTGGTGAAGTAATTAGTGGCTACTAAAATCCACTTATGTCCAAGCACTTGAAGGATTTGAATATCACCAATGAAGTCCATTCCCATTTCCTAAATGGGGCTTCAATTGATATAGGCTACAAAGGAAGGGAGCCTAGAGCTTTCAGTCTTCTAGAAAAGCGTTGGTAACTTTTGCATTTCCTTACCATAGATTTATATCTTTGAAAAGTGTTGGCCACCAATAACCAGTCCTTAAGATCTTATGTGTTGTGACTCTTCTAGCAAAATTCCACCCCATAAACTCCTCCATAGGATATCTTTCACCATGGCATGCGGAACATAAAAAATGACTTTGAAACTCAGAATATATTGCCTGAAGACCTTTGTTGCTTTTACTAAAGCAAATTCCTTCTTCTCCATGATACTATACTTAGCTCAGCTCCTTGTGATTCCTTACTAAAAAAGGCAATTGGTATTTCATCTCCCTCATCATCCTTCTACATAAAACAGATGCAATAGTACTTTCTGAAGCAAAAAGAAAACATTTGGAAATCTTTCTTATAATTTGGAGCTGCTAAAATAGGTGCATTCTGTAATGCTTCTTTGATCCTAGAAAAATATTGAATAGATGTTTCTTCCCATTTGATACTTTGATCTTTCTTCAGCATGCTAGTGATTGGGATAGTTCAGAAAAGTTGGAGATAAATCTCCTAATAAAATTAATCTACCCAGAAAATGAGTGAATTCCCTTCTTGGTTCTTGGAATAGGGACTTTATTAATGGCTTCTACCCTTACAAGATCAATCATGACCCCTTCCTTTTAGATAATTTGTCCAAGAATCTTTTCTTTCTAAACTCCAAAATGGCACTTCTTGGGATTTAGTGAAATACCATACTCCTTGCATTCTTAACACATTTTTTCTAAGTGTTAACAGGTGGTCACTTACTTCTTTTCTAGAGAAAACACTCACATCATATTGATATACAATAATTAAATCATTAATATATCCAGAGAAATCTACATCATTCATCTTTGGAAAGTGTCTCCAAAATTCATTAGAAACAAAGGCATTCTGACAATATACATATTTTCCCCAAGGAGTGGTAAAGGTAGTCTTGATTCACTCTGATTCCTTCACAACTACCTGGTATATCCAGAAAAAACCATCCAAGGTGGATAAAAATTCCGAACTAGTAACCAATTGTCCATATTGGAAAAGGGTAGTTATCCTTTATTGTATGCTCTATTAAATTTTAAAAATTCCACACACAGCCTCATTCAATTCAGTTCTTCTTTCGAGGCATTTTGTCAAACAGTCTGCGAGCCTTGTGTATGCTTCCACATTTTGCATACATGTCTACCAGGGCACTTGCAACTACAACATCTGACAAATATCCACTTTCAATAACGCTTTGATGGATGTCCATACCCTGTTCCAAAGCTCCCATTTTGGCATAGGCTGGGAGGATGCTGGCAAAGGTTGTGGAGTTTGGCTTTACATCGGCCAATTGCATTTGCTTAAATATCTCCAAGGCCTTTTCAATAAACCCATTTTGTGCATATCCTGCAGTCATTGAATTCCATGAGACCACATCTCGATACAATATTTTGTCAAACAGTTCATATGCCATTTGCATGTTTCCACATTTTGCGTACATGTCTATCAGGGCATTCGCAACTACAACGTGTGACGAAAATCCACTTTCAATAATACCTTGATGGATGTCAATGCCTTGTTCCAAAGCTCCCATTCTGGCAAAGGCCGGGAGGATACTTGCAAAGGTTGTGGAGTTTGCCTTTACACCTGCCAATTGCATTTGCTTAAAAGTTTCGAAAGCCTTTTCAGCAAGCCCATTTTGTGCATATCCTGCAGTCATCACATTCCATGTGACCACATCGTGTAGAAGCATTTTGTTGAACAATTCATGTGCCTTGCTAATTCTTCCACATTTTGCATACATGTCTATGAGGGCATTAGCAACTACAACATCCGACATAAATCCTCTTTCAATTATGCCTTGATGGATGTCCATACCCTGTTCTAAGCCTCTTATTCTGGCACAGGCTGGGAGAATGCTGGCAAAAGTAGTGGAGTTTGCCGTTACACCTGCCGATTGCATTTGCTTAAAAGTTTCCAAGGCCTTTTCAACAAACCCATTTTGCATATATCCTGCAACCATTGCAGTCCATGAGACCACATCTCGTTGAAGCATTTTGTTAAACAGTTCATGTGCCTTGTGTATGCTTCCAAATTTTGCATACATGTCTATCAGGGCATTGGCAACTAAAACATCTGATAAAAAACCTCTTTCAATTATGATTTGATGGATGTTCATACACTGTTTCAAAGCTCCCATTTTGGTACAGGCAGGGAGGATGGTGACAAACGTTGCGGGGTTTGGGTTTACACCTGCCACTTGCATCTGCTTAAAGATTTCCAAGGCCTTTTCAATAAACCCATTTTGAGCATATCCTGCAGTCATGGCATTCCAGGAGATGACATCTGGTCGAGGCATTTGTTTGAAAAGGCTTAAAGCCTCGTCAAGGACACCATTATGTAAATATCCTGTAATTATTACATTCCATGAGACTTGGTCTCGTACAGGCATGTTATCAAACACATCACGTGCCTTGATTATGTTTCCACATTTCGCATACATGTCTGCGAGGGCATTCGAAACTACAATATCAGACAGGAATCCCCTTTCCAAAACGATTTGATGAATGTCCATACCCTGCTCCAAACCTCTTATTTTGGCACAGGCGGGGTACGGTGGCGAAGGAGAAGCGATCTGGTTGGACACCTGTCGGTTGCATTTGGCGAAACAGTGCCAACGCCTGGTGAGGACGCTCATGTCTTCGGTAACCTGCAATCATCACATTCCACGAGAAGCTGTCTCGTTCTTTCATGTCATCAAATACTTTGCGAGCATTCATCAAACTCCCGCACTCGACATACATTTTGATAAGCTTATTCTGATAAAATGTGTCCAAATCGCGTGGGAGTGATGAGAGAGTAGATTTGTTTAGCATGGTTGAAGATATGAACAGCAAAGAGCAGCAAACCGACCCGATTTACATTTCCATTTCCACTCAAGTAAACTTTTGTCGCATACCAGACCACCATTCTATGACTTGTCATTTCCCTTCTCCATATTTTCATGTTATTTTTCATAATTTTATTGTCTATATTTAATGGGGGCTTTTCTTTTTAATTGCGTCTTATGTATATTTAAAGTGTCTTTAACTTCAATTAAATATCTCACATAAACATATAGAAGGGATACAAAAGTATTTGTATGACATAAAAATTACAAGCATTTAAAATAACATTCAAGCATTTAGCAAAATATGAAGAGCATGTAGACTAAGGTTTGGGTATTTATATACTACTCTATTATCAAGTGACTTGCACAACACTTGGTGAGATACATTGAAGGATTTGTTCATATCAAGGGGTTTAATAATAATGTAGGGATATCACCTACCTCTAAACACATTCCTTATTTGTTATTGTATACTTGAAAGATATTGTTGCTCTATGAGGGTATTGTAAGCAAGGAAAATCACTATAATGAAAGAAAGGTGGTTGTACGTGCATTTTAATTGCCCCCACCTTTCTAGGATTCTAGAAGTGCAGTTAACTAGGATAAGGATAGGATAGTGGAGTCCAAGTGGAGTCTAAGTGGATTTTGATCAAGTGGCAGATGACTAGGATGTGCACACACTTAATTAATTATATATTAATAAAATAATAATTAATTTAGCTAAAGGGGTACAAAGGATACATGGGATTAATTTATTAATCCAAAGGGGTACAATATGTATTAATTAATTCATTTAATCAATTAATTGCAAATGGGTGAATAACAGGGCATACTAGGATAACACTGGGAACAAGTGGAAACATAAGTGTAATTTTGGGTTGTCTACATTTTTCCCCTCTTTAAAGTGCTATTGCAAAGTAATAGTGCTTTAAAATATAGTAGACATGCAGATCGGCGAGAGCGGAAAAATTGTGAAGCATTGAGATGCCCCAGCAAGCAAAAAATGGTAGAGGAATGCCCCCTCAAGTGGGTGGATGATGCAACAAGGGGTGGCAGAAAACGCTTGATAGGAAGAAAAAAAGGGATTAGAAACAAGGATGGGAAAGGACTGTGTTCATAGCATGAGCATTATTTGGAGAGTAATTTTTTTAGAGCAACCTGATTTTTGTTGTTGCACAATAGAGTTGTCACCATGATTATGAAAGAATCAAGATGGTTAACCCAGATGTGCGTAAACAAACACACACAAAAAAGAAAAGATAAAAAGGAAAACAAACCCAATATACAAAGTAGGTGTCGACATCAGGGTTATAAAGGAACCAAGATGTAATCACACTACTTGTAAGTGGTCCAAAAAGAGTAAACATCAACAATGCAACACAAAGTCGAAAAAAGAAGACAATCATCCATGCCCCTAATGCATGCCACAATGATGATTAAGTAGATACAAATGCTCCCAAGTGGGAATAGGATCAGACTGGAAGAGCGGAGTTAAAGTGACTCCTTATGAACTCTTGTTGAATCCATTGTGCAAATGATCAAAGTTGAAATTTCCCCAGGTGAAGTTATATCACGAAGGAAAAACATTTGTGTGACTTGCCCCAAGCAGAGTTAGCATATCATGCAAAGGGAAGAAAGTGATAGTTGTAAGAGACACAATCACTAGGTAATAGATAAAAGTATGACATTTATCAAGATTGTATTGAGATGTTGAATGATTCACTTTAAGTGTTTTCCAATTGTAGGATTCTTGATAAGTGAATGTTTGTTCGAAAGTTTTTGTGATTTTATTTTTTTTTATTTTTTTTTTGATTTTTTTGAAAATATTTGATTTTTTTGTGGATTTTTTCACAAGTTTTGAAATAAAAATGCAAAAAAAAAATGAAGACATTCCATGGCTTAAATAAACCAGGAGGAAAACACACACACACGTGCAAATGAAAAAAAGATATAAAAAAAGTAATAGAAAGAAACCCAATATGAATAGGAAGGAACCACACCAAAGTTATATGTGAACTAGGATGCGAATAAATTTCCTGCAATTGGTCTACAATAAAGATAAACAAAGTAAAACACAATGAAAAACTGAAAAAAAATAAAAAATATCGTCACAATGTTAACAAACTGCAATAGTACAATACAACTGTAGACACTAAAATTCCCCTTTGTCCCTCGACATATAAGCACCCTTTATTACATTTTCCTAGCCATGACCCCCTTTCAACCCACTAATATTAATTTAATTAATTTAATTTAATTAATGCTTTATTCTCACTATATGTATTATTTGAATATATATTATTTAAATAATATCTACACATATAGTTCACTTAAACACCTCACAAAGTTAACTAAACCTAAGACCTATTCTTAGCATGTTCCCATAACTAACTAGGACTTATCCAAACCCTAAAAATAAATGCCTACATTCCCTCTAACCACATTCTCGCATGCTCACAAGAGGCTCCGAGTCTAATCCGTCCATGGGATAATGACACGAGATCCAAGGAAATCAGGAGGATCTCCCTACTTTAATAAACCTAAGGAAATCCCGCATTGACCAACATCGGTTACCCCTAACCGTCACCGATTAAGTCAGACCACCGTCGGCTACCCCTTTTAACCCAAAACAACCTTATTCTCAAGGTTGGAACTTGGAATTTGGAAGTTGGAAGCAAAGGAGGTTGACGAGCAAGAACACATCTTAGAGAGATAACGCATCTTCAAAGAGCCAATTCTAGCGAAAACTCACATCCAAGGAAGGAGATTGAGCATCTTCTCCTACATAGCCATCCCATCCATGATCTAATCTGTCCAAGGAAAGATGAGTGTACATGCAGCCCATACAGGAGCTTTTCTTCAGTTGATGATCACTTGCAACCTTTAAACCCATCATCAGCACCTCCATCCCTCACACATAGGCCTTCAAGAATAGAATCCAAGTAATTAATAACGTCATAATGTTCTCTGGTTATTTCATTTTATCATCATTTTATCATCATTTCATTATCATTTTATCACCCATTGTTTATCTTGCTCCCTATCAACCTTCTCCAATATTTTCACCTCCGTAGACCCATTAAAACCTCGCAAAAACCTACTCCAGTCACCCAATACACCGTCCAAACTAGCCAAAGTAATTTGTGTAATCACAAAGGAGACCAAAAGCCCATTCTGTGACATTTCCAGATCTCACAGTAACTGGCACTGGTTATACCTAATCACCGTCGGTCACCCTTGACTGACACCGATCTCTGTGTTTTCCCACATATCTCTTAATAGAGACCTACCCACCTAATTTTATCTCACCCTCTTTTACCTGTAATCTACCCAAGATCTCTGCCAAACCTGAAGAACCCATAACCAATCATTTGACCTTTGGTATCTATTCTAGCTTAGCCTGTTAGAATAGATCTATTTATTATTGTGTTTTAAGTGAGATACCTAAATAATTTCAAAATAACAATAGGATTTAATTTTTTTACAACATTAAATTATTTTAAACAGTGGACTAACAACCATCTAGGAAGTATCATACTTTCTGGATCTAGCTTACGCTAGGTAGTTCACTACCCATATTGTCTAATTCCTTCTGGTGGTGTTGTTTTCATTATAGGTAGTTCCTGCTAGCCAAAAGGAAGCTCTCACAATCAGATATGGATTCAAAGTCATATGTGCGCAACAACCCATAAACCTACATTTGAACAGGTATTCCTCCTATATCCATTACCCTATCTATTTCATCAACGCTTCTAAGAAACAATCTAAGAAAAAAAAGGTGAAACATTTTGGCACACCCGGTGGGACCCATTTGGGGTTCCTTGCATTCCATTCATTCTCAGGAAAAAATTATGTGTTTGTTTCCCTTGTAAAAAGCGTACACACTAATTTTCTTCTTTAGTAATCCAGCATCTCCTTTGTATTTGCTCTAAAGGAAACTTTTCTTTTGGTGTAATTAAAAAGAATAATTTCTTTATGTTTTCTGCATTGTAGTGAAAGAGCATCCCTCTTCCTCTTCATCTTATTGTGTCATCTAATTCCACATTTTTTGATTTGGGTTTAAAAACAAGTGCATTCCATTCTAATTTATTACATTAGCTCACATTAATTGAGGGCAACCTATATGTTGGAAGTCATGACCAGCTGATGGTTGACAAATGAATAGTAGAAAAGAACTTCTATCCTTTTCTCTTTCTTTGAGTCTTACCAAAGCTAAAAAAAAATTTAAAATACATACATTCTTAAACAACATCTTACCTGGAAGAAGTTTTAGGTGATCACATGATCATGGCACAGCGGCCACCCAACTCATTACTTTGTAAAGTCATACTTCATAGCAAAGCCCGCCCCCACCATAACATACCTGAAACCTCACCTTTTAGATCTCCTTCTTCGAAGGAAGCCATCCTCACAAAAAAACTCTGTTTCAAAATTCATGTGTCAGTCTCTAAATAGCATAAGCCACACAAACATAATAGAAAAGGAACTCCTAGGATCACATTTTCTTAGTGTTTTTATGCTTGACTTGTGTTTTGATGTGAGAAATCACATTCTTCACTTTTCTTGTTCATACTTGCACACTCCTCATCATAGTTGGTGTATTCCAGCTTCACCTGAGTGTGCTTAGGCCATATCATCATCATCATCCCTAGAATTTTGGGTCTTATTCTACATCAAATTTTAATTCATAACAACTTTCTTTCATCACTATTTCAATTTCACAGTAACCGTCATTGGTTACCTCTGACCGCCATCGATTATACCCAACCGACGTCGGTTCCAGGTCCTTTTGCTAATCTACTAAAAAGGACATTTTACTCCACTTTCTTCCACTTTTCACAGTTTTTGTCACTGTCATTATTCCCATTAACATTTTAAACATCCCCAAATTTGGCATACCTGTCAGATTTTACCTTTTGCCTCATTGCTGTTTACTCACTATCCATTTTCTACAGTGACTGGTAGCGGTTACCCCTGACTGATGTCAGTTTTCTATAACCAACATGAATTATCTTGTTTCACATTCCAGCCACCATTTGTTACTTCATCCATTTTTATCACCAAATTCACATGTTCCTATTGTTCTTTGTATCATTTACAGAGAAGCATCCCTACCTGATCAATACTGGTTCACATGGTTCTGACCTGAAGACAAGAAAACACCCTCGTATTCCATGCCAGTTGTCAACCACTCCCACCTAGTCCTTCACCACCTTCTATTTTATCACTAGCCATGGATCCCATCTATCCTACCACCTATCATTACCGGAGATGAGGAGTTTGCACGACTCCTTCACCAGAACCCTGCCACCTTGCAGTTTTACATTTTCAACTCATCCACTCGAGACACCTCAGGTCAATTGATATATGGCATGCCCGTATCTATCCCCCGACTCTTGCACCCACTTCCACATCGGCCCCATCTGGCTCCATGTTGTACGCATCCACCTTACCCTCAATCATTTTGCATTTAGGTTCTATACCCACTATGACTGTTATGTCTGTTACCTCTATGGCACTCATTGCATCCACCATACCCTCAAGGACTACCCCAAACACAACCTCGTCCGCCCCTAACTGTTTCATACATACCTGTAGCTACATTCCCACCTCCAGTGTCGGTGACTCCTACCCCATTTCAGAACATGGTTCTTTCCATTCCACACTCATTAGCCCCTATTACCACTAGGGTTACCACAACCCTTCCACCCCCATATGCATACTACTAACAACCGCATGTTTCATCTATTATTCATTCCGAGTACGTACCCCCTATTTCACTACCTTCTTCTACACGACCTTACATGGCAGCCCCATATGCTGGAATGCCACCCCCATTATATGCCCAAAACCAACCTCCTCATGCTATAGGAGGCATCCAATCATCACAACCCACCAATGACCTAATTAAATTGATGTTAGAAAAGATGCTGACCTTAGAGGCATCAGTTTCCGGCTCTCACAACACTCTCACCTACGATGAGATTTGCAACGGTCCTATTCACCCATCCATTCCTATCTGTTCATACCCTGTGCATTGGGAAATGCCTAAATTCAATCTCTTCATTACCAAAGAAGACCCCCAGCAACATTTGTGGTCACTCAAACACGGGTGTTATCTAATCGCTCATGACGATGCCTTGCTTTTGAGAAATTTTCCCATGTCCCTCACTGGACTTGTATTAGATTGGTATAGTGGGTTACCTAAACACTCTATATTCTCATTCAATCTAGTATCCCAAGCCTTCTTGGACCATTTCTTTATCAATATCATCAAGAAGGTTACTATGAATGATCTATATTCCACACGTCAGTAAGAGGATGAATCTATCGCAGATTTTGTCGCTCACTGGCGTAGCCTGGTCAATCAACTTACCTTCCAACTACCAAAAAATGAACTCATCAAGCTCTTCACATGAGCTTGCGCTAGACATATCTCCCTGACCTTGCAGGTCCAAACCTTCTGATCATTCAATGAGGCATTCACTATGGCATGAAAGTTAGAGATTCAATCCATCGAAGAGAAGAAAATCCAATTATGAAATAAGAATTCAGCATTCAAGTTGAATGAAACCTCTTGTTCTTTCAAACCATAAACCAATTATTCCAAAGGCTAAGGGAACCACTAACGCAGTGTTACTCAAGGCCGGCCCAGCTCATTCTGTCCAATCAGGCTACACCCTCACCTAATCCATCACATGTCCAAGGATTTTCGATTCAGAGAAGAGCAGGGGAAATATACCCCAATTGGGGAACCTTACTCTTCTATCTTAGAAAATTTTATCAAAGCGGAAGACATCACTCTTCCACCCATAAAACCCCACATTGGTTTTGACCCTTCTCGCCCCATGCCCGCGTGGTATAAAGAGCATGATTTCTATAACTATCACTGAGTGAAGGGTCATAGCGACGGAATCTACATCACTTTCAAGAATATTATCCAAGAAATGATCGAGAAAGGTGAGTTAATTGTGGGTCATCCCAACGCCACCCCCAACCAAAATCTACAAATCTTCAAAAAAACCATTTCCCAGCCATGCCCCTTCACCCAATCAAACCGGTGAGACATCCACTCATAATACCCATACATGTGAGGTTCACACAATATTTAACGACGGTACCTGTCACCTCTCAATTACCTCACATCCCTTCCATAGAGGATCCATAGGAAATCCTAGCCCAAAATCCTCCTTCCACATTGGAACCAACCTCCCTATTGTTCCTTCACCAATAGAGGAACACCTTTCATCTCCTTCATCACCTACGGAGGGGTCTCCACTAACATTGAGACCCATCTCACCCCTAGCTTCTCCACTTAGAGAACCTTTACCTACAGTAACCTCCTTACCTTACCTCCACACCCATAGAGGAGCTCCACCCACAAGGAGCACCCATTAACCTCCTCCACCCATAGAGGACCCACCTATCCCTTCCTCCACTCATAGAGAACTCCCATCAAATCCCTTTCCACCTATCATAGATTTGTGGGGATTACCTTTTCCCTTGGCAAGTTTTCTCCATCCACGACTCCGACAGCCAACAGAACTACTTTCAGTTCTCTTACCCTAGAAGCCATGAAGCTGGCTGATTCCCCATCTCTAAGAATGCATTTCTATGGGAATTCCCATTAGGTCTTCACCTAACCTCCCACCATAAATTGCCATTCTCATGTTTTGGTCCGATCACTTGGATTATGTGGATAAGCGCTTTATGTAGGGGGCGCCTCTTACTCCCCATCTCAACACAAATGTAGAGATCCCTCGATGACACCTCCACTATCTACCCAAGCACATTTCACCCATCAAATCACATACAACCACTACTGTCGCAACCCCTTCCACGATATTTGTTAACACTCACACCACACCCTTACCCATAACCCAACCTATGCCTAAACCTAAACCCATACCCACAATATTACCTCCACTAAACCTATTACCACTTTAGGGTCACCCCCGACCACCAGCCTTACTCATCCACCTATTAAACTAGATTTAGCTACATCCTCCAATGTTACAACCACACCTACTCTAACACCCAAACTAAAGAAACTAACTCATCTACCTCATACCCCTAACACACCAATCACACCCACACTTGTCTCGTCTGCCTTAAGACCTCAGCTGCCCAACATGGTCAAACACCCTTACCCATTCATAACCCAATAACACAATAGCCCATTCCTTCCTTACAAATATCTAACCTACCCAGGCACACAACACAACTCATACCCGCACCTACAGTATCTTTACCACCAATACCTCCGATACCTTCAGCCATTGCTTCACTACCTACTACACTTCAGTCATTTTCCCTCACACCCCAAGCACGACCTGCATCATCTACCTTCATAGCACCCCCATTATCCCAGTGGGTAACTCACCCTCTTCCTGCATCTACTTTTCCTTCTAGACCCTGTATACCCACATCACCTTTACCCAAGAAGGTGCAACCCAAAAACAAAACCCCACAACCCCACAACAAGGTAGTCAAACAACCCCACACCCTCCTACCCATCCATCTATTGTACCCCTACCTGAACGAATCTGACCGATACCTCAAACCACACCGGCGCCTAAACCCATACCTCGATATATTCCTACTCTTCCAAAAATAATTCCCAGACAACCAACCACACCTACACCCAAACCCACATTCACTTCCCATTGTGATCCACTAGCAGGATCCTATGCCAAAATTTTAACCAGCCTCCTCAAGACTTCTATTATCACATTACCACCACTCCGACCTTACGACCCCCTTAAACCCAAGCCAAAGGGGTTTGATGATACCAAAATTTGTGCATACCATCATGTGCCAGGGCATGATGTGGAGAACTGCAAGGCCTTGAAAACTGTCCTTATCTAATTGTGTCCACCGGAAACCAACTTTAATGATGATGACCTTCTTGACGAGGATCCTACTTCACCAACACCCATTCCCACACTACGCACTCAACAACCACAACCTCCACCCTCACAGCTCCAGAACGACACACAAAATTTGAAATTAACATGGTTCACATAAGAGAACTTGCCACGCCACCACCCAAATGTCGCTACACCCAATGACCTCACAGGGCTTTTCTCCTCCTATAGGTTTTACCCTTCATGTCATTATACCGCTTACCCTACACCCTCTCCATTTCACAATTTCCCTCAAATCAACATGGTATAGGTCACTACATGTGTGCAGAAGGGTAAGAAAAGTAGCTGACCCACTAACCAATCTATACCCCAACATACCATCTACAACCATACCTAAGATAACTATCTGCATCCCCACATACCCCATTTCTAATGGCATCACACATTTCACCATGCTCAAACAATTACACTAATCTCCACTCAAAATGTCCTTATATGACCTCATCTAAACCTCAGAATCCATCGTTAAGCCCTCATGGAGGTTCTTCAATATATCAAGGTTTTACCCAATGACCCTACACCCATAGCCTCCCTCACCAAATTACCACCTTCATCCTCACCTCACCTTGCTTCACCAAGTGGGCTCCCTCAGCTTCTCAGAGGCAGAGATCGCACCATACCAAAATAATGACCCAGACCCAGCCCTCTTCATCTCTGTACACATTGATGACATACAGGTAGCTCCATGTGATGATTGATGGAGGCGATAGCATTAACATCATTTCAATCCCATGCATTTTCTCAAATGCACATACTTGACAATTGCATGCACAAACATCCGGTCATGTTGTGTTCATTTCAACGATGCTATCACCTCCACAGTAGGCACTGTCCATCCTTCATGTTTGTGTGGGCCCCGCACTATTCCAGAATTGTTTTTATGTTTTGGAGGGGTAATTCCAATATAACTTGTTGCTTGGTAGACCCTGGATCATGTCATGGGTTGTGTTCCCTCCATTTGTATCGTTGCTGTAAGTTTGAACATGAAGGACACACTTATACCATTCCAGCCGACCCCCATCACCTTTCAAAAAGCAACATGCTTTACCGACCCAACAATGTACTCATTACCGCGTCACACATTCTAACTTGTAACTACTACCTCTTCACCTACACCTACACCCACACCCACACCCTACCAGTACACCAGTTTTGCTTACACCGCACATTACCTCCTCCACTGCCTACCGCTGATATAACCTCCATGGCTGACCCATTAGCTGCCCAATCTAGTAACACCCACCTCCACATCAACCTCTGACACATTATCCATACCAGCTACCCACGTACCAACCACTAATACCTTGGAAGGTGTTTTTTCAATGCCTCACTCTGGGGGAATACCGCCTTCAGATAGTGTCAACACCTTCCTTACTCCACACGAGTATGGAAGCCTTCACCAACACCCTCACTATTATCACCATATAGGAGAACGTATGCTTTATGGTCCTCCTCATCTTTGTACTAGTCTCACCTATGGGGGACTTGATACTACCACCTACACACCTAAACCACAATCAAAACCCCACCCATTTTCCACTAACTTCCAATCACTTACCAATCACCATTTCACCCACACCTTCCTGCACCACTGTGCATGGAAGGGTTTTGGTTTTGGTTTTTACGAGCAAGGCCGCCATACCATTATTCAATGTAACACCCACAAACATAATGACTGGAGTGGTATTGGCTTCCCCGACCCTTCTACCAAACAGGCCGTATTGAATTTATTGAGGACCCTAGCCCTTCTCCACCTTCATCACCACCCTCACCGATGGAGTCAATGGATCCTGAATCTATCCCCCCTAACTTTTTTTTTCATAAACACCATTTCCTTGGGGCCTTTGACTTATCAATGTGAAGGCGAGGCCCCTTCCACTCTCCCATTCCTATATCCTAAGATGATTGGCGACAACACACCAACAATTAACGCCATTCAATGTCAGGATGATGAATCCATACCTCACCTACCTTGGTGAAAAAGACCTCATATATTCATCGTTCGTTACCCTCTAAGACGTAAACCATGTTGAATGAATCGACTATGAGATCAACATTCATACTAGGATGGACCCGCACACATCCTAAAGACTCAGACAATCTTTAGATGTTGCTAAATAAGAAGCCATCACTTCCTTTCTTCGAGATCATAACCATGCTTCGCTTGGTCTTACACATAATGCCTAGTATTTACCCCACCATTAGTGGTCCACAATATCGTAACCGTCCCCAATGCTAAGCCTATCAAACAAAAGCTAAGGAAATGAACCCTCGCATTGCCCTTTCTCATCAAAGAATAACTTCAGCGCTTCTTCTTTCCATTTCCTTAATCTTACCCATTGATTATCCTTGTTGGATTTCTAACATTATCCCTGGTACTAAAGCAACAAGGGGACTCTGCATTTGCATGGACTTACGAGACCTCAACCTCACCTACCGAAAGATGACTTTCCCTTTTCCGGTATTAATCAACTAGTGACCTTACCACGGGTCAAGATATGCTCTAACTC
>CM034147.1:177290294-177311300 GCA_019776745.2 Taxus chinensis
TCACTCACTGATGTTCCAAGAGACCATGAATTATACTATCATGCTCACATTTCTATCTAACTGCCATTTGTCTTCCTAAACTTGCTCTAATCTCACTGATGATTTGGCACGGAGATGGTGACACTCAAAAACCTCATTTTCAAGAGAATGTTCGCTATTCATAAAGTGTAATCAATTTTTTGGGGTATTTTGTGTCCCCTTCCTGTCATGTGCCTCTTCACACTGTGCACAATAGGCTTGGCCATCCACTCCTGTGTTACGTTTCCGTCGACGATGTCGGTGTGCACCCTATTCTAGGCAATGTGCACTCCAAGTCCTTTGCGTCGGTTCACACTGCGCTAGCTACTAAGGGTGATCCATATTGGCTAACATGTCAACAAACCGAACCACTTCTATCATGTGCCTCTTATCTTGCACTAAGGGTGCAATACCATTTTTTTTGTCAACACCCTTCTATCGTGCGCCTCTTACCTGCGCAGGGCACATTCCATTTTTCGTCTCGCACACCACCCACTTATTTCGTGTCACAT
The DNA here is from genome assembly GCA_019776745.2 of Taxus chinensis. Lineage (NCBI taxonomy): Eukaryota > Viridiplantae > Streptophyta > Pinopsida > Cupressales > Taxaceae > Taxus > Taxus chinensis. The sequence goes on from CM034147.1 coordinate 177,290,825, forward strand.
TTGCAACCCCTCGAATCACGTCAATTAGGTATTGCGAAATGCCTGCTGCCTGCATGGACCCTTTGTGTGTGCGCTAACTATGTTAGCGTGCGCGTAAGGGCGCGCAGTCACACCCACCTATGTGTTGTTAGTCGACGAGCCACTGTGTGTAGCGCGTAATATTGGTTGCTAAATCGTGTTGCTCTGTACACCATTAATGGCCCACCAAAGGATGCGTCACTGCCAACATCTTTTATTAGTGTTAGATATCCAACTGACAACATCTTTAGTTGTGCTGTTTTACCATGTCGTGCGCACCTCGTTTCACATCCTCCGCGTCGACCAAGCGCGCCGCACATTCTAACCATTTTCGTGTCGACAACTTAGCCTATTCTAACTTTCTGGAGGCATTAATTGCCTAAAATTTGAAACTGTCGAGGTTGGTTGTCGACCTGCTGTACCTATGTGCCAAGGCGCTATTGTTGGAAAAGGGAACGCCAATCGACATGGTCACAATGCACAAAATATCATAACTCGCAGATAGTCTGTCTCCTCTAGACGTAATTTCTTCGAGTTCCACTCATTCTTCTTCTGTGTCTCGCTATACTCTATCCAAGGCGGAGTGGTCACTTATTCTACAACAATTGGTGACTCAATGGATCACCTGGCTCCTAGAGCTATCAGAGCTTACAGAAAAAATATAATGGAAGTAGTGGTTAGAGTTAGCTGAGAGATCGCTTATATTGTATCGTGCGGTGATAATCTAATCTGGCGCATCCCCTGGTGGGTATATCAGAGAGCCTATTTTATAGTTATTCACATACGTGACACCGAGAGTCTGATCTCTGATGATACCCTGAGTTCTGGGTTCGCACCAACCATTTTCTCTCTGTTTTCACGAGCCACGTAGAATATCTAATTATTTGCAAACTTTAACACTATCATTCAAGTATGGTTTTATGTCCACTGAATCTGTTAGATATATTTATATCCTAGAGCCGGTAGCGTTAGAGAGAAACCTATGCTGAAGCACTTAGGGAAATGAGAGACACCTTACTACTGAGACAGCACACTTGAATTGATCGCCATACACCACTTAAGAGGAATCTCTTTAAACTCTAGGTATTAAACTATTCTACCACACAGGAGCGTATAAAAAATTTTAATAATTATCCACTCTTCCTCTCTTTATAGGCAGACATAGTTAAAGAATAGATTCCATTAACCAAATTTTATCTTCTATGCCCAACACTCCTCTTAAATAATTTTTTGAATTCTTATTTTTAAAAGTGTAATTTGATGTTATTTTCAACTATTCGATACTCGAAAACTTTGTAGATATAGGCATTAACTCATTATTTTTTGTTCGCGAGTATCTGTGAGACTCTCTATATACTTTCTTCCCCCGGCCACTCCAAAATGGCAATATTTCTATAAACTTGGATATGCAATTTTTGGCCTCATGCTTTTACCGTCAATTCTGTCATTTTCTTCCCCCATTTATTTTATTCGGATCTTATGGTACCACTTTCACTAGAAGGTTGCCTAATTCAGAAACAATTCACGCACATAACTCACTAATCAAATACCATCTTTATATTACTAAGTGACTCAATTCACTTATTAATCACTCACAATCATCTAAACTACTATTATGCTCTCTATTATGATTTCCTTACCTAAATTAATTACCATCTAAACATCTACTAAGCATAACTCATGGCCCTACTATATGGTTTGAAACTCAGAACATTACAATCCAACTGCTTTCAATATGAAGCTCCAATGCTAGGCAATTAATCATAAATGATAATTAAATAAAGGTCAATACTAGCATCTTTCCCACATAAGATACAACCTTAAATTAGGGATGAGAGAATTACCAATAGTATCACTTCACAATATGATTTGGCCATATTAAAAATACAGTCAGAGCACCACCAAATGCCTGAATCAATATTCTCACCATTACTATATGATTACGCTAAAAGTAAAAACCTGCCAAAAAATGGAACCTACTTTATTACGGCTAAAAACTTGTGTCTTTACACATGGATTGATCTTCTTTAGGTTTCATCTTATGCCAATTTCACTTTCTGATGATCCTTACAATTCTTAGTTTACCGCCTCTAACTAGTTTGTTTCACCATCTTCCTTCCCAATACAACATGCACTTGAGATCGCTAGATTCCAAACCCATTCACAAACTAGCTGTCGCTTTGGTCTATGGACTTCTCTGACGGCATCATTCCATGTTACTGCTTTCTTGTTGCGGGTTATCACATTGCACAACAATATGGAGCATGAGTGTGACCTCAAATGGGGACTCTCCAATTGTGCTCTAGACAGCCATCAATTTCCCCCACCGCAGTATCTCTGTCAATGCTATCGTGGGGAGCAACCTATGAATCATGTTTCTAAAGAATCCATCTTCGTCAATCATGAAACATGTGAACCTCTTCAGCTTGACATATATCTATCTAGATATACGCATATTGTTTACCGCGACAGTATCATCACCACTATGAGAACTCGTGTGTCGATCTATTTTCTTCATAAAGTCTGAGGGTATGTTAGACTCATTTGCTTTTCGTTGGAAGTGCTTTTAGAGCTCGTTCAATAAACTTTGTTTCCCGTTAAAAAAGCTTGGTTTCCTTCCGCTATATTCGGCATTCCACACTTGAGTGAATTAGTTATGTTGAATGGGAGTCTCGCTGCTCGTTTCAGCACACGGGACGTGAAGATGATTCCGTCAACTATGCGCTTTGTGTGTCCAATGTCATAATTGGCTTGCACGTTAAGGATTTATAGACCCCAATATTTTTTGTAATGTCTCTAATGACATATTATCTTCCCATTCTCAATAAGGCAGAACCGAGGATTGACAATCAAGATTATTTGGCAACTCATAGATAGAAATACTTGAAGGGTGTTTGTCACATATACAAAGGCTAGAGGCTAAATTTCGGATATCTATGCTTCGCTCACTTCTCCATATTTCTTTCTACTTCACTTTAGTCTTACTCTAATCTACGCCTATTCCACTTCCTGATCCACTCTCTGATGCCTGCCAAATTGAGTGCCTTACTCCACTAATCTATCTTGTTCACTACCTTTTACTCCGAGAATGCATTACTGATAGGTCATCTTCCTCTACACTTCTACGAACAACCAACTACGACAGTCGGCACAATTAATACGATGTGGGCATCCTCTCTACTCTCTAAATCTCTAAATTTTCTTCTGAAGACGCACTCATTACTCACTTTCAATTTCATCCCGTTTACTGGAGTGCTTTGAGATGTGTGTATGAGCGTCTCCACTTTTTTAGTGAAGTCACTCCATCCTCAATAAGGAAGAGATGCGGCATATATGTGAAAACAACACCCATCAACATTACTACCTTGAGCAATTTTAAATACTTAAATTTGTGCTAATTACTCCTTTTCCTGCTCATATTGAGACCCATGCACCAAAATGTCAATCGTCAAAGGTTATCCTCAAATCTATACACTCTCCATTGCAACTATCTGTTCCCCTATTTTTAAAAACATAAAATATCATCACACTACATCACATAATCTATAAGCAATTAAGATATTAAATCATGGCTTATGTATATACTCAGAAAATATCACCTCTCCTCTTCCTCTGATATATTGAACTCGACCTTTATTCCTTTACACATGAAAATCCGCGGCATACGCGCTTCTTGCTCTTAGTAGTAATGACTAATATTAATATATATTTCATTAAATACTTTCTAGAGGTCTCCACCACATTGTTGAATTGTAAAGGCAAAAAAATACAAATATAAATATCTCTTTAATTTCGTTTTAAAATGTCACCCTACTACTATTGTCTAATAACACCTCATGAACTGAACATATTATTCATTTCTTAATTCTCACCATGCACTTTAAGAGCTTTGCAGCTATTGTATCAATTATATCTCAATAGGCATTAGTGGATAATTTAATAGAATTGCCCCTTTATCCACCATGAGTCAATAAAGGGACAATAGAACCTCTTACCACAACCGAAATCCCTCCACAAGATATGTTTTGTGACCTTGTATCTCGACTTACATACCTCTTTACTAACACATCGACCTATTCACGATGTTCACTCAACCACTCAACTACTCAACATCCTCTACATCCTCACGTTTCTCATTCCACAGATCCACTTCAATATGGAGAAAGGTATAGGAATTCCTTCTCACCCCTACTTCACACTTGGGCTACATCATAGACAATCCCCTCCGTACGCACACACACCATTTATATCGAGCCTACATCCTTTGATTAGTTTTCACTGTGAGCCACTAAAGAATATGGCTCAGGAAAATAGGGCAAAATAAACTTATAATGTAGTAATTTTTCTTTGTACCCCTGATCACTGCAAGGACACTTTGGAGCAATATTTCACCACATTTGTGGAAAGAGAGGGCTAAGAGTACCTCCTTACGTTTGCCTCATTGTATTCCCTTACCAAGCGCTAATGACTGAAGAGATACCTATGGGTACATTAGTGGGGAATAGTTTTGTCAATGCGAGGTCTTATCCTTGTACGTCTCCTCAAGCTGATTTTTTGTTTGGTGTGCCTACATTCCTAGGTTCCCATAGGAATTGAGCACGAAACAATACTTTAATTTTGATGTGTGACTCACACCACTCACCAAAAGGGCAATATAGCATGAAATTCCTGAGAAGGTCCTGGGAGGAACGAGGTAAGCAAGAGTGTCCATTTTCCTTTGTATTTGCGTTTGTGAAGTAATTATAGCCTCTTTCTATTAGGAAGAAGTAAACAATTTGAAATAATTAAGCATGCTAGTTTTGATTTTAGTTAAAATTTAAATGCATTGTGCTTAGAATTGATCTTGTTTAGCTCTCATCTTGATGGTTCCTAGATTTATAATTATCTTTGTTATAGAACTATTTAGGTGGTAGTTATTATTCATCTAACTTTAGCTTAAGCAAAAATACACACCACAAGGAGGAATTTTGAGGCAACATGTTTAAAATGGAGACTCAAAAGATGTCAATACAAATCACATTTACAAGTAAGCAATCTAGATGCAAAAACCTCATATAGAGTGTGTCACCTTGAGCTCTGGAAACAAAGGAAGCTAGATCTAATATTTCAAAATGGAAATAAATAAAAGTAATACAGAAAACAACTCCAGTTCAAAACAGAAGCCCAAGTGCAAGTTACAGATACAGCTGAACATCATACTATCATAATGACACAATTAATATGGCCTTAAGCAGCTAAGCACCTCAATTTAGAGTGTACAGTTGAGAAGGGATTACTATAGAATTTTTTCTCAAAAATAACGACACATCCTACCTTCAAAAACCTTGAAATGGTAACCTTACTAAAGAATTCAGAGGCTCAAAATGAAAGAATGACTCATAATACATAAAATGTTCGACAGAGTTATCAATCCAGAAAAAACAGTGGGTTGAATACATAGACCAACCAAGTAAAACGGAATGAAACGGATCTTAGAAGATCATCAATTGGCTAATCTTAAATTCCACCAAAAAGCTCAATAAAAGCCAAAACCCCAGGTCAGATTCATACCTCTAAAGGTAAACACCAAAAGTCAAACAGAAAAGATAGGCTTTACCTTTCTAAATAACCTATAGTCAACACGAATTTTTCTCTGAACAAGAAAATTAAGCTCAGTGTTCTTCTGAATGGCACCCATAATTGCACCCAGATGGAGTCTCATACAATTCAGACTTAAACATAGAAATGATATGAAATTCAATAATCAAAACAAATGCCTAAATCTAGATTAATGAGCAAAAGAATGATTATGTTAGGATGAACTCTCCACTGTGGAAAAGGGTTTTTAGAGCTTAAATGTAGCTTCACACTATTAAACAAATGGTTATGATATAACGCAACATGGCTTATTTCAAACTTTTTCGCATCACCATAATAGCACAAGCTATTTCATGATGTATGCCTAACATTAAATGCCATGCTCTCACAATATCTCCTTCAGAGCGTCTCTATTGTCTATATTGGGAGGATAAGTGAGCACAGAATTGAAAAAGTTTGGAAACAGCAACCTGGCAGGACAGAAAATAATAAGAATATGCCACTATATGCCTTATAAATTAGCTTATAGTAAGAGAGCCTCTCTATAGCCACTTGGCAATCGGCAAAAATGGCACTTGAGCTAGAGGACCATCATTTCTGGTCTTGTATCAATAGATTCTTAATTCGGAATGGAGTCAATATACACGAATATGCAAGCCATCCCTACACTCTTGATAAACAATATTGGTGTCTGCAGCTCCACCATGAAAAAGCTGGTTATCCCACTCTCGTCAAAGAGAACATGAGATAAAATGCGAGTTTATAGGAGGGAATTCCAATAGGTATGCTATAGTCCTTTAAGTTCAAAAACTTTAAGATATCACTAAGGTTATAGAAAATTTGAGTCATAGAAAAAACACATCACAGAACACACAGTGAATAAACTAGAATCAAAGGCTACTCCTTATCAAAACCTAGAAATAGCAAACTAAGACAAGGCTCTTGCACATACCTTCTATCCATAATAATGTACAATATTATCTTTTCCCAATATGGGGTCTACATAGAGCCAGTAATCTCCATTCAAACAAAATCAGGGGCTAAATGAAAGGAGAAAGAACCGAGCTCACCCCAATTTGAAAAAACCCTTTCCAACAGGGTATAGACTCCTACTACAAGTGTCTCTACTATGACTGAATGTAGCTAGGGTGATGTACCATCATCAGAGTATATATCAAGAAAATGGGGCAACTAAATAAATATTATTTTGATCTCTATAGAATCAGCCCGATTTCAAATGTCGCGATAATCACTGAGTGTTGAACACCCCTTCCATTAGAAGTTTCGAGCTAAAGGTAGGTGCTTCCAAGTGAGTATGATGAAGGAAATCACGCAACATAGATGCCGATACATCCTCCATATACAATTGAGTCATCCAAGAGAGTAATGCATCCGAACTAGAAATCTTAGAACACCCGTCTGTTCAGGATCTGCTCGCACACAATGGAAGCCATCCATGCACTGGTCATGCGCTCTCACTTTTAGCCAGTTAATCTCTATTGACTAATTACTTCATAACCGAAATTACAAAATGCTAGAAGATATTCCCTCACAGCTTCTAAGAAGATGATTATGGCTACAATACTATTCATATTGAAGCGAACGTATACCACAAACTTCATGCTCATTAACTCAATAAACTAAATTTGATTTTTACCATTGTAGGAAGGGACACTTGAGGGCGTTCACATAAGAGAGAATCAATTTAAGCAAGAATTGTACCATGGTCTCCAACACGTAAAAATATTTGTCTAGCAAGCTTCTCCAGGCTAAAAGTCGTCATTCATCGCAGCTCTTCAGATCTCTCCTCTCACACAGTGAAATCCTGCTATTCTTCCTGAAATGGAATACGCCGTACCACGATTTTGCCTACACCCACACTAAACTTGAGTTGTCTTTGAAGTCGAGGAGTTATGTATATAATACTCTCGAACTTATGCCTGATTTATCTATAAAGATACACGACGTGGCGACTATGAATTTATAGTGATGCAATACTTCCTCCTTAATTCAAGTGAAAGGGGCTCAATGATGATGTTGATGATCATTCGACTGGGAGGCGCGATAAAGTCTACTGTCCAGAGTCTTATTTCATAGCATCTGGATGGCCAAATAGTATGGCCTATGATGACCTGTTGTCTGCCAAATTCTATAAAATTCCATTTATTATTGACCTTCGCAAATAAAAAGATAAGTAGAACAAAGAAATTGATCTCTAATACTTACATATAGTCATTCATGGTCCAAACCTTACATCATCCAAGTATGAAGTGGCCCATAATAAGAGAAAAGCCTTCCCTAATACAAAAATGGAGTGTGCTATAAGTCAGATAGATGAATAAAATCACATATGAATTAGGGCCTCAGTTTCTAAACCAAATCAGGGTGCTGCACCATATAATTGCACAATCCTTCGCAAGATGAAGTGATTACTATTGGAATACCTCCATCTCCGACATTAGTAGAATATATGGTTCTCTTTCTGACACACGACTTATATAACGCATTAGATGTTCGCTAACTGTAGTGTTGAACCATTAAACTTCTCTATAGGTGTATATCTCACTTTATAGGTAGAATTGGTACCCAATCATGATTGGTGTATGAATATACTAATAGACGCTCTCAACAATAATTTCAGCTCTTTAACTTTTGTGAAGTACGCTACTAAATAGATCCCTCTGTGGTCAGAAAAACTCCCATTTCAGTTATGTTTAATCACGTAGGCTGTAAAAGCTGAGAACTATTTTGAGATTTTCCTCTTAATGACATCTAGCATAGGTGGTCTCCGACTATGTGGGAAAATTGAAAAGTTGATATTTTTACTTACAGAGAATTATTTTTACATGTCCCATTCACTAGAAGAAAATAGATGTTTAGTATCAGAACCAAAAAGGTGGTCCCATCAATGAGGAATACATGGGTGAATTATTTTGCAAAAGTAATTAAAGATAAAGGAATTATTGTTTCTCACTACAGACTTCAATTTCTATCTATTGTATGCTCCTAGACTGAGAATTCGCCCAAGGCGCATCGTATTTCTAATATAAGAGTGATATTAATTTATTAGATTACACTGTAGTGGGAATACAATACTATGTAAAGATGTCTACCTCAACATGCCACTAACACACACACCGCCCCAGCAAGTCACAACCGTGGCTCACTGCTATATGTTATCGTCAAATTATAAAAATTCCTATGACACACTTGCTGGGTAACACTCAAATAGAACAACACCATCACCACATGAGTATTGACAGTTTGGTTGGATGGCGAGATTGTTATTTTTCGACTATATTTATATGGAGCTTATCTACATCGCACATTATCTCATATAGTGATATGGCTCAGCATCCGATACTGTTTAGCAATATTTTTTATTCCCTTAGCCTTATTTCTTAGTTATGCTGATATATAGGATAAATAGGGAATCATGGGCGAGTACAAAATCAAACCTATTTTTATAAATGGGTGGGATGAAATTATCCACTTTTCGCTACGAGTATTGTTTATTGCATTGAAACAGAGCGACTAAAACGTAGAGAAGAGCACTGTCATGTAAATCCTCGACAATGATGGGTGAGCTTACGATCTCTACATGGATCCTCATATTTGTAGCTCTCCTATGTCTTATAGAACTTCCTCATTTCGACATTGTGGAGAAAGCTAGTAGTTTTGTTCCTACTTGCTTCTATTTGCAAATTTGGATCATTCTAGTGGCACTCTGGGCTATCTCATCATCGATTAACACACTACCTTCTGTTGCAATGTTATTTAAATGTTCCCCCTAGGCTATATTCACAGTGGACCCCCAATGAAGTTTTGTTGACATATTCAAGGCCAATTCATTAATTTACGCTAAGTTGTGCTCGTTGAATTGTATTATGATTGTACTAGGATAAATTCTTAGATCTGAGACACGGAAAGTTGAATCTAAGGTTTGATTCGTTAGACATTTCCTCCTGAGTGAAACAAGCATAAGCTTCCTCCTTCCTCGCACCTTACCTACTCCTTGATCCATTCACAAAAAAATAATTTCCACACTAATTTTTTCCTCAGATTTAGACATTTGTGCTTAGGGAGAGGTTTAACTGTTATGGGTTGTATGTCGGCTCAATATCGAATAGGCGGTTTCCCTATGTATAGCTCACATATTATTCATTGGATTGCAATGTACCCTCCTAGCTCAGCAATTCTCATATCTACCTCCCTCATCATTCGGATAAGGTTAAGTGGTATACGCATTCAAAAGAATCGCCCTCAAGCTTTTCAAAAATTCATTTTGCTTACAGTGTATGCCCATCTCATCAACGATTTAAATATTCTTGGTTGACCACTTAAGCTATCCACAACAAATAAGAGGTAAGGTGTTCTTATGTACGGTACAACTACTGATAGAACATTGGAGTAAATTCGTTCTTGACCTTAAATACATGACGGGAGCAATCCCACCACGTCAAATTAGTGATCGGAGTTTATATGATTTTGCACCTACTGAGAACGTTAGATGGACTGTTCTCATTCGATATCTATAGTAAAAGTTATGGGCAATCATGGTGGGAAAGTCTTAAAAGAATCTACCATGTGTACTCTATGTGCCTCTTCTCAGCACAACGCATATCGTGCTTAGTTTTCTTGGACAGACAAGGTGTTGTAACAAACAATTAAACAACTATACGTATTCATAGGACTAGTAATCTCACTCACACAATTCCATGATTTGCTGTGAACATTCCTCTCACCCTGCATAGTATTATAAAAATAGCCGGATAGTAATGAGGAGACAATACAATACAATAGGTTTGCCAGATTAGTCGTTTGACCGATTAAAATGAGGTCACTGACACATCTTGGGCAAAATGTAACATAAGGAATCTTGCGCACTGTAGCATAACCAATTTCTATTGTAAAGGCATATTGGTCAAAAGGTAAGAAAGATTCAACCAATACTCTTGGTTAATCCACTCCACACAACCTAACATGACGATATAGTACATAAATAATGGACTCTGCTCACCAATACAAATTATGTACTAGCTAATACGCTAGCCCCTTTCCTGGAATACTGTAAACTCTAAATTTGCATATTTTGAGAATATCCAGCATCAAGAATTGTATATCAACAGCGGAATTAATAGGCTGTCAAGGCAATGCACACAAAAATATAGATAATGCTACAAATAACCCAATTTGCGGGAAGTCAAAAATGACATATGCAATTTGTACTGAGTGCTCTATATCACTTCACAAATAAATGAAGGAGATATGTAATTTAATAGTGTAGAGGCGCGCTTGTCATTTATCATATTTAGTTTACCGATGTGTTGTTTGCTTTCGTTACTTACTTCATTGATTTCTCTGTGCAGGATGAAATGTCATATCACAAATCTAAATTTTTTGTGTTTGAGCGCATCACACATGCATATCACCTCTCGCACTCACAGGTTAGTAGGCGCACGTATCTCTGAGGTTCAAAGCATTGTACCAACAATGAGCTTCATATAGAGCACAACCTAAGACTATTATATAGAAATGATCGTACATTGGCATTGTGGCATAGAGGAGTATAAGAGAAATAGAGAATATTGGCACATCATACACAGTTCGAAGGTATTTAATGAGGAGTTACGATTTTTTTAAAAACTATTCCTTTCTATTATCGAGGTGGGGTGTTTGAATAAATGATAGCTAAATTATAAAATTGGGAAGTATAATATGGCGCTCTTCTCCTTTTGGTGCCTTTAGTCTGTGCATGCAGCAAGCTGTGATCCAAACAGGCGTTGCAGTATGCTGAATTGGTTGGTTTATAATGAGAGAGAAGGAGTGTATTTTGGGAGGAATTGAGTTGTTTGTCACATTTTTAACGTTTTTCATATTCATGGTGAGCATGTTTCCTTGCGCAGGTTAGATTCAAAGACTGCATTGCTTTGACTGTATCTGCAAAAATCCAACCCTTGGGATAAGGAGTGAGGTACCTAGGAAGATACAGGTTTGTATGGACGCATGGTACATGTAGAGCCAAGTGGAAGGCTGTTTCAACTTCACATCTAAACTTAATTTCCTATCTTGTTCTATTTGAAGATTCTTGTGTTGCTTATTGCCAAAATTTGCTTAGGGCACGACCTTTTTGGTTTATTGGGTCAGTCTTCTGAGTAAAGTTGCGTACTGATATTCACATGGCCACAAAAATTCGTGTACAGTTTTCACTTGTCACCACAAAGTAATTTCACTAAGATATAGCGATACTTTAGGTATTATGAGTAGGGGCTGGGATATGTGATGCGTAGATGGGACCATGTCTCCCTATGTTCTTGGATTTGTTTCTTGAGCTCACCCTCATCACCCGAGGAAATAACCATATTCAGTCCATGTACAATTTTTTTCCGATATAACTAAATTTCAAGGGGTTGTCCTTGTGCTTTATAAATGCACAAGCGCGATCTAAAAAGGCTAACTATATGTAAGGTGTCTTCGCTGATCGCGAATTTCAATGTCTTGCAAAAGGCAAATCAAATCGGAAAACACAATATTACATTGACCCAAAATCTCACAACATTATAAGCGATGTCCGATTCTAAGATGTTGTTTGACAAATTTGGAACTTTGGTCATATCTTAGAAATGACTATTAAACAGAGCAGAAATATGGACACAACGAGTATGGGGTTTATTAATAGGAATGAGCAAGATAGAAGGGAAATGGTTAACTAAATACTTGCTATGGCGCTCTGGAGCACATATTCCATGGCTCAAAATTGTTGGCTACAAAATAATATAGTGTTATATGTGCTCCATATGTGACTAATTTGTTACTCCAAGCTCGTTGCTTTTCTGAGACTTTTGATCTACATGTAGGTCAACGCACTGAGCTGTTGAACAATTTACACCTTATAGGGGTTTTGTCTTATATAGTTGCAAAATTGGAAATCCAATAGGTGTCGGATGGCCAACTCAGCCATTGAGGTTAGCCAGGATTCCGATCTTGAGCGCTTTGTTAGAGTCACATGGGTTTGCTAGGCACACTTTCTGTAGTCTTTTGGGTTTACTGAGCCTCGTAGTCAATAGTCAGCCACAGCTCAATATGATACAAGGTCATATGAGCTAAGTGTTGTATATTTCCATAGCCCATCTTCTCTTCACTTCACACACTCCCCCTCTCACAAATCATTCCTCTGCCTAAGGTTGATTTTTTAGGAAGTTGGAACAGGAGCACAATTGAGATGTGATTGCACTATTGGAGTTATAAAATTTTTATTTTGTAATCTTTGACTTTTTCCTCAGGGAATTGGGAATAAGAGGAGCGCTATATACGGAGAATGTCATCAATTGATCATAGGGTTTTGCAATGATTAAGAGGGTTGATATATCAGAATATGAGATGTGAAATGGATGTGAACAATAATGCAAAATAGTGGAAGGGTCGCTGAGAAGTGCAAAACTTACACGTTGAAAAACAATGGATGCCTATATATCGGAGTGTATATTTCAAAAGGACCATCAAGTAATGTGTTTCACATCCCTAATCATGAGCAATGCATATATTTACAGCAGTAAGGTTGGCCTTACTTCTATTGGTATCTGCCAATTTTTAGTAATTCTTACCAACATCTTGAGACATTAACTCAGATTAACACCATAGTGCCAAGACGTTTAATATAGCACTCTTAGTAAGGGAGCTAATAATCATAAGCACCTTGTCAAAAAGTCCTAAGTTGGCCTTATTCAAAGAGTGCCACTAGGCCCCCTGAGAATTTCTCTAATTTTAAGCTCAAACAATTATTGGACAGGAGTAGGGGATACCACTAACAAGACCTATTGCAAAATAATTGAGGTCTGAAGTCGAAGTCAGTCCTACACCAGCGTGGCTCAGACATATAATAAATGTACAATTAATTCTTTGGAGTCGGAAGTTCTAAATAACTTTGTTATTATGTTTTTTATAATATCATTTATAGTAGTGCGCGAATCAGATGTCGTTTGATTGTGGACATTAATTTATCAAGTAGAAATAAGGAGCCACAAAACATGGAAGAGAAAGAAATTTGTATACTATCCCCATTGATTGATCCATCCAAATACTCTAGCCCTCGATCTCTCAACCTGTGAACGAAACTGAATCGCCTGACAGATATAATTCTAATTCCAATTGTTCTAATATTAGATTAGTTCATCCACTATATAATGTATCCTTATTGTTATATAAGTGTCTTCTTCGAAAATCTATTGCATAACATGCCCTCAACCTCTTAAATGATAAGAATGACAGATTAAATTTTATCAGCAACATCCATTTCATTTATCTCATGGATAACACAAACGTTAGCAATGATACCTCTATAAGACAATGATCACCCACAAGAGCAGTCGGCTAAATGATTTTCTACAGTGAAAAATGGAATGATTCATCATCAAAATGGGAGATTAGAGGGTCCAACATTATGGAACCTCAGAAATTGACTAAAAAAATGTGTACGATAAATGTACGCCGCGCAAAAAGCTGGTACACACCCTACCATGCTCTAGTCCTATGTGGATTATTATTGGAACATTCCAGACAACACGGGAGTATTCTAAAGGCGGTGAAATATAGACCACTATATCCTTGCAAACTATTTCTGTATTGGCTAAAGAACCCTATAGCCTAAAGAATGGGAAGCAGAATAATTAGGTGATATCTTGTAATTACAAGAGTATACTCCTACACCAGAGATGGAAAATGGGTGAGGATCAAAAAGTGCTCACGGTTGAGCGTTATGGCGCACGATAAGGTGTAGCAATGACAAAATTATCAGTGACTTGCAATCGCCCTTCCGTCTAGTCGCTATATGTGTGGTTCGTGTATCGTCACTTAGGGATGATGAGCCTGTCTTTTTGACCATAGGTATGAGATGGAACAGATACTAAGTAACTAAGCTACCCACCTCTATATCTTATCGAGATTACATATGATATCAACATGTGCCCCTCAAGAGATGTCATTTAGACTAGAACCTATACGTATCGCCAATTCTTCTCACTAAAATGCACACTATGTGGAGCTCGAGACACTTTTACTGTGATAACCACTGAATTCTACCCCTTCGAGTCGCCAGATGTGTTAGAATAATGAGCCTCAAAAGGCTAGCTTATGCAAAGTTACACACCAAAAACCTGAACAATATTAAAAAATAGAATTTAAAACTTTAGAGGACCCAGAAGATACAGCTCTTCAATTTTTGTTATGGGGGTATTGTTTTGGCAGGTAAATAATCTTTGAAAAGAGTACAGGAAAAAAACTCAGGTCAATGTAAGGCAACTGGGAAAACCCGAATACCAAAAACCAATTGAAAATTTTGGTGAAAGTCCAAATCATCAAAAGAAAATCTAAATTAATCCCTTTATGAATATTATAACCCCTGATCTATCAACTGGGGAAATTTTTACCTTGTTTTGAAGCAAGTTAAAGCCCTTGAAAATTGATTTCAAAAGTTCAGCCTGGAAGGTAAAAAATGAAATTGTAAAACCTCATAATTTTTTCAGTCCAAATTTCTTGAAAATTTCCTTCAAAATCTTAATGGAATGACCTCTTGGGTCCCGGGCATTGCAAAACTATTGAAGGTGAATCGCAGCACCCTGAATGTCTGCAACATGATGGGTTGAGACTCCAGTGCGATTACAAATAACATGGAGCTTTTCCTCAAAGTGTGGACCTTGAAAAATGGAAACAGCTATCGGGATGAAGGCCGGTTCCTATTCCTCTATTCAGATGCACACGTGAAAATGAAGAGGTTTTACTCAAAACCTAAACTAACTTGCCAAGGAGATAGGGTAAGAATATGCATAAAATAAAACCTAAACTACAAAGGTGATGCACCGAGAATGAGAAACACCTGTCTTGCCAATTAAACACAAATCATAAAAATGCAATGGCAAGATCATGCACAGATAACCAGATTTGTAGTGAAAGATCAAGAGGATGCAAATGAACAATAGAGAGGGTTTTAAGAATCCATCCACAAAACATGCATTATTTGCTCCAAAGATTGATACAATTTTCAACACTACCAAAATGCCAAGAGGCAAAGTTGCTTTACAGTTTTTTAATGGGAGGTTTGAACTCCAACAAAATTCACCTACCAAAAGAAGAAGAAGGGAGGGAAAAACCAAGAATGTCCAAACTTATAAAAGAACCCCTCCTTACAATTTATAGGAAGAATGAGACAGGGAAGAAGTGAGGAAATCCAAATTATACCCCAACCACCTCCAGGTTGCAATTTAATTTTATCTCATTTATGGTGGTAGGTGAGAACCCTATGCAAACTTAAAAAAGTGGCGAACTGTATTGTTGCATTTTTAAGAAATTTTTCCCCACAATTAAATATATCCATTCGTAGTTGGATAGAGGACCTCGTAATCTTTCCAAAAAGTCCAACCTTGCATGAATCCGAGCTCCTTGTGAAAATTTATGGCTGTCTGAATATCTGGATCAGGGTCTGCTTCCTGTCAGCAATCAGAATGTTGCGCCTCCTGAAGGTGCCACCATATGCAACATCCCATATTCTTATTGTTGACTATATACCCTTACGTGCACCAAGGCATGAATTATATCATTTCAACATTTTGTGCCATGCACCCTTTATGTGCGCCAAGGGCGCATCCATTTTCATGTCGACATCTTCTATCGTGTGCCTCTTACCTGCACCAAGGGCGCATCCATTTTTCTGTCGACACTTCTGTTCGTGTGCATCTTACTTGCACCAAGGGCGCATCCATTTTCATGTCGACACCTTTTGTCGTGTGCCTCTTACCTGTGCCAAGGGCGCATCCATTTTTGTGTTGACACCTTCTGTCGTGCGCCTCTTACCTGCGCCATGGGCACATCCATTTTCTTGTCGACACCTTCTGTCGTGCGCCTCTTACCTATGCCAAGGGCGCATCCATTTTCATGTCGATACCTTCTAACATGCGCCTCTCACCTGTGCCAAGGGCGCATCCATTTTCGTGTCGACACCTTCTGTTGTGCACCTCTTACCTGCGCCAAGGGCGCATCCGTTTTCGTGTCGACACCTTCTGTCGTGCGCCTCTTACCTACACCAAGGGTTGTTGGTGAACGCATAAAAATTGGGCTCATGAGCTCTTTTGATTTCCCATATTCTTCTGTTTGTCCATATCTACCTGGGGGGGAGATATTTACAATAAGATCCTACTAGGATATTGTTTCCAGAGCTAGGGAAAGCAAAATCAGAAGGAAGAAAATCCTGGAAGCTGATTGAGATCAGTAGACAAGGAGAGTGGATCTGCCATTGGAATGAAAAGTGAACGCTTTTTTTTTTTTTTTTTTTTTTTTTTTTTTTTTAAATTATTTTTTCAATTGAAGACTATATTCCAAGTGATATCTTGAATCCGGATAGCCTCTTTTGGTGGAATTAAAACTCTCAAGGTGGAAGAGGGGCCTTAAATTTAATTTTTTAAAAACGGTTTTCTTTTCTTCACACTCTGCTCCTGTATTTTCTAAGGGTTGATAGAATTTCCTTCCAAAAACCAAGGCCTTTGGTAGGTATCCACGTTGTAAAATTATACTCTTGTGTTCCAAGAACCTCTTCCCCCTCTTCCCCCCCATAGTTTGTCACCCCTCCACGATCACCTCCTCGAATCAATATGGCTTCAACCTAGGCCCTCCAGTTTTTGTACCCACCTTTGGACTATCAATTTGTGGCAATGCTAGTTACCCAAAGCAGTGCCTCAAGATGTAGAACAAAAATTCCAAAGTTCCAAGGAAACAATGTTTAACTGTTGATCAACACTAAATATTTTAATAAATAGGCTGGATGTTTTTGAGATTGACATGAATATGTATAATCAAACTATTTTCCATACCTTTGAAGAGGATGCTAGGGACTGTAATAAGCAATTGCCATATCAAATCTAATTGATTCTTGGATTATATGATAGATGCTTCAGACGGATGTATGTGAGTAGGACTTACCCTAGGTTTCTTCTTTCTTTTGACAGAATTTGAAAACCTGAACAAGATCCGAACGAGTCAGTACATGATTTCAACACAAGTGTGAATTACCTTGAGGAATTCCATTCAGAATTAAAGTATTTGATGAGTCATGTTGATCATATACACTATATGCATTTCATCAAAAGGTTTGCATATTATTAAGAGACAAAACCCACAAATTTGAGAAAGATTTTAGCCTGGCTTTACAATAGAGAACAATAATCAAGGAATTGGGAAGCCCTCTAAATGGAGGGTGTAAATATTTCGTTAACCAAAAAAACCGCCAATATGCAGGTTGTGAAGACTTTGGCAGGGCTATCAAAGAGATTTCATACAAGCTAGCCTAGGCTGAGAAGGGAATTGGGAAGAGCACACAAGTTCAACACAAGAAACAAGGCCAATATAGGTTTACAAACCATCATAGATATGATGATAGAAGCAAGGGACCGCTTATATTTGGAAATAGATTAGTCCAGCTAGGGATAAACATATGGTAAACCTGAGTCCTTTGGCTTGCCTAGAGTTGTTGTTATGGAAGAGACAAATGTCATTGATTTTTGTGACAAATTTTTCATGTCTCATGCCCCTTGCAAAGAAGATCAGCAAGAAGAATGAGCTGATAATGATAATGATGATGATGCTTGCATGATGGGTTGTTCCACTACCTCATAACAAGGTGCATAACTCCAACTGAGGTTATAAGTGCTTGAAAACTATTGCCACCTTTGGGACGCATTCATAGGGTACCTATTTTTTTTCCTTCCTCTCTCTCATAATTTGGAGTAGATAATGTAACAACTTTGAATTCCATCAATTATTTTGATTTTAAGGTCTTTAAATGATAAAAAAGTATGATGGAGGCATCCCTCTGAGGCATATAACAGTTGTAATGAATGTTGTTATTTCTCAACAGAGTGAATATAACACAAGAAGTAAGGTTTTTAAAGGGATAGGGACTCAAGAAAAGACAAAATATTCCTTTCTTTCAAACATTCCTAAAGAGGTTCCTAAGAAAGATGCACTTGCCAAAATCCCTGCAGTTCCAAACAAAAATCATACCCCTCCTCATGCCCAGTTGTTAAAAATCCTATATGGAGAATGACATCGAACCAACCTAATGTGTGTGTTGGCTTTCCTTCCTTCTATTTTTGTCTTGCCAACAAATGTCCCTATGATATTCCCAATGTTTGATGTCTGTCAAAGTCTCTGTCCCAATTTTTGAGTTACTCTTAGTATTTCCCGAGCCACAAGAAAAGAAGCATTCCGAATACTTGGTGTTGAAGAAGAGAAGACTCCCTAGGTAGAAATAGAAACCTTGTGGATACACACCAACATCAGAAGAGTAGATGAATGACCTAAGATATTTTGGGGACATCCCTGGTGGACTCTCTCAAATTAATGTGGATCATTCTTCACCCTTTGATCATAAGGATAAACTACTGCACAACTACATGTTTGACTTAGGGGGCATCCATGCAATTCATGCCTTTATAAAGTCATGAATTACTAAACATCAAATGATAAAAGCATATGGGAAGTGCACTACCCATGGAATCCAAAAAAGGTGCCAGTTGTGGTCCGGAAGGGTTTAGTGGTGCAACTTGTAGGCTTTATCTAGGTAAAAACATAAAACTTTATGTTTGTCTTTGTTTGACATGTCCCTGAAACTGCCCACTCTGCCCGGCCAAGTGGGCATGCTACTATCAATAAAATGGGTTGCAAGTTTTGTGGGGAGTGTCCAAAATGGATTGCGTATGCTAGCTACCATTCCATTGAGGATCTTTGTTAGGTTTTATGGGGAAAATAAAATGTTGGACCTTATTGTGGATCCCAACAATGCATCCTATGAGGTATTGTACACAAATGTTGATGTAGCCAACTTTGTGGGATTTTCTGATGGAAAGGAGCACAATATTGAGGAATGAAAATTCCTTGAAAAAGTGATCTCTCTATGGAATTTTTTGTTTGATGGAACTTTCTCCAAATTATAGAATGGTGCTGGTGTTGTTCTACTTTCTCTAGGTCAGGGAAAATTTGTTTTTTTCCTTCGAAATCAACTTTTCATGCACCAACAACATTGCTGAGTATGAGGAACTATTGTTGGGTTTAGTAATTTCTTGGAAATATGGTGTTGAGGAAATCATTGTCAAAGGACACTTAGAATTAATTATATAACAAGATAGAAAACTCTCTCTTCCACCTCTTCCACAAAGAAAACCAACGAAGAAGCACTACATCAAGTAGTTTAGGGACTTCATTGAGAATGTTGGATCATTTCACATACTACATCATGATAGGACTTGAATGACTTGGTATACAAGCTTTCAGTGTTGGGGTCTTGGGTTGGAAATTACATAGTGTCCCCATATTGTGAATATGAGGTTGAGGTATTGACAAGACCTTCTATTCCTGACAGCATCAAGCATTAGCAGGTTTTTGATGATGATACTCAGATAAGAAGATTCATGCAAAACAAGGGAGAATTTGTTGATTAAAGGATTTATTGGGATCCAATGGTTTATATAACAAAAGGACAAGAAACCTTTTTTGGTAAGGGTATCATTCGGCTAAAGACTAATATCGTTCCTAGAGGGTTGGTTTCTCTTGAATCCAATTTTGATAATGCTGATCACATTGTTAATAGATCCATGGCATCCTCGAGGGATATTGAGGGGCATTACCTTGGTACAAAGGAGAAGCTAAGGAAAATTTGATTAGGCAGTAATCTCAGCAAGGAGGAGAAGCAATCATACATCCAACTGTTAAAAAAATACCAAGATTGTATGGCTTGGACTTATTTAAACTAAACATAAAGAGAGGATTTGTTTCAATTCCAATCATGGATCCCTTGGTGTTAATGCAAAGTTGTTCAGAAGAAACAACGGCCCATCAA